>JACEFZ010023757.1:515000-673372 GCA_014155875.1 Cepaea nemoralis
ACACATTTGTAGAATCTTATCTGGGCTGCCACTTGTGATCCGTACAAAGGACATTTGTAAATGGCCATGTTTAACTGTGTACACAGGTAGTTCGACTTGGCTGTTTGTGTAATTAAAGACACGAGTGGAACCATCAAAACTTTCAAGTGAGAATTCCGTGAGTCGGTAGGTTTGTTCTGAAATAAAAATATGGAATGTATCGGTTATCTTAAACAATTACATTCTTCCTTTTGTGGCAAATTTACAGGTGCATACATTCACCAGACAACCAGGTAGTAATGTGAATCGCCATGGACCAATCACCATACACCAGACAGCCAGCTAGTGATGTGAGTCATCATGGACCAATAACCACACCAGACAACCGTATTGTGAAGTGAGTCGCCATAGACCAATCACCATACACCAGACAACCGTATTGTGAAGTGAGTCGCCATAGACCAATCACCATACACCAGACAACCGTATTGTGAAGTGAGTCGCTATAGACCAATCACCATACACCAGACAACCGTATTGTGAAGTGAGTCGCCATAGACCAATCACCATACACCAGACAACCGTATTGTGAAGTGAGTCGCCATAGACCAATCACCATACACCAGACAACCGTATTGTGAAGTGAGTCGCCATAGACCAATCACCATACACCAGACAACCGTATTGTGAAGTGAGTCGCCATAGACCAATCACCATACACCAGACAACCGTATTGTGAAGTGAGTCGCCATAGACCAATCACCATACACCAGACAACCGTATTGTGAAGTGAGTCGCCATAGACCAATCACCATACACCAGACAACCGTATTGTGAAGTGAGTCGCCATAGACCAATCACCATACACCAGACAACCGTATTGTGAAGTGAGTCGCCATAGACCAATCACCATACACCAGACAACAATGCAGTGTGGTGACCAATCACCATTCACGAGATAACCTTGTAGTGAGTAGTGAAGTGAGTCGTCATAAACCATTCACTATACACCAGACAACCAGATAAGGAAGTGAATCGCCATAGTTCAATTTCCATACACTAGATAACCCGGAAGTGTATTGATTCCCCATAGACCAATTACGATACACCAGATAACCGTATTGTATGACGTGAGTGGCCATAGACCAATCACATACACAAGACAACCAGATAGTGAAGATGTTTTTCAGCTTGTCTGCTCATTGTCCACGCTTAACACCCATACACAAGTACAGGTTATATGCAGCACCTCAACACTGTTGTTCTCGTTGCAAATGATATTTTTTTTATTGGCCAGTATGTTTTCCATTTTACAAAAGGCTACCTTCGAAGACGAATGGCGATTCTTGTTCTAATCTCTTCAAGGTATGTCCCATCAGATGTTATGATTGTTCCAAGATAATTGTATCCATTCACGTGTTTAAGAATATTCCAATTTACTTAAATAAATCATGAGCCATGCCGATAAGCGTGGGCAGTCATGTTTTGCCATCTCACTCGATCACTAGAGTCGTGGATCAGCTCCGCGTTTTGTCTCGACCATGCCATGTGGCCAAGCCATCCAGGTATTTACCTCTCGGTCTTCCCTTTGGTCTCTTCCCTTCGATCTTGCCAGTCGTTACCAAGTTCTCCAAGTCATTTCTTCTCATAACATGCCCAAAAAATGTTGACTGTCTACGTCTAATGTCAATTATCAGTTTACGATCTTCATTTGTTTCTTGAAAGACTTGTTCATTGGTTTTTATGTCTGTCCATGGTATTCTTTGCATTTTCCTTAGAAACCACATTTCCACAGCCATCAGATGCTTTTCAGCTTGTCTGCTCATTGTCCACGATTCACATCCATACAAATTTACAGGTTCTATGTAGCACTTCAACACTCTTTTTCTCGTTTACACGGATACAATTTTATTGATCAGTAAGATTTTCATCTTCAAAAGGCTACCTTCGCAATAGCAATTCTTGTTTTAATCTCTTCAAGGCATCTCTTATCAGAAGTTATGTCTGTTCCGAGATAACTGTACCGATTCACTTGTTTAAGAATATGCCAATTTACTTGTATATTACATTGTGGTTTATAACAACATTTATTAGTTATACAACATTTGTACAACAACGTTTATCAGTTATACAGCATGTTTACAATAACGTTTATCAGTTATATATACGGGGTACGGAGTGTCAGGAATTTGTAGTACCTTTGATAAGGATGACTGTCACTCTCTTGTCAGGGCACATTCCCAATGATCCAAGCCTGACATCCAGCTTACGCCTGTGGCTCCTAGTAACTGTCAGCATGCGACAGCGGCCACCCCCAGGCAATAGCTGTGACAGGCTAGGCAAGACCATGCGTGGGTAGCCGATTTGGTGTACAAACCAATTGTTGAACTAGGGTATGCCAACTCAGCATGTGAAGACAGGACTCGGCAGATTGCACGGAAGAAATCGTTGATTCAACGGGCAAGACGGCGTTTACCTGCAAAGCGTTGTGGAAGGTAATGAGCACGGACAGGCACGTAGAGCGCCCTGGCGATTCATTGCACCTGTATTCGTCTCCAGTCGTCTTGACTTGTCTTGCCACTGGACTCAGATGAACTCGGGTGAGAGAGTGAGGTCGACGAATTGAGCAACTCTTCCTCACTTTAATCCAAGTCATCGCGCAAGTCATTCTTCATCCAACTTCATATATCACCTTCAAGCCCTGTGGCGGTGGGCGAGCGGCGGAGCTACAGGTACAGGCGTGGGTTCTCTGGCCGTCGTAGTCACAAACCTGCATACAGGCGGCTCAGGCCATTTGGTCATCTTCTACTGACCGGAGCAGCAGTGGGATTCGGCAGGACCCTAAGCGACTGAGCAGCCCTCTATAGGAACATACTGCTCACCTCCGTAGTATGAGGAAGGGGCTAGAAAAGGTGCCCTAAACATTGTCTGCTCCATCATTACCTACCCAGCTAGCCGAGGTTGGTGGGTACCCTAAACCGCGGTCAACATAGAAAGAAAGAAAAACAGGTAAAGCTAAAAGAGCAAACCATATTCCCTTAACAATCGGAACTTGGAATGTACGCACCCTACTTGACAGAGATGGCGCGTCGGGTCCAGAGAGACGAACAGCACTGATTGGGAGAGAGCTGGGCAAGTACAACATCGACATTGCAGCCTTGAGCGAGACACGACTTGCAGAAGAAGGCCACATCTGTGGAGTAGGTGCCGCCTACATATTTTTCTGGAGTGGAAGGAAAAGCGAGGAAAGACGCCAATCCGGTGTGGGATTCGCCATTTGGCAAACTAGCTGAATTTCCGAAGGCTATAAATGACAGGCTTATGACCATTAAGTTACCCCTGCTGAAAGGAAAGAAGCATGCAACCATCGTGAGTCTCTATGCACCAACCATGATCAATGAAGATGACGTCAAAACAAGTTCTATGACGACCTGCACAACTTATTAACATATGTTCCCAAAGGAGTCAAACTTATACTCGTTGTGGACTTCAATGCCAGAGTAGACAAGGTCACCGCCTCTCTGAGTGGCATCATTGGAAAGTGCGGAGTCTGAAATTGTAACAGCAATGGACTCCTCCGCCTTAAGACATGTGCCGAACACGATCTCTTGACACCTTGGAGACGGCTGCTAAAGACAGTAATTCGTGGCGTACATCATTACATAAGGATGCAGTCACTTGTGAATCAACCAGGACTGCAAGTGCTGTGAAGAAAAGGCTGGACAGAAAAACCACTGCAGGAGATCCTCCTCCTGGAACGTCAGGCATTCTTTGCCCACATTGTCAAAGAACATTTAGAGCCAAAATAGGACTTATGAGCCATCTTACAACTCACGGCTTCATACTTTCAACCCCACTGGATGAAATGAATGGTCATCTTCATTCTTGATGGACAAACAACACATCAGTTATAAAACACTGTTTACAACAACGGTTATCAGTTATACAACAGTGTTTACAACAACGGTTATCAGATATACAACACCGTTTACAACGAGGTTTATCAGATATACAACACTGTTTACAATCAATAGGTTATCAGTTATACAACACTGCTTACAACAACGTTTATCAGATACAAACCAATAGCTCTGTTGTAGATGACATATCTATTTACAACTCTGGCCCGTGAGAAGGTGACGTTCCAGGAATCTGGGGTAGACTGACCTCCAAATGTAGCTGAACAGGTCTTTCCGACATAGAAATCTGGATTTACTTTCCCGTCTACAGACAGGCTTGCTGAGTAGTCTATACCACTAGAGCTCCATGTACTCGTTTGTTGGGCCGTTTGATTGATTGCAATATCTCTACCTGACAGCAGAACGATAAACTTGTATTACACTTGCCCATATACAAATATAGCATTTAGTGCAATGTTGCCATGTGATTAAAATAAATTCCACACCCGGTGCGAGGTGTATGTGTAATTTAACATACATTCAACATTAAGTGCATGGTTGTGATGCCATTTACAATCAGTTGAACACTAACTGCCATACCTGGACTAGAAGTACGAGGGGAAGTCAATAAGTAAGTCACAGATGGCTGTAGGAAAATAAATAAATATGATAACAACTTGAAACCAGTGTATTTGTATACATACATTGTCCCTTTATTTCTCAACATAATTTCCACCAACATTGATGCACTTATCCCATCGTTTTATGACTTCTCCCACACTGGCCGCATATAACTGCGTGCTCTGTTTTTTAAACAACGTTTTCACTTTAATTCAACATCGGCGTCATTCGCGAAATGTCTCCCGCCATGGTGAGTTTTCAGTGGACCAAAAAGATAGAAATAATAGGGGCTAAGTCCGGGCTGTAATGTGGATGTTCCAGAACTTCCCACCTTAGTTGGTTTATTTTCTCCTGGGTTAATCGAGCCGTATGTGGTCTGGCATTGTCATGAAGAAGCAACTACTCCTCTAGTCAGCAGTCCTGGACGTTTTCTTCGAACTGCGTCACGAAGCATCAATAGAACTTCACAGCACGATTCAGAAATCACATTGTCGCCTTTCTTCTTGAAATTGGTTAAAAGCAATCCTTGAAAATCCCAGAACACTGTCAGCATAACCTTCCCTGCTGATGGCGTAAACCTTGAATGTTTGGACACAAGGCGAAGAAGGATGTTTCCATTACATTGATGCACGCTTTGATTCGGGCTGGTAGTGATGCACCCATGATTCGTCCCCAGTAACAATCCTGGTCAGCGTGTCTTCTCCTTCATCTTCGTATCGTCAGAGATGATGCAAGAACAGATCAAATCGATTCATTTTGTGTTCCTCCTTCAGTTGTCTGGGTACCCACCTTGAGAACACTTTCTTAAATTTCAATCAATCATGCATTATGCTGTATGCTGAAACATGCAAGCACCTTATTTTAGATGCTACAGAGTCTATCGTTACTCGCCTGTCATCTTTAATCATCTGCTAATCCAATCGCTGCATGGATGCGTCTTTTGCAGCCTCACCAGGACGACCGGATCGGATGTCATCAACAATTTTAGAGCGTCCTTGAGAAACATTTTCTACCCAGCTATGCACAGCTTTACGGGACAAACATTTGTCAGCATAAACAGGAAGCATTTCCTTTGCAGGCAGATCTTTTGCCCACCCAAAAAAAAAAAATAATTAAAATAACGTACAACAGCACGCTGTTTTTCGGTGTACACTCCGTTAGTACAGTCGCCATTTTCTTTAAGCGCTGCGCATGCGCATGAGACACCTAGCGCCACCTGACACTGGAATATAAAGTCTGATGTTGCTGTCACCTAATGACACCTGTAGAAAACACCAACTAAATTTACCTGCCTTCCCACAGAACTGTGTGACTGACTTATTGACTCACCCTCGTAAGTGTAAAATGTATTCGAGATCTATATACACACGCCTCAAGTCACGTGATAAAAACAGTAGCCACATTTAAGCTCGTGAATCTCAGACAAATGCAGTCAATATGACCAACACATATCATCATCATCATCATCATCATCATCATCATCATCATCATCATCATCATCATCATCATCCTCACCGTGAATCTGTACACGACTTGCTGACAGGTCTGGGCAATCATGTCTCCCCACAACCATCGCTCTTGTTTGCTATTTGTTAATACGTATGCTAGCATCTTTCTGCACCGTGGGTGGTTATTGAGGTAACATGTTGACAGCTATCTGCAGCGAGACACGATTCTCACTGGCTGATGTAGTATGCAATGCCCTGTTTACATCTGTCACAATTCTCATTGGATGATGTAGCATGTAAGGCCCCACCTACACCTGTCATGATTCTCATTGGCTGGTGTAGCATGCAATGTCCTGCCTACATCTGTCACAATTCTTACCGGCTGGTGTAAGCATGCAATGTCCCGCTTACATCTGTCACTCTAACTCACGTGACATAAATCAACGAAAGTGGTCGGTGTACTTAAAATAAACATGTGTTCCACTCTTGGTTATACAGATCTCAGGTTTTCTCAGTGTATGTTCCATTAAGTACAAGCGTCTTATCTTGACCCTTTTATGTACGGGGTCACACTATTCAGCCCGAAATAAGCTGTGTCAGCCTTCCAGAGCTGAAGAAGAAAGGCGAACATGTCATGAGGAGACGAACAAGAGAACTGTACCCACCTCCACTGATGTAAATAGAGCACAGAGAGGCAGCTGCAGGTCCGGTCAAGGTCACAGACTGCACAAACTCGTCAATGCTGCAGTAAATGTCCCAGGTCTGGCCGTCCACCGTGGCACTCCTGCGGTTGTTACAGCTGACGGTGTTGTTAAATGTCACTTGTAGATTGCTCACCGCCTCTGCGAGATACACAGGTATAACAACTGGTAGATGCACAATTACAACAACTTGTAGATACACCATTACAGCTACTGGTAGGTATACCATTACGACAACTAGTAGATACACAAGTACAACAATTGGCGAATAGACAATTACAACAACTGGGAGATACACAATTACAACAACTGGTAGATACACCATTACAACTGGTAGATACACCATTACAACAGCTGGTAGATGCACAATTACAACAACTTGTACATACACGATTACAACTACTGGTAGATACACCATTACGACAACTAGTAGATACACAAGTACAACAACTGGTAGATACACAATTACAACAACTGGTAGATATACAATTACAACAACTGACATATACACCATTTCAACAGCTGGAAGATGCACAATAACAACAACTGTAATATGATGCAAAACGATTGCAGATAAAGCACACACACAGCGTGAGAGACGTAAGATGATGCATGATGGTGGAAATGACCATGTTTTCACATGCATCTACTGTGGACAAACATTTGCAGCACAAATAGGCCTATCAGCCACACTCGCCACCGCCATGGGTCATAGTTATTAAGCCTTCTTGATGCACAATGTACCAAACTATCGTCTGTCAAGACGGAAAGGTGCCAATGAGATGCACAATTACAACCTTGGTAGATACATTTCAACAACTGGTAGATGCACAGCATAACATCATAGTTACTGCTAGTTCGTGTGTGTGTGTGTGTGTGTGTGTGTGTGTGTGTGTGTGTGTCGGGGGGGGGGGGAGGTTGTTGAAGTGTCTTCATGTCATCATATGGATAAGATAAATGTTGCTTACTTATTTACATAGGATTATAGAAGTGTCAATAGAACTGAGTGGGGGGATGCGTGGTCTCGTGGAATGGTGTCCACCTCGAGTGCTGGAGGTCCCAAGTTCAAACCCCGGTGAGGGCCGGGATTTTTTCACGTGAACTTCTAGTAACACAATTTCCCCTGGTCTCTGTGTAGTGAGATCGGACGCCCGAGAGTATTGTCGCGGACGTAAAATATCCATTGCCAGTTAGAAATCGGAAAAGAGTAGCCTAATGGCGCTGCTGGGAAAAATTTCGATTTAAAAATCTACCCAAAGTATTGCAGGATATCCTCGCCGGTGCTACGGAGTTCGTGCACTGAGCTCAGATTCTCCGAACTCAAGGCTTTAGTTAGGAGTAGAACGCAGCACCCGTGTGCCGTGATGTTGATCCTTCGTCTAAACTAAACTAAACTAAACTAGTCACAAGAGCATATTCCATGTTCTTACACGTAGATATAATTGTGTGTGGACACGCCGCCAGAAAACAACATGCTATGAATGAGGTCACGAGATAGAAGTAAGATTCACTGGCTGTGTCACGTGTCACGTGAATTGTAGCAATGCATTCTGCTACATCAGCACAGTGTGTCTAGTCAGCTGTGTGCCAGTCCTCGGGTAGACGGCTTGTTCTGTTTAAAGCATCTTTAGAAATGTCATTATTATTTTGGCATCTATTTACACTTCAAAACTCATCGCAAACATCTTGCTGTTTTGAATTGTGTATCACTTTAACTAAGCTAGTGTTCATCAGATATCTATACTGTGTAAATCATGTGAATCATCAACGTATGGTTCAACGTTTCTACAAGTATGAGCCTATGAAGTATGAAATAATGTTATGTTACGCCGATAAAATGTTCTGGCGTTACCGCCTTTCCATTTATGTGAACAATTATGACATTCTGTTCTTTGTTGTTTGAAATATATATATTCTGCTGTCAGTCTCTCTTATCATGACTGCATTCTAGGTTTCCTTGATTTCAAGAACCGTGTGACCTTCGTTATGATACAAGACTCAACTCTTGATGATAAGTATCACTGCACCCGAATATGGTAATTTCCTTCTACTCAGGAGTGTAAGCTATTGCATTTTCCAGTGGAATCTGTCGAAGAGACAATACCAGGTGATATCAACCTAACTCAGACTCATCAGAAGTGAGAGTAAGCTTACGGCCATTATCAGTTAGTAACCTCTATATATTCAGAGAACTGACCTCTGACATAAGACATAGGAGCTCTTCACCAAACTTAGGACTAGGTAAAAGAAGGAAAAGTCATAGGAAAGCTCAGAAATCCCAGTAAACACCTCTACTAGAATCACTTATCATAGACCTATCCTTATCTCCCCCCTTCCTGCCTATCTTCTATTGCCATAGTACTTATTCTATCGAGTGCTCTGACACCTTACTCGACCCACTAAGTTACTTCTCAGCTAAATGCTGCCGACACTCGATACTACGGCCACACACGCAAATTCACTATGCTCGAGTTCTACTCTACATCACTACTATCTTATAATCACTATCCTCAGCTTGAATTGGGGATACATATGCAAATCCAGTACAAATGCCCGTTGTTTTCAACCAACGTGGAACATTGTAAATCCCTTTTCGTACTAGCTCAAGAATAGATCACCACTTCCTCTCGTTGAAGACTTCGTAGCACACTCAATTAAACTTGTATATTCAGACCATTTATACTTTGGCTATGTAGGACTATACTGGTATATTCCACCCAGTAGCCCCCTGTTCTCTTCTCCTGTCTTTTGATCTTAATACAACAACATGCCGACAATCGTCTTTGATAAACGATCTTTTCGGGACAACAATGATTATCCACTCGTTTCTCGGGATCAAGGACATACGTTCCTGTACTTCAAAAGACCTCCGATCTTGTTTATCTTGACTCCGTCTTCCATTTCAAAGGTTTGTGATATTTCTTGATCGTGGTCTAACGCCCCCCCCCCCCCCCCCCCCCACCCTGTCTCACAACAAACAAGTGGTAGCTGTTTTGATCGCCGATCTCAGTTCTTTTGATCTTAGGTTCAACAACCTTCAATCACCTCGTGACAGAAGCAATCTCTGTTCTCTGATCTTAGGGTCAACAACCTTCAGTCCTCGTGTGATTTAAGTGATCTCTGTTATGTTTTTATCGTAGGGTCGACAGCCTTCCAGTATTATGTGACATATGGTATGTGTGGTTTGTGTGTGGTGTATGTGTGGAAGGGTGAGTGTGCTGTTTTATTTTACTTATGTGTATGGTGTGTGTGTATGGCGTGTGTGTGTACGGCGTGCGTGGTGGGTTTATGGGTGGGTAAGTGTCGTGAGTGTCGTGAAGGTGGTGTGTGTGTGTGGGTGTACAGAATGCTAACATATCTTCACCGTTATCGTTCATGTTTTGAGGGGAGTATATTACATGTATTATCAATCCCACACTTACATGAGGGAACAAACCCTAGTATACCATGTTCACAGGCAAACATACCATTAGTATACGAGAATATGTGTTTAGCAACACACCACACCTACCGGTACTGTTGACGTGAAATCTGAGCCAGGTGAAAGGGTAGGATTCGTTTAAGTTCAGGGTGACGCTACCGGTCCCCCCAGTGTAGTCTCTACATGTATTGTCGTTGCCGTCTGTCAGAAGATGTCCCGCTGGTTTTCCGTTGGCGATATCCGCTGTTGACACACACAATGTGTTAATTTGCATTTCTATATACTGTTTGTTACATACATACATCACATTACAACGCCGCGAAAAAACATACGGGTGATCACCCTCTCCAGAATTGTATGCAGGTTGGTGTTTATACACACACAAACACACACACACACACACATACACACGCACGCACGCACATACGCACACACGCAAACACTCACACACACATACTCACACACACACTCACGCACATACACACACACACTCACAAACACACTCACACACACTCACACACACACACTCACACACACTCACACACACTCACCCATTCACATCACTCACACTCACTCACACTCACACATACACACACACTCTCTCACACACACATACTCACACACACACACACTCTCTCTCACACACACACACAGACACACACACTATATCTCACACACATACACTCACACAAACACACTCACACACATACTCGCACACTCACACTCACACACACACTCACTCTCACACACACGCACACACACACACACTCACAAACACACACACACACTCAAACACACACACACACTCACACACACAAACACTCACACACACAAACTCTCACACACACACATACAAACACACACTCACACTCACACACACTCACACTCACTCACACTCACACACACACATACTCACACACACACTATCACACACACACTATCACACACACACACTCACACACACACACTCACACACACAGGCACACACACTCGCTCACAAACACACACTCTCACACACACACACTTTCTGTTCACACACACACACACACACACACACACACACACATATGTACACATTCATTCATTGTCGCTTTAAGACAATGGTGTCAAACTCAGTCGCTCAGCGGGCCAAAACTCAAATCACACATAAGGTTGCGGGTCGGACAGGATAAACATTCAATAGCCGAAAATTAAACTTTCTTAAACTTTAATATAAATTAAAATAGAAAATAGTTCTACTACTAAAACATCATTGGTATGCACATTTTCACTATTATGTCAGTTTGTCAGAGCACGATGTTTGGCATCTTTTCTTGGCTGCAAGTTCGTTTATGTTGGGAGTAATGTTTTGTGTCATTGAGATTCTCATGATGG
This sequence comes from Cepaea nemoralis, assembly GCA_014155875.1. Lineage (NCBI taxonomy): Eukaryota > Metazoa > Mollusca > Gastropoda > Stylommatophora > Helicidae > Cepaea > Cepaea nemoralis. Next base: position 526,444 of record JACEFZ010023757.1, read on the forward strand.
ACTGCAAGTGTTCATCAGTGAGACGACTCCTGCGTGATGTTTTGTTAATCTTCATTACAGAAAACAGCTGCTCACACAGATATGTGCTACCAAACAAACTCAAGGTTCGAGCCGCATGCAGACGAAGTCGGGGCATCTCTTCAGGAGTGAAATGAGTGAACTGTGCAGTCCCCACAGTGTCGTACTTTGCCTTTAGTAGTCCCATTACACTGCAGCTCTATTAACTCCATTTGCAAATTTACAGGTGCAGTTCCCACTATGTGAATGGATTGTGAATCAGCTCGAAGTTACTTTTCTGTGCTCCTAAGTCACTAACTCGGCGCGATGTAAGCTATGTTTTGCAGCAAAGTCTGCATTGGGAATCATCTAACGTTGACTTGGTTTAACATTGCTTGGCAAGAAGAAAAGTGAGACAGGTTGCATTGGTGCATTTGAGTCTCCCGTTAGCGCAGCTTCACTTGAAATGCCTTCACTGCATCATGCATATCAGTGATAATGTGATCCCGTCCCTGGAGCTGCTTGTTCAAGTCGTTGAGATGAGTGGTTATATCAGACAGAAAGGCCAACTCACATTTCCACTTTTTATCACGAAAATCTGTGGAATCTTTTCCTTTACTGTCCATGAATTGACAGATTTCCTCGATCAGCTGGAAAAATCTACCGAGAACATTTCCCCGACTTATCCACCGCACCTCTGTATGATAAGGCTGAACGCCGACTCTATTTCCTGCAAAAAAAAAGGACTGAAATTGGCGGTTATTTAAACCTTTAGCTCTGATAAAGTTGACGGTTTGTGTTACAATGCGCATTACATCTTCCATATTGAAGACTTTACCACACAGCGATCCTTGGTGTATGATGAATGATATGCTATTAATTCACCAGTACAGTTCTCCTGCATCTTTAAATCATCCTTCCAACTGGTCCACTTTTATCGCAACACATCGCCGGTGCTCCATTTGGTGTCAGTCCAACGAGATTGTCCCAAGGCAGGTTCGTGTTGGTTAAACTTTGACATTCATTCATTCGTTCATTCATTCATTCATTCAGTAGCATGTCCTTTGCAGAACCTCGCTCCTATAACAACCTTTCAGAAAACCTCTCGATCATAAGCAAGATATCCCGCGTCCGATACACCCACCTGAAAATCATCCGCCACATCCTGCACCCATCTTCTCTTTGGCCTTCCTCCTCCTCTCTTCCCAGGCATATACCCCTCAATTATTGTTCTCTCCAAACTTTCCTGACGTTTCAAGTGACCAAAATATTTCAATTTTCTTTGTTTTATAGTCTTTAATAGCCAACCTTCTTCGTTATTCAGCTCTTGAAGTATGGATGCATTTGTTCTTTTCTTTATCCAAGATATTCTTAGAACTCGTCTATAACATTTATATTCAAAGACATTTATGCGCTGTTCAGCTGTTTAGTAAGTGTACAGGTAAACTTTGACATAGGTTGTCAAAAATGTCTTTTCCTGTCGTTGTCCCATGCATGGATTTTATGTCTAATATTTCTTCTGTAATATTAAAACTGGAGTCCACTCCACGGATGAAGATGGCGAGCTGTGTAGTGTCAGTCGTGTCATTACTTTCATCGACAGCAAGGGAGAATGCAACAAAGTCTTTGCCTTTTTCGTTCAGCTGTGTTTTCACATCAGTGGCCATCTCACAAACCCGATAATTCATATTGTCATATTTACTGCCACCTGATTTTAACATGTACTATATGCACTGCGTATTTCATCATCTTTATGTAAATTCCAGGAATTATATTCTTTATTGAATTGCATAACCTTTTCTTTGTTGCACAATGTATAACATATTGTTTTTATTTTAACAATATTTCCATTTTGGAATGTGTGTGTGAGTGGGTGGTGGATGTGTGTGCTGGTGGGGAGATGTGTGGGTTAATGTGTGTGTGTGTGTGTGTGTGGGGGAGGGTCATCATCACCATGTCTACGCCTGTCTGCAAGACAGTTATTAAAGTGAGAAGAGAGTATTTTACACTATAATATGTCTTGTTTCGTAAGTCTTTTCAAGGGATTCAAATCATCGCAAGGGATTCAACTCATAGCAAGGGATTCAACTTCAAGGAATGTGCTGGTGGGTGTGGATGTGTGTGTGTGTGTGTGTGTGTGTGGGGGGGGGGGGGAGGGGGGATGAGGGATGTGTGAGAGGGGGGTTTGTGTTTTAGGTGGGGAACTGTGAGTGGGGGTATGTTTATATGGTGGGTGGGTGTTGGTGGGTGTTGGTGGGTAGTGGGATTTGTGGGTGTGGGTGTAGCGAAACGCCAGTGGCCCATGTCCTTATGTATTCTGTTATTCTTGGTAAACAGGGGGAAACGGCTTTCGGAAGCTCTCAGTTCTTTATTCGCTCAATTCTCCATGAAAGATGGTTCTTTGGGTTATCTTCATACCACAATCTTTACATGGAGCGAGTATATATTTGTCTTTCCTTTCGGGTAGTCCCGAAGGAGCGCCTTGCGTCAAATGTGCACTGGTGCAGCGGCTGGTCAATTGATGGCCGGGCCAACACCTACCGTTTGAAAGTTGCAGCCTGTCCAGTGAGTTAAAGATTACGACAGAGATGCAACCTACTACTGAAGTGATGTAAAGGTAAATATGGGTTTTCGTTGGTCCAGGCAAAGCTTGGCCTATAAATATCTATTGTCTTAACGACTGAGAGGATATAGCAAAACAGCAGTCTTGCCATGTTGGGAGGGGGTGACCGTTAGCCGATCTGGCTACGCGGCTTGTTCTTGGCAGCTGATGGACGAGTGATATCTGGATTCCTACGGCTTACCGTTACTTGGTGGTATCTCTCTTTTAAATATAGGCACATTAGATAGCTACGGGGATGGGGTCCACCAATCTAGAATATATCTTCTTGAGCCAGGGGATGCTAGCCACAGGACTATCTCTTTCGTCTGTCACTCGATAGGATGATGTCGGGAGGATAATGGACTCCTCTATCTCACTGAGAGAACCTGAACTTATATACCCTATGGTTTGTGCAGGGCAATGCCGGTACATTGGGGCGACAGCTCAGTCGAGAGCGGCGGCCGGGAGGGGTAGTATCTTCTTTGAATGGGGAAATACACGGTGTGCCATATAACCCCACTTAGGGGGGAGAAACACACCGATTGCTGGGCACACCACACCACAAGATCTTGGTTGCGAGAAAGGCATGGTTTGCAAGTGAGAGGAAAGCATGGAAATGAATGTGCCCAATAATAATAAAGGCTTGGTATGAGTGTGGAATGTGTGTCTTGTAGACAAAACGTTCCTAGGGTGGACAACCTGACATTACCCAGCTGGAGGTCGACTCAAGCCCGGACGTAGCCAATCCAGGGGCTACCTGACAGGTCAGGCCCATGCATTCAGGTATGATATATACTGCATGGGGTCAAGATCCTATAGGTCTAATATATTAACTGAGACCCTATTGGTCTTTAGGATTGTGTGATGCATGAGTCCGCCCAGTCGCTCAATATTGTTTGTCATCTCCAGGGTCCTCTTGTGTTGGATGTGACCAAATCGGACAGTATCCACACAGCTTCTGTGCTAGAGCCAAATACGTCTGATGAAGCCAGGTCAATGTATGAGCCATATCACACATGGTGTGCCTAACTCTGAGAGAGAGGCAAGGGCATATCTTGAGGAAATGACATAGGCCCGAGAACAGTTCAATGCTGGTTGAGACTACGCATGATTATCTTGCAAACTAATAAACAATGACAATTTGCAGTAATGGGGCATCTCGGGTCCTTTCATTGACATAGGCCCGAGAGCATTCAACTTCAAAGTTGTGTCTAGGCATGATTATCAGGCCTACCCATTTTGTTCCGGACATGAATAGACACCTATATAGGTTAAGTCCATGAACAATTCCTCAACAACCAGTGGATTTGATTCTACAGAAGCCTGTGGAACTTACACCCAAGTACCGGGGAGGAAGGAGCTTCCAGCACACAGGGTGAGACGTATATGGACAGATCGGACAGTATTTGAAGCTGGGTCTGTGACTATGGCTACTTGAGGCTATGTGCCTGAACTTATCTGTGTGGTGTCTGTTTAGAACTATCTGTGTTAACTGCCTTGATGTTTTCCTGTGCTGTCCTTTATTGATTTAATAAATCAAGTTTTAGTTTATTCCAACGATCACTGTGTTATATATATGGATCAGCCAGAGGAACACGACAGGAAATAGGTCCCTAGGTCGAAAGAAAGAGTGACAGTGAGTCCGGGGAAAACGGAGGAGGGTTGGCAGGTAAAGACCTATCCCAGCCAGAGCTATATATATATATAGAAGATTATTTAAACATTGGAACAGGGCTATTTGGGACCCTCCACGTAGCATGTTACAATTTCTGGGGGCACGTCGCGGGATATTTGAAATCCTGGTGGAGTTCTGGCTGATTTAGTGATAGGGGACAGATATTCTTGTCTACTATCAATAGGTTCTGCCTACCGTGCCTGGCTATTGTCTATACTCTTCCTGACACAGACTGACGGACATACGACGTGTTGTGGTCGTGTAATATATAATTTTGGTGATGTGAGATAATCATTTTCTATACAATTTCTTGGGCACTTTCCCTCTGAGTTTAGGATGGCATCAACTGGGTTTAATGTCGCTGACGTACAGGCTACAGGGCGTGAGATGGGCTATGATGGAGCGGAGTTACAGAAATATGTGCAGGAAGTGGAAAGAGACTTCAGACAAGCTGTGCGCGAAGCCAAGAAAATTGAGGCGGAGGCTAGGAAGATGGAGGCCGAGCAGGCAGTCAGAGACCATGAGTTTCGTATGAGGGAGTTGGAGCTGAAAGCTAAAACGGCCAAGGAAAGCGAGGGTGCAGTTGGAGGCGCAGTTCTACCGGACTCAACAACTTCTGGTGGCGGTCCATATCAGGCAATGAAGTTCCCATTACTCCCGTTCGATGAACACAAAGAGAAGATCGACCAGTATCTTCAAAAATTCCAGTCGATGGCTTTGGCTATGGGGCTGGAACGTGGGAAATGGAACTTGAAAATCTCGCAGGGCCTGAGGGGGACCGCGTACGAGGTCTACTCAAGGTTGCCACCTGGTATGGAGAATGACTATGAGGCTCTGGAAAAAGCATTATTGAAAAGGTTCCAGATGACAGCCCATACATACCGTCAGCAGTTCAGAAAGTCCAAGAGAGAGCCAGGAGAGATGTTCGCAGCCTACAGTGTCAGACTGAAGTCTTACCTTTTGAAGTGGATGTCAGTTAGCTGGATTTGCTAACGACTATGAAAGTTTGGAAGAATTAGTGGTCGTGGACCAAATGAAGAGGATGATGCCTAAGCCATTGCAAACCTTCTTGCTTGAAAATGGGGCAGAAAAGTTAGACTTGGTAAATACATTAGCGGAAAGGTATGTGCTAGCTCATGGAGATAATGGGGAACTGTCACAACCCAATCCCCGACCACCAGACACCTGGTCTGGAAAGAAGAAGAACCCTAAAACAGCTCACACCAAGAAGGAGGATCCTTTCGAGAAAGTTCCTATTAAAAACCCTCTGGTAAGAGTCCACCTGGATCTCCTAAAAGAAAGTGGAGTGAAAAGTGGTGCGCCTATTGCAAATCTCCCACACACAATACGGTTGATTGCCGGCGTAAACAGAAAGACTCTCACTATGCTGCTTGTCTTGTAGAAACCGGGGAAGGGTCTCACAAGGAAGTAGAAGGGGGGATCTTGGGAACAATGATTCAGAAAAACCACCAGTAGTAGAAACGGTACTTGTGAACGGACAACCAGTTGAGTGTCTCTATGACACCGGTCTGCAGTTTGAGGCTGTAATTTCATCACACTTAGTGAGCCCGGAGCAGCTAACCGGGGAATCTATTGAGATTCAAACGGCGACAAAGAGTGCGGTAGCGATGTCTCTTCCAATTGCGAAGGTAGACATCAAATCTAAATATGTTACCGGCACTATACAGGCAGCCGTTCTGCTAGATCCGATCTTCCCAATGATCTTGGGTTGTCGCTACGTCTTTCTAGGGATTCCAACCGAACCCATGTACGTAGGGGCGATGCAAACCAGATCTCAATCGGAGGATGAGCAGACGCCGGCCTTGATCGTGAATCCCTTGCCTGGGGAGTTACGAGCTGCTCAAAGCCAGGATGCTACTTTGCAACCTTGCTTCAACCAGTTGCCCAAAAGTTCTGACCCACCAAGACGGGGTCAGTATTATATGAAGAATCGGTTACTGTACCGGAGAGCCGGAGTGGAGGATCGCCAGCATGGACAGCTGGTAGTTCCTAAGGCTTATCGGGAACAGCTTCTTCATATGGGACACACCATTTCTTTCAGTGGACATATGGGTGTCGGGGCAACTCTCCAGCGCATTTCCTGCCATTACTACTGGCCAGGGATGACTGGAGACGTGCGTAGGTACGTCAAGTCGTGCCCAGAGTGCCAGCGTGTGGCACCAAAACACTGGACAGCTCCGGTAGTCCTGGGAGACATGCCCATTATGAACTCTCCTTTCGAGAGAGTTGCCATCGATCTTGTTGGTCCTCTTCCTCGGACTAGGAAGAGGAATAAGTACATTCTCACGATGGTGGATTGCTGTTCCATGTGGGGCGAGGCGATACCGTTGGCCACAATCGACTCTAAGCGAGTGGCTGATGCACTGATGGAGACCTTTACTAGGTTGGGATTTCCCAACCAGATCCTAACGGACAATGGGTCTCAGTTCTGTGGTAAGCTGATGGAAGAAGTCTTTCGTATCTTCCAGACTAACCACATTCACACAAGCCCATACCACCCTCAGTCTAATGGGCAAGTAGAGAGGTTTAATGGTACCTTGATGACCATGCTTCGGAAGCTGGCTCAAGAGAAACCAGACAGATGGGATGAGTATATCTCGGCCGCCTTGTTCGCCTATCGGGAGGTTCCCCATGGGTCGACCGGGTTGCCACCAGCCACTCTACTATTCGGGAGGCCAATCAAGGGTCCCTTAGAAGCCTTATTGAGATGTTGGACAGAGGAAGAAACTTCCGAAGAAGTTGTATCCTCATATAAATACGTCGAAGAGTTAAAGAAGAAACTCCAGACGGGTTGGGCTTTGGCAGCTCAGAATCTGAGAGCGGCCAGGAAGAGACACGCGGCCTACTACAATAGAAGGACGAAAGATAGGTCTCTTAAGGTGGGGGATCGGGTTCTGTTGTTACTTCCAGTAGGTTCCAATAAACTCGAGATTGGTTGGCAGGGGCCTTTCCCGGTGGAAAGGGTTGTGTCCCGTACCAATTATGCTATCCGGATCAGGGGGAAATCTAAAATCTTCCACATTAACCTCCTCAAAAAATATGAGGAACGATCCGATGGTACTTCTCTCCCACTCATGACTATGGCGGTCGCGATGGAAACTGAATCGGGCGAAGACGCGGATAGGGAGTATCCTTTACAACCTGGGGAAACCTATAAGGATGTACATATAAATCCTGATCTGTCGACTGAAGAAACAGAACTGGTCATCCGTTTGTTGGAGTCCCATCAACAGATTCTTACCGATCGTCCAGGGCGGACAGGGTTGGTCGAGTTTGATATGACTCTGACTACCCAAGACCCCATTCGCCAAAAAATATATCCAGTGCCCTTTTCGAAAGAGAAGGCCCTGGAAGCAGAAATCCAGAAGCTTCTGGATGATGACATCATAACTCCTTCGACTTCTCCTTATAATGCCGGGGTTGTCTTGTTGAGGAAGCCAAGCGGGGAGCACCGCTTATGTATTGATTACAGGCATTTAAACAGTTGTACGACATTCCAAGTTGAGCCGTTACCAAACACAAATCAACTATTTGCCAGATTAAATAGGGCAAAGTACTTCTCAAAAATCGATTTAAGTCGGGGATATTATCAGATCCCTGTGAAGCCTGAGGTTCGGCCCATGCTCGCTTTCAGTACTCCGAGCGGCCATTACGAATTTAAGGTGATGCCTTTTGGGCTGAGCAATGCGCCCAGTGTGTTCACTCGCATGATGAGAATGTTATTAGACCCTTTAAAGGATCCCTCTGTGGTCTCGTTTATGGATGATATTCTCATCGCGTCTGACAATCTGAGTGATCACCTGAGGTCCTTGGGACAGATCTTCAAAAGGTTAAAAGAGGAAGGGTTAACCGCCCGTCCAGCCAAATGCATGATTGGCTATCAATCCTTGGAATTTCTGGGACACACTATTACCCCAGGGGGACTGGTACCGGAAGAAAAGAATATTGAAAAGGTCCGTCTCGCACCCCGTCCTAGATCCAAAAAAGATGTTAGGTCTTTCTTGTCTCTGTGTGGGTTTTACCAGAAATTTATTCCAAAGTTCAACGAAATTGCGGCGCCGTTAACCGAGACTCTGAAGAAAGGATCGCCAGATCTTATAATCTGGACCCCGAGCTGTGAAAAGGCTTATGGGAAGCTGAAACAGGCGTTGGTGGATAGGCCAGTCCTGCAACTCCCAGATTTGGAGAAAACGTTTGTTCTGAGAACCGACGCGAGTAACATAGGGATTGGGGCAACTCTGTTGCAGGAAGGGCGAGATAATCCTTCGGTGCTGTGTCCGGTGGCATATGCCAGTCGAAAACTGTTACCCGCCGAACGGAATTACTCCACCGTCGAACGGGAATGTCTAGCTCTAGTGTGGGCAGTACAGAAATTTCAACCTTATCTGTATGGAGTACCGTTCAAAGTGCAATCTGACCATCAACCTCTGACGTTCTTGGCAACTTCTAAGAAACTGAACGCGAGGTTAATGAGATGGTCATTGCTCCTACAACCGTATCAGTTCACGGTCGAATACATCCCCGGAAGGGAGAATGTGGGAGCAGATTTCCTATCACGGCATCCTATGGTTGAATGTGAGGGTGGGGTCATTCGAACAGAACCACTGACAGTAGAAAGTTCGTAGGGTTCGACTTTCTTAAGAGGGGGCCTATGTAGCGAAACGCCAGTGGCCCATGTCCTTATGTATTCTGTTATTCTTGGTAAACAGGGGGAAACGGCTTTCGGAAGCTCTCAGTTCTTTATTCGCTCAATTCTCCATGAAAGATGGTTCTTTGGGTTATCTTCATACCACAATCTTTACATGGAGCGAGTATATATTTGTCTTTCCTTTCGGGTAGTCCCGAAGGAGCGCCTTGCGTCAAATGTGCACTGGTGCAGCGGCTGGTCAATTGATGGCCGGGCCAACACCTACCGTTTGAAAGTTGCAGCCTGTCCAGTGAGTTAAAGATTACGACAGAGATGCAACCTACTACTGAAGTGATGTAAAGGTAAATATGGGTTTTCGTTGGTCCAGGCAAAGCTTGGCCTATAAATATCTATTGTCTTAACGACTGAGAGGATATAGCAAAACAGCAGTCTTGCCATGTTGGGAGGGGGTGACCGTTAGCCGATCTGGCTACGCGGCTTGTTCTTGGCAGCTGATGGACGAGTGATATCTGGATTCCTACGGCTTACCGTTACTTGGTGGTATCTCTCTTTTAAATATAGGCACATTAGATAGCTACGGGGATGGGGTCCACCAATCTAGAATATATCTTCTTGAGCCAGGGGATGCTAGCCACAGGACTATCTCTTTCGTCTGTCACTCGATAGGATGATGTCGGGAGGATAATGGACTCCTCTATCTCACTGAGAGAACCTGAACTTATATACCCTATGGTTTGTGCAGGGCAATGCCGGTACATTGGGGCGACAGCTCAGTCGAGAGCGGCGGCCGGGAGGGGTAGTATCTTCTTTGAATGGGGAAATACACGGTGTGCCATATAACCCCACTTAGGGGGGAGAAACACACCGATTGCTGGGCACACCACACCACAAGATCTTGGTTGCGAGAAAGGCATGGTTTGCAAGTGAGAGGAAAGCATGGAAATGAATGTGCCCAATAATAATAAAGGCTTGGTATGAGTGTGGAATGTGTGTCTTGTAGACAAAACGTTCCTAGGGTGGACAACCTGACATCACCCAGCTGGAGGTCGACTCAAGCCCGGACGTAGCCAATCCAGGGGCTACCTGACAGGTCAGGCCCATGCATTCAGGTATGATATATACTGCATGGGGTCAAGATCCTATAGGTCTAATATATTAACTGAGACCCTATTGGTCTTTAGGATTGTGTGATGCATGAGTCCGCCCAGTCGCTCAATATTGTTTGTCATCTCCAGGGTCCTCTTGTGTTGGATGTGACCAAATCGGACAGTATCCACACAGCTTCTGTGCTAGAGCCAAATACGTCTGATGAAGCCAGGTCAATGTATGAGCCATATCACACATGGTGTGCCTAACTCTGAGAGAGAGGCAAGGGCATATCTTGAGGAAATGACATAGGCCCGAGAACAGTTCAATGCTGGTTGAGACTACGCATGATTATCTTGCAAACTAATAAACAATGACAATTTGCAGTAATGGGGCATCTCGGGTCCTTTCATTGACATAGGCCCGAGAGCATTCAACTTCAAAGTTGTGTCTACGCATGATTATCAGGCCTACCCATTTTGTTCCGGACATGAATAGACACCTATATAGGTTAAGTCCATGAACAATTCCTCAACAACCAGTGGATTTGATTCTACAGAAGCCTGTGGAACTTACACCCAAGTACCGGGGAGGAAGGAGCTTCCAGCACACAGGGTGAGACGTATATGGACAGATCGGACAGTATTTGAAGCTGGGTCTGTGACTATGGCTACTTGAGGCTATGTGCCTGAACTTATCTGTGTGGTGTCTGTTTAGAACTATCTGTGTTAACTGCCTTGATGTTTTCCTGTGCTGTCCTTTATTGATTTAATAAATCAAGTTTTAATTTATTCCAACGATCACTGTGTTATATATATGGATCAGCCAGAGGAACACGACAGGAAATAGGTCCCTAGGTCGAAAGAAAGAGTGACAGTGAGTCCGGGGAAAACGGAGGAGGGTTGGCAGGTAAAGACCTATCCCAGCCAGAGCTATATATATATAGAAGATTATTTAAACATTGGAACAGGGCTATTTGGGACCCTCCACGTAGCATGTTACAGTGGGTGGGTGGGAATGTGTGTGTGGATGAGTGGGTTGGTGTTTGGGTGTGTGTGTGTAGGTGGCATAAGGATAGGTGTAGGGTTGTGTGTATGGGTGGGGGTTTGTGGTGTGAGTGGCGGATAGGAGTGTGCTTGGGGATGTGGGTGGGGGTGTGTGAGTGGGTGGGGGAGTGTGAGTGTGGGTGTGATTTGTGTGTGTGGAAGGGGGATATGTGGGTGGTGGGGATGTGTGGGTGTGGGATACATGTGTGAGGGATATGTGTGTTTATGAGGATGTGTGTGAGTGGTTGGGTGGGTGATGTGGAATGGGTGAGGGATGTGTGTGGGTGGGTGGGTTGGAAATATGTGCGTGGGTGGGGTTGTTGTGGTTGAGGTATGCATGAACGGGGGATGGGTGATTGAGGGTGTGTGGATGGATGAGGGATGTGTGGGTGGGTGAGTGTATGTTTGTTGGGGATGGGTAGTTATATATATATGTGGGTGGGGAGAGATGATGGGTGGGGGTTGTGTGTGTTGGTGGGTGCGAGATGTGTTAGTGGATGGCGAGAGATTGTGTAGGTGGGGTGATGTGTGCGTAGTTTTTATAAGTGGGTTGGCAGGGAGTGGATGTGTTTGTGTGTGGGTGCACATGTGTGTGAGTATGGGTGTTTGGAAGAATGGAGAGAGAGAGAGTTGAGTGCACGCATGTCATGCAACATGCTATTCCATATGTGTTGTGTATTCTCATCTTTCATATTATTATTTTAAATGCCACTTAATTCCATGTTGTTGTTTTTTTTTTTTTGTTTTTTTTTTTTTGGTGGGGGGGGGGGGGGGGGGGTGTGTGTATTCTCATCTTTCATATTATTATTTTGTATGCCACTTGATATAATTATGTATAATACAAACACATGAACATTACTGTAGAGTGAGTGAGAGAGTGAGTGTGAGTGAGAGAGAGAGTTAGTGAGAGTGAGAGAAAGAGAGATAAAGTGTGTGTCTTTGTGTATAAGAGAGAGAGAGAGAGAGAGAGAGAGAGAGAGAGAGAGAGAGAGAGAGAGAGAGAGAGAGAGAGAGAGAGAGAGAGAGAGAGTTGAATTGCACACTAAACTTTACGTTACGCAATGTATATGTACAATTTTTCTCTATTTGTTACAATTTTTGCGAGAATGCTCACGAATGACAATCGTCAGTGTATGTGTGTGCAAAGTGTGGGAGTTTGTTCATACTAGTTTCAGTAATTATGTGAGGCATCATGTAAGGGTCTAGATGTGATGATGTGTGCTTGGATGTGTATGTGGTGGATGTGTGTGGGGGGATGTGTGTGTGGGGAATGTGGGTGAGGGAGGTGTATGTGTGCAGGGGTTGTGAGTGGGGGAAGTGTGTGGGTGAATGGGGGAAATATGGGTGGGTAAAGGGATGTGTGGTTGGTGTAGGGTGTGTGTGTGTGGGTGAGGGGTATGTGTGTGTGTGGGGGTGGGCGTTATTTAGATGGATCGTTGAATGTGTGTGGGGGTTGAAAAGTGTGGGTTTTATTGGTGGGGAATGTGTATGTGGGTGGGTTGGTGAGGAATGTGTATGGGTAATGAGTGTGTGGGAGTGTGTGAGATATGTGTGGGTTGAGGGATGGGTGTGTGATGAATGTGATCGTTGGTGTGTGGATGTGAGTGTGGTTGGGGAATATGACTGTGTCTGTGGGTGGTTGGTGGATGTATGTGTGGGTAGTGAGGGTGATTGTATTTTGGGGATGTGTTGGTGGGTTGGCGACGGGTGGGGAGATGTATGGGTGAAGGATGTGTGGGTTAAGATGTGAATAAAAGATGTGGGGACGTGTGTATGTGTGGGTGGGTGATGTGTATATGTGTGAGGTGTTGAGTGGGAGAGGAGATGTGTATGGGTGAGAATATGTGAATGGGTGGGGTAGGTGTGATTGGGTATGGGATGTGTGGGTGGTTAAGGGTAGATGTCAGGATGGGGGATGTGTGTATGGCTGGGTGGTTGAGGTGTATGAGTGTAGGTGGGTAGATAGGGAGATGCCTATGTTGATGCGTGGGTGGGGGATGTGTCTGTGTGAGTGGTTGAGGGATAAGTACGTAACTGGATGGATTTGTATGGGGGATGAGTGTATAGGTGGGGTTTGTGTGTTTGGGTGGGAAGATGTGTGTGGGTGGGTGATGTTTGTGGGATATATGTCGGTGGTGGGGTGTGTGTGGGTGGGAGGTGCTTGTTTGTGCATGGAGGATGTGTTGTTGGGTGAGGATGTGTATGTGGGGGATGTATGTATGGGTCGGGAGATGTGTGTATTGGTGGGGAGATGTGTGTGGGTGGGGGTGTTTTGGAATATATGTGGGTGGTGGTGTGTATGTGGGTGGGAGGTGCGTGTTTGTACATGGGGGATGTGTTGTTGGGTGGGGATGTGTGTGTGTGGGAGATGTGTGTATGGGTCGGGAGATGTGTGTATGGTAGGGAAGATGTTTGTGTGGGCGGGGTGTGTGTGGATGGGGGATGTATGTTACGCGATGTGCGGTTAAGGAATGTGTGACTGATGGATAAGTGACTGGGGGGGGGGGGGGTAGGTGGGTGGAGGATGTGTGGAGAATGAGTGTGTAGGTTGGGGGATGGGCGGCGGATGTGTGTGTGGGAGTAGGTTCGAGATGTGTGGGTGGGCTGGGAGAGATTATGTGGGTGGAGATAATGTAGGTGGGTGAAATGTTGGTGGGTGCGGATTTTGTGTGTTGGTATGTGCGGGATGTGGGGGTTGGCGGGGATATGTGTGAATGTAGGATTGTGTCTTTGACTGGGTGGCGGAGAATATGTGTGAGGGCAGTGTTGGTGGGTGGAGGATGTGTGTGTGTGTGTGGGTGAAATGTGTGTAGGTTGGGGATGTGTGGGTGAGTGATGGGTGAGTGCATGTATGTATGCCTGGGGGTGTGTGTGGGTGAGGGATGTGTGTGTGGGGGATGTGTGGTGAGGGGATGTGTGGTGAGGGGAGATGTGTGTGTGTGGATGTGGAGATTGTATAGGAGGGGCGTGTGTACGGGTGTGGGATGTGGAGGTTGGGTGGATGGGTAGGGGTGTGTGTGTGTAGTTGGATGGGGGATGTGTGGGTGGATGGGGGATGGGTGAGTTGGATGCGAATGTGTCTCATAACATAGTAATATGCATTGTTTATGTTTACATTGTGTCAGGTCTTAGTCAGATATGACTGAGCTACCGTATAACAGTAGACGGTACTACCTGGTTTCTGTTAGCGCTGAACGTTGGGCGGCGCTTACCAAACCCGACACCCCACATTGTGCCAACGGCTTCGGGCGGAAGAGCGCAATTGGGAGGGTACAAGCCTTACCCTGGTGCGAAGAAATGCAAGCTAAAGACAAAATGTCATGGCAGGGCAGACCAGGCCCTAAGCCTTGGTTGGCGACTGGTCTAGGATCGAAGCTCCGACAGGCGGACAGTTAGAGCATTGCTTTGCTGATCCGGCAGCTTCTGCAGCTTGTCTTGTTCCAGATGTAGGGGTGTTACCTTTCCTCTGGAGTAAACTAGGCAGGCCGAGAGAGGGATCATGCTGCATGGGCAACACATGATCTCTATATTTTAGCCCAGGCTTTGTGCTATGGAGAGGCAATAACTCCATCCCTGGTCTTAACTGGTCTCGGAATCAAAGCGAGAGGCAACTGTTACGGGTTATAAGTCCTTGTCAGTTGGCGTAGACATGGGGCGCCACGCGTTGCCTCTGACGGTGGGAGACACCTATAGGTGTCACTGATCAGCTACCGCCCGCCTCAAGCTGGGCAGCCCCCAGCCAATTGGGTGCTGATCCGCCACAGCCTGCCTGCTTCAATGGGTGCTTGGGGCTAGGACAAAATCTGAATCGCAGGCTGTAAAACCAATGCACCAGGTACAAACAAAAATAAAAATAGAAACCTCAAGCTACGGCTTGCAACCTGGAACGTGAGAACCATGTGTCCAGGATTTTCCACTGACTTGACCAATATTGACGATGTGAGAAAAACGGCTGTGATTGATGCCGAACTCAATCGTCTAAACATTGATATTGCTGGCCTGCAGGAGACTCGCCTCGCTGAGGAAGGGTCACTCAGGGAAAACAACTACACCTTTTTCTGGAAGGGTAGAGGGCAGGCAGAAAAAAGGCAACACGGTGTGGGCTTTGCAGTGAAGAATTCGCTACTGGGAATGATTGAAATTCCAGCAGGAGGAAATGAAAGACTATTATCCCTGCGCTTGGCAACCTCTTGTGGGTTTGCCACCATTATTACTGCATATGCACCGACACTCGATTCCTCTGATGATGTGAAGGATTCGTTCTATGAGGAGTTAGACTCCGTGATCAAGGCAGTTCCAAAATCTGACTACATTTATATGCTCGGTGATTTCAATGCTCGTGTGGGCAAGGACTCGAGTTCATGGCCAGTGTGCCTTGGAAAATACAACATCGGTCGCATGAATGAAAATGGGCAAAGGCTGCTGGAGCATTGCACCAGTAATGACCTATGTATTACAAACTCCTTTTTTAAAACAAAAGAGATGCATAAGGTCACATGGAAACATCCAAGATCCGGCCATTGGCACCAGCTGGACTTCATCATCACACGGAGACAACATCTGAACCATATATCATTGACTCGTAGTTACCACAGTGCTGACTGTGATACGGATCATTCTTTGGTTGTTGCAAGGGTTAGACTGAGACCAAAGAGAATCTACACAGCTAAACACAAATCTAGCCTCAGGATTAATATTATTAACACTCATGATCCTGAAAAGTGCTTTCAGTTTCAACAGCAACTTGAAGACGCTTTCACTGATACACCAGAAAATTGTACAGTAAATGAAAAGTGGGGTCAAATTAAGGAAACTCTTTATAAAACTGCCGTAGGGGTTTACGGCACTGTGGATCATAAGAGGCAGGACTGGTTTGCGGCCAACAGCGAGACTCTGCAGCCCTTGATTGATAAGAAGAAGAAAGCTCTCTTAAGAAACAAGGAAAGACCAACGCGTAACACTCTGAGTGAGCTTAGGCAAGCTAGGAAGGATGTGCAAAAGGCTGCCAGGCAGTGTGCAAATGATTATTGGATCAAGTTATGTGAGTCCATTCAAATCGCAAGTGATAAGGGAGACATAAGAAGCATGTATGAAGGAATAAAGAAAGCCTGCGGTCCAGTGATCAAAAGAAGTGCACCATTGAAAACCTTGACTGGAGAAATCATCACTGATAAGAAACAGCAGATGGACAGATGGGTAGAGCACTATTTGGAGCTTTACTCAAGTAAGACCAAACTAGCGGATGATGCTCTCAACGCCATAGAGGCTCTACCAACTCATGACCACCTGGACACACTTCCCACCATAACAGAAGTTAAGTGTGCTATAAATGAACTTGCATCTGGCAAGGCTCCAGGTAAGGATGGGATTCCAATAGAGGTTATCAGGAGTGGGCAAGACACACTCACTATACAGATCCACCAGCTAATAGAGCTATGCTGGCGTGAAGGACAAGTCCCACAGGATTTCAAAGATTCAAGCATCATAACACTGTACAAGAACAAGGGCGATCGGAGCGACTGCAACAACTATAGGGGTATCTCACTTCTGTGTATTGTTGGAAAAGTATTTGCCAGAATTGTTCTGCGCAGACTTCAAGTCCTAGGAGATCAAGTCTACCCCGAATCACAGTGTGGCTTTCGACAGAACCGGTCTACCACTGATATGATATTCTCATTGCGACAAATGCAAGAAAAATGCCGTGAACAGAATCAACCACTGTTTATTGCCTTCATCGACCTCACAAAGGCATTTGATTTGGTCAGTCGTGAGGGTCTGTTCAAGGCACTAAAGAAGATTGGCTGCCCACCAACTCTTCTGTCCATTGTGGAATCGTTCCACACAGGCATGAAGGGTATAATCAAGTTTGATGGTGCAACTTCTGAAGAATTTGAAATCAAGAGTGGAGTTAAGCAAGGTTGTGTACTAGCTCCCACCCTCTTTGGAATATACATTTCACTTCTACTGAAATATGCATTTCGTGATCAGGATGGTGGTATATACATTCACTCACGCTCAGATGGCGGCCTCTACAATGCTCAGAGATTGAAGGCTAAGACCAAAATTAGGAGGGTACTGATCAGAGAGTTGCTTTTTGCAGATGATGCTGCAGTTACGACCCACTCTGAGGAAGAATTGCAATGTCTACTATCTGCATTCTCCAATGCTTGTTCTGAATTTGGTTTAACAATTAGCAAAAAGAAGACACAGATTATGTCACAAGGTGCACATGGGGTACCATCAATCTTTATTGACGACGCCGAACTAGAGATAGTAGACCATTTTACATATCTAGGATCAGTGGTAAATAGCAAATTATCCCTAGATCAGGAAATCAACATCCGGATTGGTAAGGCAGCAACAACAATGAACAGGTTAAGAAAAAGAGTCTGGGAGAACAGGAAGCTTACTGCCAAAACAAAAGTCCTTGTCTATCAAGCCTGTGTCCTTAGTACTCTTCTCTATGGCAGTGAAACCTGGACAACTTACTCACACCAAGAGAACAACTTAAACAGCTTTCATATGCGGTGTCTGCGAAGAATTCTTGGTATTAAGTGGCAAGACAAAATCACAAATACTGAAGTATTGGAAAGATCAGGTTGTGTGACAGTTTATTCCATGCTCAGTCTTCGTAGACTTAGATGGATAGGACATCTTAGGAGGATGGATGATGGTAGAATACCAAAGGATATCTTTTTTGGTGAATTACAGATGGGTAAGAGATCTCAGGGTCGGCCTCTACTACGATACAAAGATGTGTGTAAGCGGGACATGATTGATACAGGCATTGATAATGCACATTGGGAGCAAGTCGCCGCTGAACGTGTTGCATGGAGGGCAAATATCAGAAATGGAATAAAGTCAAAGGAGAAAATTATTGCAGAAAAGTCACACACCAAGCGTTTGAGACGTAAGATGGTGCATGATGGTGGAAATGACCACGTGTTCACATGCACCCACTGTGAACGGACATTTACAGCGCAAATTGGCCTTATCAGTCACACTCGCTACCGCCATAGTTAAAAGTTATTATGCCTTTTTAAAGCACAAACTATCGTCTGTCAAGACGGCAAGGTGCCAATGAATTATGTTTACAGCATTCTTATGACAATGTATATCTTTCCCTATGTAAATGTATTATGCACTATTGATGAACGAAAGATAAGTGACTGGAAAAGCCGAATATATGACAGGCGTGCGTGCCCAATTTGTTACCCTTTGAAAATAAAGTCCGTTCTTTCGTTCGTTCGTTCGTTCGTTCGATCAACAACCGTATTTCTGCTAAGGCTAACCTTTGCAAACATCTGCTTTTTGTCTGAACACAAGACGTCACACACTTTCATTATGCAGCGCTTCAGAAACTCTCCTTTTGTAAATGGTCAGCCTGATTTTGCGATCTCCTCTGACACAATAAAACTTGCTTTAACGGCAGCATTAGTTGTGATTTTGCTTTGGTGAAAAACATCTACTGTGATGTTAGATGCCTCTTCAATTCTTATACCTTCTGTAGCTTCTGCTCTGCACTCATGCTTTTTAACTTGTCTTGGTGTTTAGTCTCGTTGTGCCGTCTCTGATTATATTCTTTGATCACAGCCACATTATCTCCACAAATTAGACACACAGGTTTACCGCCAATATCAGTAAACATATATTCAGCCTCCCAGCTGATTTGAAAGGCTCTGTTTTCAGAATCAACTTTTTTCGTGGTCATTTTAAATGCTAGCGTTGATTTTAAAAGATTATGCATCTACCGACAGACGCTTAATCGATATCAGGTTAGCCG
Source organism: Cepaea nemoralis (assembly GCA_014155875.1). Lineage (NCBI taxonomy): Eukaryota > Metazoa > Mollusca > Gastropoda > Stylommatophora > Helicidae > Cepaea > Cepaea nemoralis. The sequence goes on from JACEFZ010023757.1 coordinate 545,302, forward strand.
TAGCGGGTAAATGTGTTATAGTATCCGGGCATTACACTAATTTAATTTTTTATGCGCCAATCCAAAACGAGCACCTGAACGTTGCTAGGTAACTATAACGACGAACACTAACTCACTACACAACTTTTATTTTCGCTTATTCTGATTGAAGCGAGAACGCTCTCAGGTAGTGTATCATTCGGAAGACTGCTAATTAGAGAATTTGATTTTTATAAGGTGACCATAACAACATATTTTTGCCTAAAATTCTATCTTGGGCCGAATATATTTGTACGTCAGTTGAGACCTCTCAGGCCTAATATGATTGTACAACGGGCCGGATGTGGCCCGCGGGCCTTGAATTTGATACATGTGCTTTATACACAGCAGCAAAGAGACCGTACAGTCTGCTAACTGTCCTACAGATTCCTAGAAATCACGCACAAGAAGACTGGCTGAACAGATGGGCACACGCGACCACGAACCGGACTTGTTCTAGTGATTTCTAATTAACAATAACAACAACATCAACGACATCAACAAATATACCAACAATATCAGCAAAAACATCAACAACATTAACAACAATAAACACAATATCATTAACAACAACATCAACACCACAAACATCAAGACTAACAATATCAACAATAATAATATCAACACAATTAACAACAACAATGCTAACAGTATCAACAACAACAACAACAACAACAACAACAACAACAACAACAACAACATCATCATCAACAACAACAACAACAACCAACAAAATCGACAACAAAACCAACAATATCAACAACAACAACAACAACAACGACAATAACAACAACAACAACAACAACCTCAACAACATCAAAATTGCTAACAACAACAACAACCAACACAATCAACAAAATCAACAACAAAACCAACAATATCAACAACAATAACAACAACACCAACAATAACAACAACAACAACAGCAACAACACCATAAACATCAAGATTAACAATATCAACAATAATGTTATCAACACAATTAACAACAAAAAAAGTGTTAACAACAACAACAACAATCAACAAAATCAACAACAAAACCAACAATATCAACAACAACAACAACAACAACAACAACAACAACAACAACAACAACAACAACAACAACACCAACAACAACCTCAACAACAACAAAATTGCTAACAATATCAACAACAACAACAACAACAACATCATCAACAACAACAATAACAACACCACATCAGCATCAACAACAACAACATCAAGAACAACAACAGCTTGTATAGAACACAAGAGGGCATCAACACTCACCGTACTGACACGCGGGACCGAACCAGCCTCCCAGGCAGGTGTCACCTCCTAGACATGACCCAGTGACCTCACAATTATCACGCTTACATCGACATTTGTACTCGCAGCCCGTGCCAAAATACCCGCTCGGACAACCTGAGGTGTCAGACTGGCGTACTGGAAGACAACAGAAACAAGTACAGGTATTGTTATAGGCATTACTGAAAGAAGCGAGAAAACATTACAGGTAACATAATTGCGCCTGTAACAAAAACATATTTATAAATATTCAGTGATCCAGACTTTCTATTATAATGTAGCCAGTCAACAAGTGATCAGAACACACAACCAAAGCATAGCTGCGTGATGCGACAACATCAAGAGTCGTCATCTGCATGCCGATACGCGTGGGCAGTCATGGGTCGCCATCTCACACGATTGTCATAGTCGTGTACTTGTTGCACTGTAAGGAAGGCAGTGTCTCATTGATTTCTGACTTGGCAGGGTGTCAGAGTCCGACAGGGGACAGCGATGCAGGGACATCGTTACGACCGCCAGGCGACTTAGCTCCCAGTAAGGGATGCAACAACTTCGTTGCGCCGCCAGGCAAATAGGAGTTATCGGCCTGCGAGATCGCTGGCTGACCAGCGGTCAGGCCGCCAACGCAAGACGCACGCCTGCCACGTGACGCCACGTCAGGCAGGAGGCAAGTTGCGAACCAGGTCCAGACAGCTCTGGGACACGGAACATGACGGACGTGTGAGAAAGGCGTTGTATGGTTTCTGTATTGAAAGGCGAGTGTCTGGACATCTTGCGAGTCAGACCTGTGACTGTATTGTGGATGTAAGTTGTAAAGTATCCATTATATGTATTTGTGATCATCGTTCTGTATTTGATATGTTAATAAATCCACCGAACGATGTGTCGTTGAGTCTTACGTCAAATCACGTTGTATTTGTACTGTCTCACACTTGTTAGGAAAGCGAGCCAAGTTTAAGACCCTGACACAGGGACTATACAGATCGATGACCGCATACATTGTCTCGATAAGTGATAAACTACCTGCCGCCCTGATACTTTAGACCATACTATCATGGCATCTTTACATCTGTAGCACTGCGTGATGACATAAATGCTTTACATTTGAATTAGTGTATCACAGAGATATTGAATACTTGAATTAATCAAATTAATGCATCACATAAATGTTCACATCTTGAATTAGTGCATCGCAGACCTGTTAAATGCAAGGGTAGGTTAGAAAGTTATGCACCACAATTATTATCTCAGTTAATAATAAAGACAGAAGCACTAATTTTGCATCAATTTAAGTTATAATATCTTCAGGGTGTATACCAACTTACACATCAGGAAACAAATTCTAACTACAACACAATACTTTTAAAATTGTATATAGTAATGACGTACGTTGCAAGCAGAGGATTGTTATATAATTTTTGATCGCAGAGAAAGAAACTTTTGTTAACATTCACAATCGTTAGTGTGCTTTTTATGGCACTTTTGCAGTCGACAGAAGCACAGTTAGTCGCTGGGCGCAGATAATTTTGGTTTCTGCAACACCTGTACATGATGTTCTGGATCAATTCTGCTGATGCTAATCCTCCATGCCACCATTTCAATCCATACAGCATCATTTCTCTTGGTCGGTCTGTGCCTCTCTTCTCCTCAACCTTTCCAGTTGTCACGATGTTCTCCATTGGCCCTCTTCTCATCACATAACCAATGAAAGTTGTTTGTCTCTTTTTTATTTGTGTATGTAATGTTCTAGTATTATTAGCCTCTTTCAGGCAATAGTCGTCAATTACCCTATCAGTCCAAGCAATTCGCAACATTCGTTTCATGGGTCATATATCTGTTGCATCCAATTTCTTCCTAATTTGTCCATTTGCATTCCAAGATTCACTGCCATTCATTAATACGCCTGCTCTATACATCATGAAAAATCCAGTGGCATAACGGAAGCTACAATGAGAATGGTGCATTATGTATGTACCAGATTTCACACGCATATATCAACGCATCATGGACTACCTTGTAGTTCAAAGCGAGCTAACCAACAACAAAAAACACACAAACAAACATACAAATAAACAAATACTCAAGTGTCTTTTAGATCTCTATTCACTATTCGATGCCAGGAAGTAATGCAGATTCACATAACACAATTATGGACAACAAAAGACAATACGGAGAGTAGCCTTCATCAGCAAACAAATTTACGAAAAGACAACATGAAACCACGAGGAAGACCTACAGTGACTACATTAAGGCATAATAACGGGATGAGAAGAGTGGACAGATGAAAAACATGCGGACAATGAAAGGCAAATGAAATGAAACGTGCTACTTATCTCAGAGCCCCAGCCTTACCCTCAATCCGTTATTACGCATTAATGTTGGCACGGTATTGTCTCCCTTGTGTGTATATGTTCTCTTTTCGTTTCTTTGTTTGCTGATGAAAGCAATTTTATATGTTGTCTTTTCGATTCTTTCTTTGCTGATGAAATTAAATCGAATCAAAGGTCTTCGTTTTCCGTTAATGTGTTCTGAAAAGCTGCATTACTTCGTGCTATTTTGTATTATTTACATTTCCACAACTTTACTGTAGATCCACTAATTGTACCATACCTTGCGATGCAATGACAGACAGTAAAGAAGAAGAAATTAAACCCACGCGGATTTGCATAACTGAAGCCACGAATACCATCCGGTGTGTGGCACATACCAGAGTTTATCCTACCATTATATTCATACTCTGAAGCTATGGGGCAAACAGGACAAGAGAAGAAAGTAAATCCACGCGGTGTTCCATAACATTCTAAAGACTACACACGAACGATGCTAGTTGAAGACCTGAGCTGGAAATGTCATGAGCAAGGGATCCACACCTGGACTCGTCACTTGCTAATGTGAGGGAAGGATTGGCCACCTAATCCTCATTGATCTTAATCCTATAACATGTGATGGCGAAATAACATCACAGACAAAGAAACTGCTCCGAGACAAATGATAAACAATAATACATGAAGATAAGCTGATCATAAATTAAGCGCGGTTGTCACTCACGTAGCCAGCAGCTCTCTCCCTGATAGCCACTTGCACACCCAGAAGGGCATCCCCCGGTGCTAACAAAACATGGCTGCCCACCGTCACAGTTACACGTGAGCTCACACTCCCGCCCGTACTGTCCATCGGCGCAAATGGAGTCTGAAGTAGGAACATACATATACTATATATCGTCATTACTGCAGAGTAATGTATCATCATCATCATCATCATCATCATCACCATCATCGTCATCATCATCATTATCATAATCATCATAATCTGCAATGCTATGCAGCACACGTGATCATTTTGTTTCAGAAACATCTATTCTGTGTGTTCTTAAGTGTAACTGCTGATCATCTGACACGCCTCTCTGTTCCACTTTCTATTTTTCGTGAGGATACTATTCTAGTTAACTCTGTCCAATTGTTCCATGTCTTAATATGTTACTGTTCTAATTAGCTCTGTTAAGATGTGCCATGTTTTTAAATGTTACTATTCGAGATAAATCTGTCAAGATATTCCAGGTTTTAATATCTGACTATTCTAGTTAATTCTGTCAAGATATTCCATGTTTTAATATGTTACTAGTTTAATTAAGTTTGTCAAGATATATATTTTTTTTTTAGCATATCCTTTACAGGACTTAGCTGTCAACACCAGCATCTTTCAGCTGTATTGGCAAGATTACGCTCAGTAGTTTGTCATTGCTTTCTGAGCGGCCGGCTCACATACCCCGTAAGTTACCGATGCGATTCGAACCACTGCTGATTTGAACCGTCATCACGTTACCTTACGAGAGTATACGAGATTACGGAGAAAAGTCATAACCTCTAAGCCACGAAGCCGGCTGTCAAGATATTACATGTTTTAATATGTTACTATTTTAGTTACTCTGTCAAGATTTGCATATCTTAATATGATACTATTCTAGTTCACTCTGTCAAGATGGTCCATGTTTCTCAGTATTGTCTGATAATAAATATTGAACTTATGAGATGATAAAACACTATCTTGTCTAACTCCTCTATTACTCTGTTTAAATTCATTCAGTTCTCCGTCTTTTCTGACTGCTGCCAATATACATTCCTGTTTCTTGTGACACATATTGAGATATCTGAAGCAAGAGAGGCAACTCTGTACGGACAACTTCAGTAAAGACACAAGCGTCCCGAGACTACTTTGTCTAATACAGTGGTTCTCAACCTTTTTGGCCCATGCCCCCCTTGACCATATTTTCAGAACATCGTCCCCCCTTCCTATAAAAAATGTGCCCCGTGCCCCCTTTCACCGTATTTTTAGAACGTCATTCCCCCTTTTCATATGTTCTATCTAACAATCCCCCCACCCCTACACAGTATACGTAAAAATGGAAGGTAAATTTAATAGCATATACTAAAAAAGTCTAGACATCCACATAAAACATGATTTGTGGGTTTACTTACTTTATAAAATGAATTTTAGAAGGATTAGACGTACATAACTGTAAAGTATGAAGGGAAAATCAATATCAAGTAATCGGTTCTTGTATTAACGTGATCTTAAAATGGTCTTCATTCCCACCCACCCCCCTGGAAACCCAAAAATTCCCCCCTGGAGGGGGGGGGTGGAATTCCCCACCGGTTGAGAACCACTGGTCTAATGGATCACGGTATTGATAAACGTCTCTGTGTAGGACCGTGTTGTGTGGATGTCAGGTGCAAGCATCATCATCACATGTTGTTGATCGGAGTGCCTGCAGGGTTAGGTAGTCATTCTTTCCCTCCGATTGGACACCGATAATACAGAGCATTTTAGCAACATCTTAAATGCAACCTCCTCCATCGATGAGGAAACCATCAACTGCCTTCTTCAAGTCCCCACTAGTGTGGCTCTTGCTGCCTTTCCAGCCCTAGCGGAAACAAACAAAACTATCCAGCAACTCTCCATCGTTACCGCGCCTGGTCCTGACTCGATACTGGCAGAGATCTACAATGCAGGTGAACAGCTTCACCAAGTCTTTACAAACATATAGGTGGAGAAGATTTCAAGGACGCGTTAATAGTCCTCCTTTACAAACGTAAAGGAAACCGCCAATCCTGTGACAACCACCAAGGCATCTCCTTGCTCTCAATTACAGGTAAGATGCTCGCAAGGTTCTTCTCAATCGCCTCACGCCCCATCTCAACCAAGGTCTTCTTCCTGAGAGTCAATGTGGCCACAGAAAGAACGAGGAACTGTTGACATGATATTCGCTGCAAGTCAGTTGCAATAAAAAATATCAGGACATAACTCCGAAAGGTTTTCCACTTTCATCGATCTTACCAAAGCTTTTCATACAGTCAGCAGAGGCTATTATATGGTGGCATGTAGGCAAGTGTACAGAAAAATGGAGAATTGTCTAAGCCCTTTCATGTAACCAATGGTGTCAAGCAAGGCTAAGTCTTGGCACCATCACTGTTCAGCCCCATGTTTCAGCTATGCTGACGACTGCCATCGAAAACAACGACACTGGAATTAACTACCTCATGGATGGAAAGTTATCTTATTTCAGAAGGCTGAAAGCTAAACCCAAAAATTACCTTCGACACCGTCAGAGAGCTCCAATTTGCTGACGATTGCGCTCCATATACCAAATCAGAAACAGACAAGAAACACAATGTTTCAGCTTTCTCATATGCCTGTGCCAACTTTGGGCTCAATATCAGCTGGGAGAAAACTATAGTTATGTACCAACCAGCTCCAGAGGTTAATCACACCGAGTCAAATATCAAAGTGAATTTTCATAGACTAAATATTGTGGACAAATTCACCTATCTTGGCAGCACTGTGTCACAAGCTGTCACAATCGATGATGAAGTGAATGCCAGAATCTCCAAGGCCAGCGCGGCCTTTGGCAGACTGTACAAGAATGTATGGGACAGAACTGGAATAAGCCTGCAAACAAAGCTGAAAGTCCTACACAGCAGTCATATTATCCAGACTGCTATATGCTTGTGCTTGCTTGCTTGCTTGTGTTCGCTGGCTGTGAACTCCAGCGTGAAGTCCTGTATGTCGGATGAAGGCATCCTGTTGTCCAACATCAGTGTGATGTCATACAGGACCTGAGGTTTGCATGAGTATCCGTTGTCCCATGTCTGGCTTATTGGTGTGCAGACTGGTGGTTCCTCGCCGTGCAGGCAGATACTCTCCGACTTAGGAAGAATCAGCGATCCTACTACGTTAGCCAGGACCCCGAAGAGACCTGTTGCCCAGGATGCACGGCGAGGACGTGCTAGTGTGAAACGTGGACTGTTTATAAGCGACACGCTAGGAAATTAAACCACTTCCACACAGTCTGCTACGGGAGATTAAATGGCAAGACAAGATCCCAGACACTGAAGTCCTAGAAAGAGCGTCCATGCCCAGTATCCACCCTATACTAATGAAGAATCAGATTCGCTGGGCTGGTCACTTAACTCGCATGCCAGATCTTATTGTCATAGTTGCATGTCCTCCACAGGACGTAAAAGACAATCCCAGCATTTTGGCTTTTCGTGATTCCTGGGGAAGTTTTACGTTCAGTAGTTTGCCATTGCTTTCTGAACTACCGGCACCTACACCTTTTTCGAAAAGATCAGCACCGTTGTGTTTCGAAACCGGGTATACGTAATTACGAATCGCATGTCAGATCTCAGGCTCCCTAAAGGCTTGTTTTTTTACCTTGAGTGGGAAACGCTTCCAAAGCGGCCATAGGAAACGCATTAAAGACACAATAAAGATCTCACTGAAAGCTTTTGGAATTCATCACGACATTTGGCAGACTGCTGCCAAAGACCGAAATTCGTGGCGCACATCATTACGGAAGGATGTAGTCACATGTGAAGCAAACAGGACTACAAGAGCTGAGAAAAAAGGCTGGACAGAAAAACCACTGCAGGAGAACCTCCTCCTGGAACGTCGAGTAGTCTTTGCCCACATTGTCAAAGAACATTTCGAGCCAAACTAGGCCTTACCAGCTGTCATAGGACTCACGGTTCCAAACTTTCAACCTCACTTGAATAAATGAATGGTCATCATAATTCTTGATGGACATACACAATTTATTAATGATAGCTGACATTTGTTTCTTCTCTCATAACAACAATATTACTGTCTGTATCTTTGCTAATGTATGTTTCTCTTGTGAAGACTAAGTTATCATAGCTTTCGGTTTGCTTATATGTTATATCTGTTTCTTATGTTATTCATAAATACCTACTAGTGATTGGAAGTCTGGCTAGCGCGATCTGGCACATTCACCAGATTGAAGGCATGCAGTTGTGCCCACAAACTTCGCTTCTCTGGCTCAATAGTTTCCTGCTTTTGTGCACAGATTATGGTAAACACACATCATATTGATGGTAACAATTGGACGTTTACAGTAAGCTGACAGAACAATCACAGAGACACCATACCTCCAAAAACCTCCATTTCACACATTTGTAGAACGTTATCCGGACTGCCACTTGTGATCTGTACAAAAGACATTTGTAAATGTCCATGTTTAACTGTGTACACGGGAAGTATTTCTTGGCTGTTAGTGTAATTAAATACACGAGTGGAACCATCAAAACTTTGAAGTGAAAATCCCTGAAGTCGGTAGGTTTTATCTGAAATAAAAATATGGAATGTATCGGTTATCTTAAACAATTACATTCTTCCTGTTGTGGCAAATTTACAGGTGCATACACACACCAGACAACCAGTTAGTAATGTGAATCGCCATGGACCAATCACCATACACCAGACAACCATATTCTGACGTGAGTGGCAATAAACCAATCACCACACACCAGGCAACCATATTGTGAAGTGACAGGCCATAGACCAATCACCATACACCAGACAAGTAGGTTGTGAAGTGAGTCGCCATAAACCAATCATCATACATCCGACAACAACAGAGTAAAGTGAATGGCCATACACAAATCACCATACACCAGACAACAAAGTAGTGAAGTTAGTCGCCATAAAACATTCGCTATACACCAGACAGTCTCTCTGGCCGAGGGGTTAAACGACTTTCTCCGTAATCCCGTTTTTCCACGTGGGGTCTCGCAGCGCGCGAGAATTGGTAGCGGTTCTCGTCGCGTTGGTGACTTACGGGATAAGTGAGTCGGCCGCTCAGAAAGCAATGGCAAACTACTGAGCGTAATATTGCCAAGAGATCAACAACAGCGGTAAAATGCTGGTTTTGACAGCGATGTCCTGTAAAGAATATGCGGGTAAAAAAAATTCACCAGACAACCAGATAGGGAAGTGAATCGCCGTAGTTCACTTTCCATACACCAGGTAGTGTACTGAGTTCCCATAGACCAATCCCCAGACAATTATATTCTGACGTCAGTGGCCATAAACCAATCACCATACACTAGGCAAGCATATTATGACGTGAGTGGCCATAGAGCAATCACCATACACCAGACAACCAGGTAGTGACGTGAGTCACCATAGACAAGTGCCATGCCCCTGATGACGTCATGGCATAGTTAAGCTACAACCAAGGTTAGAGATTGGAGGTTATGGCCGTGTTAGCAAGTGAACACCGGAACGTGAAAAGTGGTACTTTTCACAAAGCATGAAAACGCGGGAACCCGCTTCTGAGGCGAGTCCAAAAAGAGGAGTCTGCGTTCAGCCATCGTCCTGTATGGACATGGTCAGATGTATACCGAGCTACGGCTATATACTACGCCGCTCGTTGTGATAAATGTTATAAATTCGTCGGGTTTGTCAGATGTTGAATATGTGCCGGTGTAATTGCATTGTACAATGTGCTTAGATGAACATAATCTGTAGAACACGCCGGTGTAGTTGAGTTTTGAATAGTTCCATTCTGTTCATCATTGTTGGAGTGAAGAAAGAATGCGATAGTAATTAATGATAAGGGTTGAGCCAGAAGAAGTTACGTGCTCAACTGAAAGAAGAACAAATATATATTGCACACGAGGAAAATGCTCTACACAGAAAGCTTGCGACACAGGAAACTAGCCATGGATGATGACATGATGATGGTGAACAAAGTAATAACCCCTAGGCATCGTAAGCAACCCACTGATATATTTATACGCTTAAACGCAACAACCATGGTGCCACATGTACTCGCTCATTGGCACAAGTCAACATACACCGGACAACCAGTTAGTGAATTGAGCAAAGTTGATTTGAGTTGAGCTAAGAACCGACATCAATGCACTCAGGACATTCCCATACTTGCTCCATTCCCCTCCTTCAACAGTCAGTAAAGAGTCATACTACTAATCGTTCCAACCGCTATCTGATTACATATTCTCCTGCGTCTTCCCTCTCAGTTTTGAGATTCTTCCAGAACCCCTTCCAATCCCCCGCAATCTCATTCTTTCCACATATGAGTTCTCAATCTGTTCCTCCGCCTTCTCCACCTGGTCCCACGTGCCCAATACCACCTATCCCTTGTACATAGGCAAACTGTCACCAAGAGGTGCATTCCCTGCTAGCCTATCAGCCTGTTCAATCCCCCGAACACCCGCATGGCCAGGGCAAAATATCCATACAATTCTCACAATCTGTGACCTCTGAAGCGACGAGAGCCATTCCCACGAAACATTCCTTTCTCCACCTTACTAAGCATACTCTTTGAATCCGTAATGAATGCAACGTGTGTTGCAGTGGTCTCCTCTAGCCACCGGAATGCCGCTGTTACTGCCTCCACCTCCATCTCATGCTGGAGGTCGTAGTCTCATATGCTAGATTCTCCGTATTCAAGACTCGTCCATTAGCCTTCGCAATAAAGCCCTAGCCACTACGTCTGTTTCTCACCACTGACACCTCGGTGTAGATGACTATGTCACCTTGATGTGTGTTGCTCTGGATCAGCTGTTGCACTTCAAACTCAGTGTGACCCGCTGCCCATTCTGTGCACTCACGACCCAGTGTTATTATTACATTGTGTCAGTCTGTGATGTCTTCTGGACCTTCAACCCACTCTCTTTCACGATTGATGGTCTCTAGATCACACACCTGACGTATAGAAAGTTCTGCCTGTGCCATCCAGGACCTGCCTTGTCTTAGTCTATGACCCTTAACCATATCCATTGCTGCATGCAGCGGGTGATCCCTATCTGCGGCAACTCTCAGGTACCATTTGGCCTGGAGGAACCTATGCCTATCCGTCATTGTTGGTAGCTCCAGGATATGCCTCATGCATATAATTGGTGTGTCCTTTGTACACCCCAGTATTAACCGCATGGCAGCATTCTGTATGCGCTCCAAACTTTCAAGCTGGCTCTTTGATACTGTCAGCAGCCCCAAACCATACTCAATGACAGAAATTATTAACTGCTGAAAGAGCCTGTACAGCATCCTCTGATCTACCCCGATTGCTGCCATAGCCCTCAATGCATTAAGTCCCCTACAAGCCTTCAACACCAAGGCCTCCACATGATCCTTAAAAGACAACCACCTGCGAAAGGTGATATCCAAGTGTGAGATATAAATATAGAATATATGAATATGGTCTAGAAATTATTAAGGCTTGGGTTCAGTCCTCTAAATGAAGATAAAGTTATCAGAAAAGTGGGCCGGTTGTCTTCCTAATAGGGTTTTCTCCAGGAACACCAGCAAAGGTTCTTGGTTTCATAAAAAGGGAACTAGGCAGTCAAAGACCCCACTCCCACCTACAATGGTAAGACTCCCCTGAAGAAGGCAGAAAGCCGGTCATGTAACCATAGACATCTCAGTTGATGAGATGACATCTCATTTTAAGACATATTTGTCTATGTGCTGGCGACCTCTCACAGCAGCTTTCTTTATTTTATATAACAGTGATATATAATAACAACATTAAACACCACGTTGTAACACTGGTCACAAGAAAGTAAAACACCACTGGCTCTAACTATAACCTGTTAATATGGATCAAACAAGTGGGTTACGTGAACTCTAACTCTGCATTACTAATATCTACAAAGAATATAATAACCATAATAAACACCCAAACAGTACAATACACTCTTTGATTACAAAAACTCAACAACTTATTTCGTCTAACTTATCGCCTGAAATAAAAACAATACCCAAATCTGGAATGGTGTGACTTAGAGAATAAACATAGCGTGCATACATTTACCTAGGTTCAATACACCCAAACATAGTACATATACACCACTACATATTCTCTAACTATAAAAAGGCAGTCTATAAATCTTGGACGATCACCCCACACAGGGGCTGGATAGACAACTGTCTCTACTCCACAATATGATACATAAGAAGATGCTTCTATACAGTTTCTCTATTAAAATTCTCTAACGTTTTCCATTGATGATAATGCCATGAGTTAATCATACTCTTGATGGATCTCACAGATGTATATATATCTGTTTAAGTCCCCGCTAATCACTGGTATCATGAAGGCTAATAGACTACAATGGCTAGGGCATGTAGAAAGAATGGAAGATAATAGGGAAACAAAACTCGCTTACACTCAGGAAATAAATGACCGTAGACCCCGAGGTAGACCAAGAAGGCGGTGGAGAGATAATACATGTACAGACGTACAAGCACTTGGAATCAACGACTGGCAAGAGAAAGTCCACCAGAGAGACGAATGGAGACGGATTGTATTTGCAGCAAAGAACCTCAATGGCTCGGAACGCTGAAGAAGAAGAAGAAGATATATATATATATATATATATATATATATATATATATATATATATATATATATATATATATATATATATATATATATATATATATATATATATATATATATATCACTGGTAAAGATTACACTGGCTGAACCTCATAGGTAATGGTGATGCATGAACGATCTTGTTGTAATCCAATTTCGGGGAGGGAACATACCAGACAGAAATAGGTAACTGTCGATGATCGTTCTTGATCTTTCTATCTATAGAATGATGAAAGTTGCATCGGTATTCTGCATTACCTCCACGTGAAGTCTTGAGAGAAAAGAGATCTGCATCAAAATGTTATTCCACTAAGGGTGGTATTAGCCATAATGCTATAAGCTGTTGAAGCCAGGACTATCCACGAGGTTGCTGTAATTGCTAGTTGAAGGATATACAGGAGGCATCCCGAAAAATATGTGGGTAGTATGCTTACATCGAAGATCAAGATACATCCATAATGTCTTTGAGAGACATTAAAACAAAAATGCGTGCCTTCACTGGTTCCAGACCTAAGTCTGAGTTCTACAACTATAGATGGAATTAGTAGACCAGTTATAAAGCTCCTGCAGACAATAGCTCCCCCCTGGTAATTTCGGACAGGAAACTCTGTAAATCTCTCAGACGAAATTAGTGGTAAATGACCCACTATAAGTTAACTGGACTACTCCTCCTGATCTGATCCACAACAAGGAATTTCCTCCAGAGGCAAATGACGGTAAATAGATGGTACCCAGTTCTGGTTACAAGATCACTTGGTACTGTAGCTTGCCAATGCTTTGTAAAAATAGATGACCAGGGGGGGGGGGGGTAACCAAGATATGACTTCCTAGTGGTTGTTGGAAAGTAAACGATTGGTTGTGTCCCCTGCCGGGTGGTTACTTCAATGGACAGACCCGCATAAAGATTCTTAAACTTGGCCCGGTCTGCCTCTATTTAAAATTATTATCGCCAAAATTTTCACTCGCCTGTGACTTCAGTGCTGTAAGATTTGAAAAAAAAAAACGATGTACATCATGACAGAATATAAATTTCATTGTCACACAAACAGAGAAAAATAATGGAAACAACGGATGAGGAAAAGGGGACATTACCCTTATCTCTGCTAGTTAAGCTGACCTTAAACCTCTGTTGGCGAGTGGGATATGTATTTATTGCCCGTAAACTGATTCGCCTACTAGTCGGGTGTTCCGGGACTGGTCCATCTAAATTGACCCAACAAATGGTCCCTTCACTATACTACGAATAAGGCAATACGACACCAAAAATATACACTCTCACCTACTTTGGAAACCACCCACAAAATGAGAGTACATATAATCTATCCATCTAGAATAATACAGGAATCATCCACTGACTAATCGTCCACCCTTCTAACCTCTAGAAGTCAGGGGTTTAAACCTCTGCTCCAAAATCTTCTTCTTGTGGCAAGCAAGCACTGCATAATTTACTGTATATATAAATGGTCATTTAGGCCATCCCCACGAATTGGCCTTGTTGACATGATCTGCAGATCTATCTAGCTGGCTATCTGAATATATGGGGTGTCCACCTCTCATCCCCCATGGTATTATGCAAATAAACTTAACCTCAACTCCCCTGCATATTCATTAAACAGATTACATAAAGATTCACACACGATATGGATGAGTACATGTATGAATCAGAAAAATGCACCCTTAAGTACACAAATAGTTCACTAGATGTGTAGTAAAGAAAAGTCTTTAATCTAGAGAATATTAGTTCGAATATGAAGATATAGTGAACAGCTTGTCTGCATAGGAACTTCAGATGATAGTGAGATATTCGTCACCAAATATATATTAGCATTCATAGCAGAACATACGTTGTAAGCATAGGAATATTGAATAGTGCTATAGACACGTTCTTTGTGCAAAGTTCGAACCTCAGGCGATCTTCTCAAGAAGTAATTTTGTAGTTACCAAATTCAACATAAATACATAGCATACGTGTATTCTATTTATCATATAATACAGGTATTAACATTCTAAAAGTAATAAAATTCTCAACCTAAGCCCAGAAGGCCACAGTTGGGCAAAAAACCTACTCCATTAGGACTACATCTGACTTCGTAGATGGTCAAACCTCAAGTGACAATTCCTGGCCTGGCCAGGTCTAATAGTACGCTAATGGATCTATTTTGAGCCACTGCACTACATTCCTATGGTGTTGCCGTACGGCATTCATTCCCTTATAAGGAAATGACAACCCATACTTGTGAAAACTCAAATTCTTGGAAACGTGGTCTGTAATGGGGGAGGACTTGAACAAATATGTCACACCAAGTACTTATACTTGTACAACTACAAGTGAATTAATTGGTCATAGACGAATCACAATGCACCAAACAACAATATTGTGAATTGAGTGGCCATACACCAATTACCATACACCTGACAACCATATTGTGACGTGAGTCCCCACAGACAAATACCGTATACTACACACACATTTATAAATGTAAGTCGATATAGACTAATCAATATACACCAGACAACCAGGTAGTGACGTGAGTCGCTGTAGGCCAATCATCATGCACCAGACAACAATGTAGTGAAGCGATTGGCCATAGACCAATCGCCATACACCATACAGGTAGGTTGTGAAGTGAGTCACCACAGACCAATCATTATACATCCGACAACAACAGAGTAAAGTGAGTGGATAGACACAAATCACCATACACCAGACAACAATGTAGTGATGTTAGTCGCCACAAACCATTCACCATACACCAGACAACCAGGTAGTGAAATGAGTGGCCATCGACCAATCACCATACACCAGACAACCAGGAAGTGAAATGAGTGGCCATAGACCAATCACCATACACCAGATAACCAGGTAGTGACATGAGTCGCCATAGCACAATCACCATACACCAAACAACAAGGTAGTGAAGATGTTCTTCAGTTTGACTGCTCATTGTCCACGCTTAATATCCATACAAAAGTACAGGATCTATGTAGCACCTTAACACTATTGTTCCGGTTGCAAATGCCTTTTTTTCATTATTGGTAAGTATGGTTTCCATCTTCGCCATGGGGATTCTTGTTCTAATCTCTTCAAGGCATGCCCCATCAGATGTTATGTCTGTTCCGAGATAATTGTACAGATCCCGTGTTTCAGAATATTCCCATTTACTTGTATATTCAATCCATAAATCATGTGTCATGCCGATACGCGTGGTCGGTCATGTTTTACCATCTCACTCGTTCACCAGAGTTGTGGATCAGATCCGTGTTTCTGTCTCGACCATGCTACGTGGCCAAGCCATCCAGGTATTTACATCTCGGACTTCACAGTGCTCTCTTCCCTTCGATCTTCCCAGTTGTCACCAAGTTCTCCAAGTCATTTCTTCGCATAACATGTCCAAAAATGTTGACTGTCTAAGTCTAATGTCTCTAAACAGTTTATTATCTACATGTGTTTCTTGAAGGAATTGGTCATTTGTTTTTCTGAATGTCCATGATATTCTTTGCATTTTAATCAGGAACCACATTTCCACAGCCATCAGATGTTTTTTCAGTATGTCTGCTCATTGTCCATGCTTCACATCCATAAAAAGTACAGGTTCTATGTAGCACTTCAACACTGCTTTTCTCACTTCAATTAATATCTTTTTATTGGTCAGTAAGTGATCTTTGGTATGTGAGCCTTGGAATGTGATCAGCATTGAACAAGTAGTATAATGAGCCACATCACGAAGATTTTGCTGAGAATTATCATGCAAAGCGTTAGGAAGAAAATACAACCTGAAATAGGAGAAGAACAATGTGGGTTTGTAGAAGGCAAGGGCACAGTAAATGCTGTGTATATACTGAGAACAGTAATTGAATGTTCTATATAAGTAACAAAAAAGATCTATATCTTTGTTATATTGACTACACAAAGGCGTTCGATAAAGTGAGACATGTCGACATTATAAGGATGCTTGAAGATCTACACATTGATGGAAAAGACCTTAGACTTTTCTTCTTCTTCAGCGTTCCGAGCCATTGCGGTTCTTTGCTGCAGATACAATCCGTCTCCATTCGTCTCTCTGGTTGACCTTCTCTTGCCAGTCGTTTATTCCACTTGTAGGTCTGTATATATATTATCTCTCCACCGTCTTCTTGGTCTACCTCGGGGTCTACGGTCATCTATTTCCTGAGTGTAAGCGAGTTTTGTTTCCCTATTATCTTCCATTCTTTCTATATGCCCCAGCCATTGTAGTCTATTAGCTTTCATGATACCAGTGATTAGCGGGGACTTAAACAGATCATAAATGTCTTTGTTACTTCTTCTTTTCCACTCTCCATTTTGTGTATCCCTAATGGGTCCAAAGATGCGTCTTAAAACTTTGTTCTCAAAGGTTTGTAGCAAGGCTTCGTATCCTTTCGTAGTACTCCAGGTTTCAGAGCCATACAGCACAAGTGGTCTGATCAGTGTTTTGTATATTGTGATCTTGGTGTTACGAGATAGCGCCTTTGATTTTAATAGATGTTGTAGTGCATAGTATATCTTATTTCCAGAATTGATTCTAGTTTGTATTTCTTCCCTTATGATGTTCGAGCAGTTGAAGATTGTACCCAGGTATTTGTATGTTTCCGTTATTTTAATAGTCATATTATCTTTTTGTATGTGGCTAGAGTTTTTAGCCATTCCTTCTCTTGAAATTACCATATATTCTGTCATATCTTGGTTGATAACCAGCCCCATCTGTTGGGCTTTTTCCTTTAAGTAAGTCAATTTTTCCAATGTCTTTTGTTCATTTTCCCTATAATATATATATCATCTGCATAACCAAGCAGCTTGGATGTTCCTCCAATATCACATTCCACCTTTATCCTCCTTACAACTTTCTCTAGAGCCAGATTGAAGAGTAGCGGCGATAGTGCTTCACCCTGTTTCAAGCCAGATGTTATTTGGAAAGGGTCTGATTTCCTGCCTTTATATGTTACTATATTATAAGTATCTTCCATGCATAGTCTGGTCATGTTGATTAACTTCCTTGGTATTCCAAATTCCCGCATAGCATTCCATAGACTATTCCTATGAAGACTATAATAAGCCTTTTTAAAATCCACAAAAATGTTATGGAGATCTCTTTTATATTCCCAATTTTTCTCGGCTATGTGTCGTAATATAAATATCTGATCTATTGTTGATCTGTTTTGTCTAAAACCCGCCTGGTAGTCACCTAATATGTATTATGAATATGTTTTTGGTCTATTTAGTAATACTGCGGATAATATCTTATAGCTTATGGACAGTAGTGATATTCCTCTATAATTTTCACACTGGAACTTGTTTCCTTTCTTAAAGATAGGTATCAATAATGACTCTTTCCAGTCATGGGGTAATTCTTCTGTCCTCCAGATTTTTATTATTAGTTCGTATAGCTTTAGATGTAATGCATGGCCATCCGCCTTTATAAATTCAGCAGCAATTCCATCAGCCCCAGTTGCCTTATTGTTTTTAAGTCGTGCAAAAAAAACAACAACATATATTGGAAACAACAAACTGCCATCAGAATTGATAATGATATAGGTCAATATCAGACTATTAAAAGAAGTGTGAGAAAGGGATGTGTAATGTCTCCAGATCGTTTTTCCCTGTACAGTGAAATAGAAAATATTTTCAGTAATATAAAATATATTCAAGGAATCAACATTGGGGGACGATACATCAATAACATTAGATGTGCAGATGATACAGTCTTGATTTCAGACAATGAACAGGACCTGCAACATTTAGTAGATGCGGTTGTTGCACACAGAATTGAATTGTAAGAAGACACATATTATGGTCGTCACTAGGAAGGAAGAAATACCACAATGTAATATACAAGTAAATGGGCATATTCTTAAGCAAGTCAATCGTTACAGTTATCTCGGAACAGTCATAACATCTGATGGGAGATGCCTTGAAGAGATTAGAACAAGAATTGCCATTGCGAAGTTAGCCTTTTGCAAGATGAAAAACATACTTACCATTAACAAGATATCAATTGAAATGAGAAAAAGAGTATTGAAGTACTATATAGAACTTATACTTTTGTATGGATGTGAAACGTGGACAATGAACAGTTAAGCTGAAAACATCTGATGGCTGTGAAAATGTGGTTTCTGGGGAAAATGCACAGAAAATCATGGACAGACAGAAAAACCAAGGAACAAGTCCTTCAAGAAACAAATAAAGATCGTAAACTGATTAGAGTCATTAGATGTAGACAGTCACAATTTGTCCTGCATGTTATGAGAAGAAATGACTTGGAGAACTTGGTGACAACTGGCAAGATCGAAGGGAAGACACCAAGGGGAAGACCTAAAAGTAAACACCTGGATAGCTTGGCTACGTGGCATGGTCGAGACAGGAACATAGAGCTGATCCACGACTCTGGCGATCGAATGAGATGGCAGAACATGACCGCCCACGCTTATAGGCATGGCACATGATGGATGGATACTTTCTTCACTGCATTCAGTTGATGGAGCATATATTTGAATGCCATGTATGTTAAAAGGTCTTCCGTTTAATTTTACTAATAGAACTCTGCCCGACACAGCCCAATATCCTTTAACAGATTTTGATGTTTGCCGATTCAATATAATGGCTACACCTCTTTGCCATTCTTCTCACCCAGAATAAATAATCTTACAATCTTCTCCTATATTGATACCTGCCCTTATCCATCTCGTTTCGCATTGTATATTACATTGTGGTATTCCTTTTTTCCTAGTTTAAAAAAAAAATGTGGCGACCATAATTTGTGTCTTCTTGCAATTTAATGCTAACTTTAGTTGTTCACTGTGTGCAACAACCGCATCTACTAAATATTGCAGATCCTGCCCATTGTCTGCAATCAGTAACTGTATCATCCGCATGTCTAGTGTTATTGATGTTACTTTAACCAATGATGATTCCCTACATGTAATCTAAATTTCTGAAAATATTTTCACTGCATAAGGAAACACGATCTGGAGACATTGCACACCCCTGGCTCACTTAATAGGCTGATATTGACCTACTTCATTATCAAACTCAATTGCAGCTTGTTGTTTCTAATATATGTTTCTCACAAGGCTAAGGTCTTTTCTTGTGAAGTCAGATTATGACTGAGCTACCGTATAACAGTAGACGGTACTACTTGCTTTCTGTTAGCGCCGAACGTGGGCTGTGCTTACCAAACCCGACACCCCACATTGTGCCAACGGCTTCGGGCGGAAGAGCGCAATTGGGAGGGTGTCACCTGTCGTCCCTGGGGGGAAGTGGAATCAACAAGCACACTTTTTTAATTCCCAATCATCAGCTTGGGCGTCTGCCGGACCTTTGTCTACACACCCCCTTTCAGTCTCTGGATCACTATCTCTCTCACTTCTTACCATAAGACAATACCCCTTTTCATATTCCTCCAGAACATACCCACACAACTCTGGCTTCTAACAAATTATAAAAACATTTAATAGTGCAAAGTGTCACGTGTTTGCAATGTATGTGTATAGAACGTCTGTAGTATAGTCTATTGTGTATGCGAGATGAGGCCAGTCATTTCAGGATCTTTCATCATAGTGTCCGGCCATACCACAACACAAAACAGCAAGTTCAGATGGACCTCACCGAATGAAGCGTCTCTTCAATCAGTGGTCGACTTCTTGGAGATGATCATGGATAGTCTGGGTGCCTGGATATTAATGCTGACTGTGATAGAACACTGTCCCTGAGTTCGGCACACACGGTGTACCTGATACTTCACTGAAAAATCCTTTGTCCTAAGAACACCGGCACATTTCTTACACTATTTCCGAATCAAACATGGTATCTGTTCTAGTAAATTCCTACTGTCTATTAGGAAATTGTTACTGATTAGTTCTTTTAATCATTCTAATTTCTCTTCATAATATTGTCATAGTCCAGAGAAGTAATTACAGTTAATTAACTCCGCTGTTTTGGGAACTCAATCCCTGATAAAAGAGCCTTTTCATGTTGAACACTTGTGGCTCATACTAGACCATGATTTTTGGAACGGTGTTCCATTGCCAAGGCCATTTAGCAAACTACTCTCGGACCTACTGCCATTATCCTCCTCTCGGCGTTGTCATTACGTTCTCGGGTACAGTAGAATATGTCGAAAAGAGAACACCCGGTGAGAGAAACCCGATTCAAACCTACTATATGTGAGTGTAGGCCGAAGGCCACACTCAGATATTTATATCCTAATTAACATCGAACTAAACTCTGGCAGAAGGCAGAGCAGTTCATCACATTGGCCTGAGTCGTGGTAAGAACAGGAAAGACCAAAAGAAATTGAAGAAACCCCAGTAGACACCCTACCGGAAGATCCTACCATGGACATGTCCTTTATACCCCCAGCCACTCTCAATCTCACTGAATATCATCCTACGACACTGGCGTTAACCTGCTTAGTTAAACGATATATTACTCGACCTAGTTTAAGCAACGCATCAGCCTGCTGCTGCCGACACTCATAAAATAGGTTCACACAACGCACCAACACTACGCTCAATTCCAAGCAACTCCCAATTTTGCCTAGTCAATTACCAGCCTAGTTTTACTCATACCTAATCTCTATCTATTTAATTCCTTATGTAAGCTATTCCGTTCTAGAAATGAAACCACAAATTCCACATCATGGACAAATGTCCGTCGCCTTTAAACAACACTAGACACAGTGAATTGTTTTCTTATTTGGAACTGGAACAGATCCACACTCCATTTCGTGTTAATCCAGCCGGCACACTGATTGCAAACTGTTTATCCCATGCCCGCCGAGAGCTGTGTCCGAATGACGTCACTCACTTGGCCAGAAGCCAGGTGCACAGAAAACACTGCTTCTCTCATTTTTTGGATCGGGGTAAACAACATGCCGACTTGTCCCCCTTTGATCCGGAACTCCTTCTCCTGTATTCAAAGACTTCTGGTCGGCGTTTGATCTAGGGAAATCTTTCCCCAACAACAAAGCGTTGCGACGGCCTAGAGACGACTGTCTCTGGCAATCTATCATTCTGGTCGGCATCTCCAGTAATTCCGTGACAGAGGGTACAAGCCTTTCCCTGGTGCGAGGAAATGCAACCTAAAAAGAAAATGTCATGGCAGGGCAGACCAGGCTCTAAGCCTTGGTTGGCGGCTGGTCTAGGATCGAAGCTCCGACAGGCGGACAATTAGAGCATTGCTTTGCTATTCCGTCAGCTTTTGCAGCTTGTCGTGTTCCAGATGTAGAGGTGTTACTTTTCCTCTGGAGTGAACTAGGCAGGCCGAGAGAGGGATCATGCTGCATGGGCAACACATGATCTCTATATTTTAACCCAGGCTTTGTGCTACGGAGAGGCAATAACTCTATCCCTGGTCTTAACCGATCTCAAAATCAAAGCGAGAGGCAACTGCTACGGGTTATAAGTCCCTGTTAATTGACGTAGACACGGGGCGATACGCGTTGCCTCTGACGGTGGAAGACACCTACAGGTGTCACTGATCAGCTACCCGCTCGCCTCGAGCTGGGCATCACCCAGCCAATTGGGTGCTGATCAGCCACAGCCTGCCTGCTTCAATGGGTGCTTGGGGCTAGGACAAAATCTGAACCGCAGACTGTAAAACCAATGCAACAGGTACTAATAAAAAGAAAAATAGAAACCTCAAGCTACGGCTTGCAACCTGGAACGTGAGAACCATGTGTCCAGGATTTTCCACTGACTTGACCAATATTGACGATGTGAAAAAATCGGCTGTGGTTGATGCCGAACTCAATCGTCTTAACATTCATATTCCTGTCCTGCAGAAGACTTGCCTCGCTGAGGAAGGGTCACTCAGGGAAAACAATTACACATTTTTTGGAAGAATAGTGTGGCAGGCAGAAAAAAGGCAACATGGTTTGGGCTTTGCAGTGAAGAATTCGCTACTGGGAATGATTGAAATTCCAGCAGGCGGAAATGAAAGACTATTGTCCCTGTGCTTCGCAACCTCTTGTGGTTTTGCTACCATTATTACTGCATATGCACCGACACTCGATTCCTCTGATGATGCGAAGATTTGTTGTATGAGTTAGACTCCGTAATCAAGGCAGTTCCAAAATATGACTACATTTATATGCTTGGTGACTTCAATGTTCGTGTGGTCAAGGACTCGAGTTCATGGCCAGTGTGCCTTGGAAAATACAACATCGGTCGCATGAATGAAAATGGGCAAAGGCTGCTGCAGCATTGGACCAGAAATGACCTATGTATTACAAATTCCTTTTTAAAATAAAAGAGCTGCATAAGGTTACATGGAAACATTCAAGATCCGGTCATTGGCACAATCTGGACTTCATCATCACATAGAGACAACATGTGAACCATATATCACTGACTCGAAGTTACCACAGTGCCGACTGTGATACGGATCATTCTTTGGTTGTTGCAAGGGTTAGACTGAGACCAAAGAGAATCTACACAGCTAAAAACAAATCTAGCCCCAGGATTAATATTATTAACACTCACGATACTGAAATGTGCTTTCAGTTTCAACAGCAACTTGAAGATGTTTTCACTGATACACCAGAAAATTGTACAGTAAATGAAAAGTGGGGTCAAATTAAAGAAACTCTTTATAAAACTGCCGTAGGGGTTTACGGCACTGTGGCTCATAAGAGGCATGATTGGTTTGCTGGCAAAAAGCCAGACTCTGCGTCTGGCAGACCTTGATTGAAAAGAAGCAGATAGCTCTCTTAAGAAACAAGGAAAGACCAACGCGTAACACTCTGAGTGAGCTAAAGCACGCTAGGAAGGATGTGCAAAAGGCTGCCAGGCAGTGTGGAAATGATTATTGGATCAAGTTTATGTGAGTCCATTCAAATTGCAAGTGATAAGGGAAACATCAAAAGCATGTCTGACGGAAAAAAGAAAGTCTGTGGTCCAACGATCAAAAGAAGTGCACCATTGAAAACGTTGACTAAATAAATCATAACTGATAAGAAACAGCAGATAGACAGATGGGTAGAGCACTATTTGGAGCTTTACTCAACTTAGACCAACCTAGCGGATGATGCCCTCAACGCCATAGAGGCTCTACCAACTCTTGACCACCTGGAAACACTTCCCACCATAACAGCAGTTAAGTGTGCTATAAATGAATTTGCATTTGTCAAGGCTGCAGGTAATTATGGGATTCCAATAGAGGTTATTAGGAGTTGGAAAGATACTCTCACTCTACAGATCCACTAGCTAATAGAGCTATGCTGGCAAGAAAGACAATTCCCACATGATTTCAAAGATTCAAGCATCATAACACTGTACAAAAACAAGGGCGATCGGAGCGACTGCAACAACTATATGGTTATCTCACGTCTGTGTTTTGTTGGAAAAGTATTTGCCAGAATTGTTCTGCGCAGACTCCAAGTGCTAGGAGATTAAGTCTACCCCGAATCACAGTGTGGCTTTCGACAGAACCGGTCTACCATTGATAAGATATTCTCATTGCGACAAATGCAAGAAAAATGCCGTGAACAGAATCAACCACTGTTTATTGCCTTCATCGACCTCACAAAGGCATTTGATTTGGTCAGTCGTGAGGGGTTGTTCAAGGCACTAAGGAAGATTGGCTGCCCACCAACTCTTCTGTCCATTGTGAAATCATTCCACACAGGCATGAAGGGAATAATCAAGTTTGATGGTGCAACTTCTGAAGAGTTTGATATCAAGAGTGGAGTTCAGCAAGGTTGTGTACTAGCTCCAACCCTCTTTGGAATATACTTTTCACTTCTACTGAAATATGCCTTTCGTGATCAGTGTCACAAACTGCCAGGAGGATTCGACCAGGAGATGTCGAATTTGCCAGACTGACACCCATCTCTTGGCCTACCACAACTTTTGCAGTCAAAGGGGAATAAGCCAAGTTATATTACCCCTAAGGGAGTGAAGGATTATGCCCTTGGATTCTGGAAGGTTCGAGAGATGATGGTACAGGAACTCTTGTTCTGACTGCGCAGTCGCAGTGACCTGACTAAGAACCGAGGGAGATGATTGTTGTTCTGGCCAGCTAGTAGGAGGTTATGTGTGGTTGCAGTGACATGAAGAAATGGTAACCAGTGTGATAGTATCGTGTCAAGACAGTCGACATGAAGTCCCTAGATTGGACGAAGTTCCATACTTCTAACTGCAATACCAAATGAAAGGTAAGAGTGCTAGCATTCTTAGATCAGTTGGTGTCGGAATTGCAAACACCAGATGTTGTCGTTGGAATGACGCCATGTTCGCCCGTAGGTTAAGGGCGAGCCTGTAATTTTTCTCAAGAAACAGGCTTGTTGACGTGACCCAATTTCTGGCCTGTTTCCAACAGCCTGTACTGCAGCAAAAGTGCAGGTATGGCACGAAAAGTCTCGCCGCCAGAAATGGTTGGGGGAAAATAGGATTGGCCTGAGTGTTAGTACTGTGAGTGTACTACTAGGCCGCCTTTGAACTCCGGTGTAGTCTACAAAACCGGAAGTCGGTGAAGGCGTAACTAAAAGGTATCGTGTAAGATATCGGGGACTTCGGCCGGACAAGACGAATCTCGTGAAAATGTCCTCTATCGAATCGGAGGTCATTTGAACGATCCCGCGTGTGTCGAAGTTCGCATATTTTCGTTGGGCGACCACTGGTTTTTCTTTAACTTCCTCATACCCTTTATGTTCTAGGTCTCCTTAACGGACTACCCCCTAATCTATAATGGGTTCCTGCGAGTGAGGGGAAAAGGGGGAGGGGAAAGAAAGTGGAATGATGCGACAGACATGTTCTGCTGGTTACACAGCGGATGAACTGGGGAGAGCAGGACTACCTGGTAAGAGCTGGAAGGGGGTTTGCCAACGGCCCTCCTTCATGGCCATCTTGCCTATGGGTACTGTAGACCCTCCAACCCTGTATGTCATTAGAAGGCTTCCTCTGGAGAACTAGGGCACAGACACTCATGACCAATTACCGTGGGTTCACTCTATCCCCAGTCCAGGGAAACAGATGGTCTACAGATGCTGCTTGTCGGACCCCAGACCTTATTCTTTCTCTGACCCTGAGGCATGGCCTGTAATTTAATAACAACCCATTTTAGGGAGATGATTACCTCTCTGAGTACCGGGATGCAGTGTATCCCCATATGGTAGGTCATTGTCATGTGGTTCTCACAGAGGGTTGTCTTTGTCATTTTGCCAGATTCTATCTTCCGGAGAGGAGTGATGGACAGTCAGTAAAACCATCGTACTATGTCAACATCAGCAGAGTTGAGAGACTAGCTAACGTGAGGTGATCCTACTGCCCATCACCCGGTCAGTCGTCTATACCCTCAGAGTATTTCCAAGATGACTTATCAATCATGTTATGATGAGGGAGTTCGGGCAAGACAATTGTCTATGTGATCGTCCAGCTGTACCTGAGATTACCTACCCGACAATCACTCAACTTCATGTTATATCAAGCAACACTTGGTTCACCCGAAATTTGGTTTTTGATTGTGACTCTTAGTCTATTGGACCTCAAGTTATGGACATTGGACCTCTATGAATTTTAACTGAGAAACTGTGCTACTATAATTATAGACCTATGATGGAGGCATCTACCTGATAGGATGTGGATGAGAACTATAAGTATAATTTAGACACATGTTATGGTGTCATGGTGTCATTATCCTGACTTGTGACAACTGTGAGACAAATGTGATCTCTTTCTTTTATATTTTCATTTATAATGCTATGTAAATTAATCCATCATGTATATCAGTTGTGCAATTCGTAATCCCGCATATACACCGCATATACCGGGTTCAATAGTGTAGTGGTTATCACGCTCGCCTCACACCCGAGAGCTCCTGAGTTCAACCCCCAGCTAAACCAAAGCATATCGTTACTTTAGTATGAAATCCGACACCCCACATTGTTTCAACGGCTTGGAGCGGAGGAGTGCAATTGGGAGTGCACAAGTCTCTTACGCTAGTGTGAGGAAATGCATCCTAAAGACAAAATGTCACGGCAGGGCAAACCAGGTCCTAAGCCTTGGTAGGCAACTGGTCTAGGAAGGAAGCTCCTACCGGCAGACGGTAAGAGTATTGCTTTGCTGATCCGGCAGCTTCTGCATGTTGTCTTGTTCTAGATGTATTGGTGTTACCTTTCCTCTGGAGTAAACTAGGGAGACCGAGAGGGGGATCATGCTGCATGGGCAACACATGGTCTCTAAATTCAGCCCAGGCTTTGTGCTATGGAGAGGTATAACTCCATTTTACAAATTGTCGTCTTCAAGACGGCAAAGTGCCAGTCAATCCCACATACTGCGATCGTAACACAACAGTGGGCGATTTGGAAGCAGGACGTCTTGCGTTGGTTATCATTCAATGGTATGGGTGCCGTTTGTTCAGAAAAACAATGGCACACTACTGAACGTAAACGTGCCAAGAAATAACAAACAGTCATACATGATTGGGTTGACTGCGACGGCCTGTAAAGTATATGCAATAAACCGAGATATCAGTTATACAATGTTATTTAAAGTAATCCATATGGACACACGTTATACAAAACTGTTTACAACAACGGTTATCAGATATACAACACTGTTTACAACAACGGTTATCAGATATACAACACTGTTTAACACAAAGGTTATCCTATATGCAACAATGTTTACAATAACGGTTATCCTATATGCAAAAAAGTTTACCACAACGGTTATCCTATATGCAACAATGTTTACAACAACGGTTATCTTAAATACAACAATGTTTACCACAACAGTTATCCTATATACAACAATGTTTACCACAACAGTTATCCTATATACAACAATGTTTACCACAACAGTTATCCTATATACAACACTGTTTACAACAATGGTTATCAGTTATACAAACTGTTTACAACAACGGTTTTCAGTTATACAAACTGTTTACAACAACGGTTATCAGTTATAGAACACTGTTTATAACAACAGTTATCACTTATACAACACTGTTTACAATAACTGTTATCAGATATACAGCAATGCTTACAACAACAGTTATCCTATATACAACACTGTTTAACACAATAGTTATCAGTTATACAACACTTTTTACAACAACGTTTATCAGATACAAACCATCAGCTCTGTTGTAGATAACATATCTATTTACAACTCTGGCCCGTGAGAAGGTGACGTTCCAGGAATCTGGAGTAGACTCATTTCCGAGAGTGGCTGAACAGGTCTTTCCGACATAGAAATATGGATTTACTTTCCCGTCTACAGACAGGCTTGCTGAATATGTTTCCCATGTACTCGTCTGTTGGGCATTTTCATTGATTGCAACGTTTCTACCTGACAGCGAAACGATACATTTGTATAACACGTGACCATATACAAATATAACATTTATTGCAATGTTGTCATGTAATTAAAATAAATTCAACACCCGGTGCGAGGTGTATTTGTAATTTAAAATATATTCAACATTGAGTGCAAGGTTGTGATGCCATGTTCAATCAATTCAACACTGACTGCTACAACTGGACTTGAAGTAAATGTAAAACGCATTCGAGCTCTATATACACACGCCACAAGTCACGTGATAGTAACAGTAGCCACATCAAAGCTCGTGAAGTTCAGACCAATGCAATCAATATGACCACCACACAACATCATCATCATCATCATCACCACCGTGATCTGTATACGACTTGCTGACAGGCCGGGGCAATCACGTTCCCCCACAACCATCGCTCTTGTTTGCTATTTGTTAATTATTGTGCTAGCATCTTTCTGCACCGTGACTGGTTATTCAGGTAACACATTGACATCTGTGTACAGCTAGACACGATTCTCACTGGCTGGTGTTGCATGCAATGCCATGCCTACATCTGTCACGATTCTCATTTGTTGGGATAGCATGCAATTCCCTGTCTACATCTGTCACAGTTATCACTGGCTGATGTAGCTTGCAATGTTCTGCGTACATATCTCACGATTCCCAATGACGGATGTTGCATGCAGTGTTCTGCCTACATCTCTCATGATTTTCACTGGCTGGTGTAGCATGCAATGCCCTGCCTATATCTGCCATGATTCTCACTTGTCGATGTAGCATGCAATGCCCCGCCTACATCTGTCACTCTATTTCACATTGCACACATCAACGAGGGTGGTCGGTGTACTTCAAACATACATTAGATTTATTATTGCTGGATATAGAACAGCAATATCGCATGACACCATCTAAACACAAATGTCCATTAACCAAAGATTAAGTCACGGCTGTGAAATCACCACAGGCAAAGAACAAATGGTAATACTCAAACTAGACAACGGGAGTGGTACAGTGGTGATTTCAGACTATGTAAAGACAATGGAAGACATATTGTCGGATCGATCCACATTTAAGTTAAAATCAAAAGCTAGTAAATCATTGGCCTTAAATTCGAAAGTGAGGAAAGAAAGTGAAAAACTCATAATAGAAAAAGATAAGATTTTACATGCATGATCAGATTATGTAAAAATCCTGTCTGATGAAACAAGAGAAGAACAGTATGATATTCGGTGTAATAATGGAGGACTATAAATTTTGAAGATGGAAGTTCCGAATGCTCTTAACCATATGAAAACTGGCAAGACCTACAGTTCAGACAAGATCATAACAGAAATGATCAATGCTTTAGAATAAAATGGAATTTATTAAGTAACCAAACTGCTCAGCACAATATATGATACATTAGATACACCTCCTGAATTATGTAATTATATATTTATTGTAATCGCAAAGAAATCAGGAGCCATGGGATGTCATCAACATCGGTATATTATAATGACAGATTATTATAATGAGCCACATCACGAAGATTTTGCTAAGAATCATCATCCAAAAAGTTATGAAAAAAGTACAACACGAGATAGGAGAAGACAATGTGGGTTTGAAGAAGGCAAGGGTACAGTAAACGAAGTGTATATGCGGAACACATTAACTGAACGTTCTATAGAAGTTAACAAAGACATACATCTTCGCTACACAAAGACTTTCGATAAAGTAAGATATGTCAACATAATAAAGATGCTTGCAGATGTACAAATTGATGGGATAGACCTTAGACTTATAAAATACATATATAGGAAACAACAAGCTGCCATACGAATTGATACTGAAGTATTTCAATATCAGCATACTAAGAGAGATGTGAGACATGGATGTGTAAAAACAATGCTGGAGGGCAAGGTTGAGGGCAAGAAGTAGACAGCGATACAAGTGGGAAGATACATTTTACGGGTGGATGAACATCAGTTTGTCAGAATATACAGTCAAGGCGACAGAGACAGACAGTGTTGGAGATCCATTGCAGCCAACCTTCATTGTGGAGACGGCGCCATATTGATTGATTGATTAATTAAAAGTCGCAAGATCTGTTTTCCCTGTACAGTGAAAATATTTTTAGAAATTTAGAAGATATGAAATTAGTCATCATTGAAGAACGTAACATTAATAACGTTAGATATGCGGATGATCTAGTATGTATTGCATACAATGAGCAGTGTTATGTACCAAAATAGGGATTACGGTACTAGTGACAGTCGACAAGAATAAGCCAGAGAATAGTTAACAATAAAATAGTGACATTCACCAAAAAAGCGTGGTATAGTAGGAGACACGTAGGATAGTAATGATAGATCAACTATAGAACGAAGGGCCTAAGAAAGGGAAAGCACCCAAGAGGCTACGACATCAAAACATCACGTGACGAGATGGGGGTGACGTCAGGGGTAAGACAGAACTAGAATTTAGTTAGGCCGAGAAAGTGCTTGTGAGAGGTTGGGAAGATGCATCCAGGCGCTTGAGAAGGTCGAGCAAGTCATATTAATATCAACATCAAGACCGTCAATATGTCCTGCGACAGGCTAGAACACCAAACCAAGTTGCTACGATGAGTTCAGCTCAAATGTAACGAAGTTTCAACAGTCAAGGTCTGTTGTGCATTTGCCTAAGATGGCCAGCCAGCGACGTAAGATGACCTTTATAGAACATTAACATGTGGTGTATGTGAAGAGGTAACTGCTCCCTAGACAATAGAAGTTGACACCTAAGACTAAGAATTATTATACCAGTCGTGGCACAAACACACACACACACACACACACACACACACAAACACATATATGTATGTATGTATGTATGTATGTATCTATCTATGTATGTATGTGTGTGTGTGTGTGTGTGTGTGTGTGTGTGTGTACATACATACATACATACGTACGTATGTATACATACATACATACATACGTACGTACGTACGTACGTATGTATGTATGTATGTATGTATGTATGTATGTATGTCCGTTCTTTATGCGTTCGCGGATGGTCCATCCGATTGAGATGAAATTTTCTACATGTTTTCTTTTCATTCCCGTGCAACCAACTGTCATAATATTTTTAGTGTACAATCTAAAATTTAATATTAAAATTTACATTATCATTTCTATATAGCAAGGGTACTTAACATAAGAAAATTTATTTAAAGGGGCATAACTTTTAATAACATTGCTATTATTTTATATATTGATTGTTGCATTGTTTTCAAAGATTTATAAACTCTTTGTCTACAGTTATTTATAGGTATATGAATTATAATAAATAATCATATAATTTTTAAGGTAGTTTCATAGTTTTCATAAAAATAATGCATCTATTTAAATAGTGAAAATCTTCTAACTTATCTTTTTATTTTTCTTCAACAGCACATTAATTTTTTTTTCACATTCTCATATGTATGGCGCGTTACACCAACATTGGGTATTTATGATGCCCATGTTAAAAGTTACTTGTCATGCATTTTAATGCTTATTGTTCTTTTGTTGTCAAAGAATTGCTTCATAAGAGATGTTGAATGAAAGAATGTATGAGAGGAAATAGAGAAGAAGGGCAGAATGTAGAATGGGCCTGCGAAAGATTTTCGTTCGTTAAAAAAAAAAGTAATTTTTTGTGAGAGAAAGTTAGTTGCATATCGTTTGCAGTACTCTGCAGTCAAAACACCGCCCACCATTTATTGGCTGTTCGTGATATCTTGGTAAGTTTACTTTAGATAGATCTCTTTCAATCTATCTATTCTTCTATTATATCTATATTTTTAACGGGAACGGACGAATAGATAGATAGATGGATAGATAGATCGGGAACGGGAGCTTATATGACTACTTATATGAATTAAATAAGTGAGATGCTAGTAGTACTACATGTTGTAAATCCCTCGTATGAGCAATGAGCAATGAGATATATCTCATGTCTCATTCTCGTCTCATGTCTCATGCCTCATGTCTCGTGGTGGGTGGGTTGTGGCCTGCCTCATGCCTTCCAGCTCCTGCCTCATTTTTTAAAGTGTCAGCTGTCGTTTTTTAATCAGAGCATCGGGGTTAACAAGATCAATTGAACTCTGGCGCCAGGTTTGCTAATTGATTCAGAAGAGGTCAGCCGGTGTAATGAATTAATTACTTCCCATTTTGTATAGACGCTTGCATAATCGATAGGTGTGGGCAGGCTGTTACGGGTTGATGTATTCGTATCTTTGGTAAGATCGGCGAACAACTGTCAGCAAAAAGTCGATATTGTCCGTACCAGAAATAATGTGGTTTGTGAATTACACCTGTCGGCGTTAGGTGGCGTTTTTAATCAGCTCATCGGTATATGTAAACAATGATAAATGAATTGAGACACGGGGCTAGTTGGTACCACAGTCGCATTGCAGATGGTGCGATAACCAATTCGGTAGAGTGTGTCGGGGTATCACCAGTGTGTAAGTGGGGTGTCTAATGGGTTAAGTTGGTACCATAGACCCCCTCATTTGGCGGCGTCGAGTTCGAATCTCAATGCTTTTTCGTTGGTAAGGTTACTACTTAGCCACGTATGGGTGTACCTAGTTGTCATAGGGGGTGTGTAGTTGGTCATAGTGGGATATCACCAATGTGTAACTGGGGTGTCTAGTGGGTCCCCTACCATGCGGCAGGGTCGATCCTACTGTGTGGTGGGGTAGTGTGGCAGTGGTCGAGTGTGTAACGGGGCTAGGTGGTGCCGTAGGTATCGTTTGAGAGTCGATTCACGCCGCGGTTCGATAAGGATGTCCACCCTAGGCGGCTCTTTTTACGTGTATACTAAGCCGTAAATGTATCTCAACGGTGTCTAGTTGCTGCCATAGCGCTTGACAGGTTCGAAACCTACAATGTGGTGGCGTAGTGTGGCAGTGGGCGAGTATGTAACGGAGCTAGATGGCGTCATTGACGGCTCGAATAACGCGGTTGGTTGATAACTATACCCAACATAGGAGCCAGAGAAGCGAATCCCGCTATGTCGCTTTGCTTTTTCCTCAAAAATACTCCGTTCCAAAGCCAGCAGATTCAGCGTAACTGTTCAGTGGCTTCACATTCATACAAAAGTACAGGTTCTATGTAGAAATTGGTATCGTTTTATTGGTCAATATGTTTTTTATCTTCGCCATGGCGATTCTTGTTCTAATCTCTTCAAGGCATCTCCCAGCAGCTGTTGTGACTGTTCCGAGATACTTGTATCTATTCACTTGTTTCAGAATGTTCCAATTTGCACGTATATTACATTGTGGTGTTTCGTCCTTCCTATTGACGATCATAATCCGTGTCGTTTTATAATTTAATTATAACCCTAGTTGTTCACAGTGTACAACAACCACCTCTACTAAATATTGCAGATCCTACGCAGTGTCTGTTGATTACATAAATTATATGAAGGCAGTTGACAATTTAAATTAGATGAAGTTATTTTATTACAGACATTAAATGAAGACATTTGACTATAAATATTTAATAAAACGACGAAAAAACGGAGATCTACCGGCGTGAGAAAAGCTTATAAGTATGTTAATGTCAGTTTCTGTGCTCATATTTAGCAGAAGCATTCTGCATAGTATATGAATATTTAGCTTTAAGGTGAAATCATTACTGCTGTACCGATCGGAAACAAGAAAAACGACTAAAACAACTACTAATAAACAACAAACATTCATTAATGGGTGCCCATGTAGTTCATCTTTGGCGTTCATGTCTCATTCAACAATTGGTATAATGTCTGAAGTCAAATTTGCGGCTTCAAAATATGTGTTCATAGCATATTTATATATGAAGATATATATTCAAGGTGATTTTAAAGGACAAATTTCCTCATGTCACACGCTGCAAAAGACATATTTCGCTCAAACTTAAACATTAAGAGTGGAAAAGAGTATGTTGTAGATACTGTTTTTTCCTTTGTTTCTAGTGGGACTTGATCATTTGTTGTTCTATCTGGGCATGGTATGTATATTTTCACCACATCTTCACTGATGTTTTTCATCTTGTCTGCTCATTGCCTACGCTTCACAGTCATACAAAAGTACAGATTCTATGAAAGACAGAGACAATTTGCAGCTATTATTAAACAAAATGACAAATCGGAGGTCAGCTAATATGTACGTATTTGTAAATAAGGATACACAGCGATGTCTATTATATAACGATAACAAAGGTATTTAGTTGTAGAAAACTACCGTGCCTCCCAGGCAAACGGCGGTAGGCTAGTGACTAAGGTTAGATTAGCTGTGATGGCACCAGCTGGAGATATTAATCAGCTACCTGGTACCCAGTGAAGATGACACGATAAACGAGGCGGTATAGGTCGCGTGGCCCTGAACAAAACCAACAATGAAACAAAAATGGTAATGAAACGTTGCGTCGCCGCGAAGCATTATTTTATAAACCAAAGATTACAATCAATCTGAGAGGGTAATAATAGACAGGCTAAGCCTACCAGAAAGAGGTGTCTAATACACTGGGTACCAACGACAGACAGCTGGTCAAGAAGAAGCAATACACAGTATATAAAGTTATGCCTAAATAAACCTTAGTTTAAAGAATTCAAGTACATTATTACAAGTTAAATTACATAATAAAACAAATACAGTGATATGTATAAAATTATAAAAAACAAAAAAGAAGAAAACACCAGTGTTACATTAGCAAATAAGTGAAAAACACAACGGTATGAATACATTGGTGTATTAGTTACATACAAATAGTACACACAACATGCCCTTATGTCAGCGTAACGGCCTAACGGTTAAATCACGTGACCGCTATCTGTTCTATATTGCGACCAAAATACACTGATCGCCCCTCACGTCAGCGTAACAGACTAACACTTAAACCAAGCGCCCACTATCTATTCTATATTGTTGCCAACAATTATGTGCATGCTGCCATCCTTTGATGTGAGTCTGATTGATGAAGCCTGTCAGGAAACAACCATAGAGACATAGTAAAAGTGACGTGAGAATACAAATCCAAGCGTATTGACTCTCGGTGTATCGTTATTCACGTAACGTTTCCTGTTTCCTGCTCCAGTCTATTGTTGTAAAATCTTACCAAAGTGGACACTGTGGACCAAATCTACATGAATGAAGTAGGATAGATGCGGTTGTCATATGTGTCTTATAGGGATTGGTCATTGGTTTTTTAAAACTTATCGATGGAAGAGAAGGACCCTTACACTACAAACAGAATAAACATTTACATTAATAATACCCATAACAAACACATGACCATCTACACTGGCTGTGACAAAAGTGACAGTCTGCTTAGAGAAAACAGCGATTTTTCAACGAAAACATAGTCTGTGTGTTATCTCCTTGGAAACGTAAATCTGGTTATATTTAAATCACCCTATGCATTCATGTCCCCCATGAAAACTAATGTAATGTCTGAAGAAGTCAAATTTTGAGGCTTCAAAATATGTTTTCGTAGTATATGTATATATGAATATATATACATGTGTTTTCTAACAACAAATGTCCGCATGTCGCGCTTTACATCCATTCACAAGTATAGGTTCTATGAACGACACAACACCTACAAGTTACTAAGATTGGCACGGAGTTACCAACAACATTTGCGTCTTGTCAGTACAACAGGACAAGACAATGCTTTTTTTCGGCCTTTGATTGAGAACAACAGATATAAACGTAATTATGCAATTACCTCTTTACCACAGTACCGAGAAAGTTAAAAATATCATTTTAAATACGCTGACGACCATAGTAACACAACCAGTTAATTCTGCTTGCTCACTTTGTGTATTACCCACACCTACTATAGATTGCAGAAAATACTCATTGTCTACAACCAAGCTGAAAAATATCGGTAAAAATTATAAATGCCTCGTCCGATTTCATAAAAAGAAGGAAATAATGGTAGCCAAATGTGAACATATCGGTCAAACTTCTAAATGTCTCATCAAAACTTATAAAAAATAGGAAAATTTGTTAACCTAATGAGAAAAATATTGACCCTGTAAAGAAATATTTACAACAAAATTATAAAAATTAGGAACATTTGTTAACCTAATGAGAAAAAATATCGACCAAAGAGAGCAATATTTCATCTAATCTTATAAAAAGTAGGAACATTTGTCAGCCGAAATGGGGAAAAGGTCGGTCAAATACATAAATATCGCAACAAATTATAAAACGTAGGAAAAAATAGTGGTCAAAGACAGAAATATCTCATCCGAACTTATAACAAGTAAGAAAATATACTAGTAAAATCAAGAAACATGTCGACCGAAGTAATAAAATAGGTAGAACGAGGTACAAACTTATAAATATTTCATTCAAACTTATAAAGACTATGATAAAATGTTATCCAAATCAAATAACAGGCTGACCAAACTTAATTAGCTCATCCAACCTTATAAATAGTAGGACAATTTGTTAGCCAAATAGGCAAAATATTGGTCAGATACACAAATATCTCAATCAATTTTATAAAAAGTAGGAGAAAAGGCTAGTCAAACTAATAAAAACGGTGGCCAAATACATAAATATCTCAACGAAAATTATAAAAAGTAGGAAAATTGTAAGTCAAATGTAAAAAATATGGGGCAAATAGGAAATCATATTAACCAAATGTGAAAAATATCGGTTAAACTTATAAAGGTCTCATCCAAACTTATGAAAAAAGAGGAAAATTTGTTAACCTAAGGAGAAAAAATATTGACCCTGTAAATAAACATTTACAACAAACGTATAAACATTAGGAAAATGTGTTAACCTAATGAGAGAGAAAAAATATCGACATAGAGAGCAATATTTCAGCTAATCTTATAAAAAGTAGGAAAATTTGTCAACCGAAATGGGAAAAGGTCGGTCAAATACATAAATATCTCAACAAATTATAAAAAGTAGGAAATAATAGGGGCCAAGTAAAAAATAGCTTACCCAGATTTATAAAAGGTAGGAAAATGTGTTAGCCAAAAGGGGAAAATATTGATCAAACTAAGAAACATGTCGACCGAACTAGGAAAATAAGTGAACCAAAGTAATAAAAATGTTGGGTAAATACAGAAATATGTTGACCAAACTTAAAATATCGCTGCTAAACTTATGAATACTAGGAAACTTTGTTAAATAAATGTGAAAAAATATCGACCAAACTTATAAAAATCTCCGCCAAAATTACGAAAAGTAGGAAACTTTTAAACAATTAAATTGCTACCAGAAACATTCAAATTAGAAACAATAAAGAGAAATTTAATTGTTAAATTTTATTGTTGAAAATTAATTTTTAATTTTTGTAATTTTATTGTTGAAAGTTTATTTATTTGTTCCTTCAATGATAGTGACTTATCACCTAAGATACGTTTCATTTTCTGAAATACCTCTTTTGTTTGCCGTATTCTGCTCTTAAGCTCTATTGTGTACCTACCATCTGAGGTTATAAATGACCTCAAGAATATAAAATTATCCACTTGATTAAGCCTTTTCTCTTCTATTTTGATCTATCTATTAGTGTTCTTAATATATATCTTGCCTATTGTGTCTCTTTTCCTTCCATACATCCTTACTACTCGTCACCTCTTTTCAACCTTTATTGTCTTCCTTATTCTTCTCCTTGTAACACTGAATAGCATCATAATTCTATAGCCATCTGTAAAGAAGATCGTTTGTTGTTGGTATCCTTTTTAGCAGTGACCATCCTGGTTGATGCTCATAATCATTGTCTAATAAAGGGTCTTGTCGGATAGGGGACAGTCGATTTATCTCCAGTAGATTGGGAAATTTACCCAGTCAGCAGAAAACCGCTTGTGTTGTAAGCAAAGAGAATGTTAGTGTTAAGTGGTATGAAACGTTGAAAATTGGGTAGAAGATATATTCGCTGGTATTCAAGGGGTCAATAGGGCAGATGTTGTATTAAGAAAGACCGTCCTCGTAACAGACACTGTTGGTTGGTTGTGAAATGACACACTGAAATAGAGGTGGAAAAAGTGAGAAATGATATTTTCACTAGACTTCTAGAAAACACCTGCCGTATTGAGAGCTGGAACAATCGAAGAGTAGTATAGCAGACATTGTGGTATGGAAAGTTGAAGATATCAGTTATGGGAAATGGATCTTTGCTGACGAATACTCAGATGATATCGAAACTATCCCAGGTGGAGCCATAGACTGCATTGCCATAAATGTTGTTATTACTATGTCGTTGAAGCTCATGTACAACGAAGGTTTGGAGCTGTTGGTGCTGTGACATGGACAAGGTGTGAAGCTATCTATGAAAGACAGAGACACTTTGTGTTATAAAGAAAAAAAAAATCAAGAGTATGGAGTGATGAGTGATTAGTCTGTATAAGTGATTCTTAAACAGAAACGCTGGAATGATAAGTTGAAGCTTTCAGTAATGTAAAAGAGGGAAAGTGCTAACGTTGCTGATTATGTATTGTGAAATGTCTTTTCAAATAAAAGATCAAGACACGTTTGACATAACTATAGAAGCAACATTTTTCCTACTGTTTTTAAGTTTAGTTGAAATATTTATCTGTTTGGCCGATCTTTTTTCACCTTTGGTTAACAAATTTGTCCTACTTTTAACAATTTTGGACGAGGCATTTCTTTACTTGGTCAATATTTTGCCCATTTTGGTTAACATTATTTCCTACTTTTTATGAATTCGGACGAGTCATTTATAAGTTTGACCGATATAGTTTCAACTTTGGTTAACAAAGTTTCCTACTTTTCGTAATTTTGGCGGAGATTTTTATAAGTTTGGTCGATATTTTTTCACATTTATTTAACAAAGTTTCCTAGTATTCATAAGTTTAGCAGCGATATTTTAAGTTTGGTCAACATATTTCTGTATTTACCCAACATTTTTATTACTTTGGTTCACTTATTTTCCTAGTTCGGTCGACATGTTTCTTAGTTTGATCAATATTTTCCCCTTTTGGCTAACACATTTTCCTACCTTTTATAAATCTGGGTAAGCTATTTTTTACTTGGCCCCTATTATTTCCTACTTTTTATAATTTGTTGAGATATTTATGTATTTGACCGACCTTTTCCCATTTCGGTTGACAAATTTTCCTACTTTTTATAAGATTAGATGAAATATTGCTCTCTATGTCGATATTTTTTCTCTCTCATTAGGTTAACACATTTTCCTAATGTTTATACGTTTGTTGTAAATGTTTATTTACAGGGTCAATATTTTTTCTCCTTAGGTTAACAAATTTTCCTCTTTTTTCATAAGTTTGGATGAGACATTTATAAGTTTAACCGATATTTTTCACATTTGGTTAATATGATTTCCTATTTGCCCCATATTTTTTACATTTGACTTACAATTTTCCTACTTTTTATAATTTTCGTTGAGATATTTATGTATTTGGCCACCGTTTTTATTAGTTTGACTAGCCTTTTCTCCTACTTTTTATAAAATTGATTGAGATATTTGTGTATCTGACCAATATTTTGCCTATTTGGCTAACAAATTGTCCTACTATTTATAAGGTTGGATGAGCTAATTAAGTTTGGTCAGCCTGTTATTTGATTTGGATAACATTTTATCATAGTCTTTATAAGTTTGAATGAAATATTTATAAGTTTGTACCTCGTTCTACCTATTTTATTACTTCGGTCGACATGTTTCTTGATTTTACTAGTATATTTTCTTACTTGTTATAAGTTCGGATGAGATATTTCTGTCTTTGACCACTATTTTTTCCTACGTTTTATAATTTGTTGCGATATTTATGTATTTGACCGACCTTTTCCCCATTTCGGCTGACAAATGTTCCTACTTTTTATAAGATTAGATGAAATATTGCTCTCTTTGGTCGATATTTTTTCTCATTAGGTTAACAAATGTTCCTAATTTTTATAATTTTGTTGTAAATATTTCTTTACAGGGTCAATATTTTTCTCATTAGGTTAACAAATGTTCCTATTTTTTATAAGTTTTGATGAGACATTTAGAAGTTTGACCGATATGTTCACATTTGGCTACCATTATTTCCTTCTTTTTATGAAATCGGACGAGGCATTTATAATTTTTACCGATATTTTTCAGCTTGGTTGTAGACAATGAGTATTTTCTGCAATCTATAGTAGGTGTGGGTAATACACAAAGTGAGCAAGCAGAATTAACTGGTTGTGTTACTATGGTCGTCAGCGTATTTAAAATGATATTTTTAACTTTCTCGGTACTGTGGTAAAGAGGTAATTGCATAATTACGTTTATATCTGTTGTTCTCAATCAGAGGCCGAAAAAAGCATTGTCTTGTCCTGTTGTACTGACAAGACGCAAATGTTGTTGGTAACCCCGTGCCAATCTTAGTAACTTGTAGGTGTTGTGTCGTTCATAGAACCTATACTTGTGAATGGATGTAAAGCGCGACATGCGGACATTTGTTGTTAGAAAACACATGTATATATATTCATATATACATATACTACGAAAACATATTTTGAAGCCTCAAAATTTGACTTCTTCAGACATTACATTAGTTTTCATGGGGGACATGAATGCATAGGGTGATTTAAATATAACCAGATTTACGTTTCCAAGGAGATAACACACAGACTATGTTTTCGTTGAAAAATCGCTGTTTTCTCTAAGCAGACTGTCACTTTTGTCACAGCCAGTGTAGATGGTCATGTGTTTGTTATGGGTATTATTAATGTAAATGTTTATTCTGTTTGTAGTGTAAGGGTCCTTCTCTTCCATCGATAAGTTTTAAAAAACCAATGACCAATCCCTATAAGACACATATGACAACCGCATCTATCCTACTTCATTCATGTAGATTTGGTCCACAGTGTCCACTTTGGTAAGATTTTACAACAATAGACTGGAGCAGGAAACAGGAAACGTTACGTGAATAACGATACACCGAGAGTCAATACGCTTGGATTTGTATTCTCACGTCACTTTTACTATGTCTCTATGGTTGTTTCCTGACAGGCTTCATCAATCAGACTCACATCAAAGGATGGCAGCATGCACATAATTGTTGGCAACAATATAGAATAGATAGTGGGCGCTTGGTTTAAGTGTTAGTCTGTTACGCTGAC
The DNA here is from genome assembly GCA_014155875.1 of Cepaea nemoralis. NCBI lineage: Eukaryota > Metazoa > Mollusca > Gastropoda > Stylommatophora > Helicidae > Cepaea > Cepaea nemoralis. The sequence goes on from JACEFZ010023757.1 coordinate 586,681, forward strand.
GTGAGGGGCGATCAGTGTATTTTGGTCGCAATATAGAACAGATAGCGGTCACGTGATTTAACCGTTAGGCCGTTACGCTGACATAAGGGCATGTTGTGTGTACTATTTGTATGTAACTAATACACCAATGTATTCATACCGTTGTGTTTTTCACTTATTTGCTAATGTAACACTGGTGTTTTCTTCTTTTTTGTTTTTTATAATTTTATACATATCACTGTATTTGTTTTATTATGTAATTTAACTTGTAATAATGTACTTGAATTCTTTAAACTAAGGTTTATTTAGGCATAACTTTATATACTGTGTATTGCTTCTTCTTGACCAGCTGTCTGTCGTTGGTACCCAGTGTATTAGACACCTCTTTCTGGTAGGCTTAGCCTGTCTATTATTACCCTCTCAGATTGATTGTAATCTTTGGTTTATAAAATAATGCTTCGCGGCGACGCAACGTTTCATTACCATTTTTGTTTCATTGTTGGTTTTGTTCAGGGCCACGCGACCTATACCGCCTCGTTTATCGTGTCATCTTCACTGGGTACCAGGTAGCTGATTAATATCTCCAGCTGGTGCCATCACAGCTAATCTAACCTTAGTCACTAGCCTACCGCCGTTTGCCTGGGAGGCACGGTAGTTTTCTACAACTAAATACCTTTGTTATCGTTATATAATAGACATCGCTGTGTATCCTTATTTACAAATACGTACATATTAGCTGACCTCCGATTTGTCATTTTGTTTAATAATAGCTGCAAATTGTCTCTGTCTTTCATAGAATCTGTACTTTTGTATGACTGTGAAGCGTAGGCAATGAGCAGACAAGATGAAAAACATCAGTGAAGATGTGGTGAAAATATACATACCATGCCCAGATAGAACAACAAATGATCAAGTCCCACTAGAAACAAAGGAAAAAACAGTATCTACAACATACTCTTTTCCACTCTTAATGTTTAAGTTTGAGCGAAATATGTCTTTTGCAGCGTGTGACATGAGGAAATTTGTCCTTTAAAATCACCTTGAATATATATCTTCATATATAAATATGCTATGAACACATATTTTGAAGCCGCAAATTTGACTTCAGACATTATACTAATTGTTGAATGAGACATGAACGCCAAAGATGAACTACATGGGCACCCATTAATGAATGTTTGTTGTTTATTAGTAGTTGTTTTAGTCGTTTTTCTTGTTTCCGATCGGTACAGCAGTAATGATTTCACCTTAAAGCTAAATATTCATATACTATGCAGAATGCTTCTGCTAAATATGAGCACAGAAACTGACATTAACATACTTATAAGCTTTTCTCACGCCGGTAGATCTCCGTTTTTTCGTCGTTTTATTAAATATTTATAGTCAAATGTCTTCATTTAATGTCTGTAATAAAATAACTTCATCTAATTTAAATTGTCAACTGCCTTCATATAATTTATGTAATCAACAGACACTGCGTAGGATCTGCAATATTTAGTAGAGGTGGTTGTTGTACACTGTGAACAACTAGGGTTATAATTAAATTATAAAACGACACGGATTATGATCGTCAATAGGAAGGACGAAACACCACAATGTAATATACGTGCAAATTGGAACATTCTGAAACAAGTGAATAGATACAAGTATCTCGGAACAGTCACAACAGCTGCTGGGAGATGCCTTGAAGAGATTAGAACAAGAATCGCCATGGCGAAGATAAAAAACATATTGACCAATAAAACGATACCAATTTCTACATAGAACCTGTACTTTTGTATGAATGTGAAGCCACTGAACAGTTACGCTGAATCTGCTGGCTTTGGAACGGAGTATTTTTGAGGAAAAAGCAAAGCGACATAGCGGGATTCGCTTCTCTGGCTCCTATGTTGGGTATAGTTATCAACCAACCGCGTTATTCGAGCCGTCAATGACGCCATCTAGCTCCGTTACATACTCGCCCACTGCCACACTACGCCACCACATTGTAGGTTTCGAACCTGTCAAGCGCTATGGCAGCAACTAGACACCGTTGAGATACATTTACGGCTTAGTATACACGTAAAAAGAGCCGCCTAGGGTGGACATCCTTATCGAACCGCGGCGTGAATCGACTCTCAAACGATACCTACGGCACCACCTAGCCCCGTTACACACTCGACCACTGCCACACTACCCCACCACACAGTAGGATCGACCCTGCCGCATGGTAGGGGACCCACTAGACACCCCAGTTACACATTGGTGATATCCCACTATGACCAACTACACACCCCCTATGACAACTAGGTACACCCATACGTGGCTAAGTAGTAACCTTACCAACGAAAAAGCATTGAGATTCGAACTCGACGCCGCCAAATGAGGGGGTCTATGGTACCAACTTAACCCATTAGACACCCCACTTACACACTGGTGATACCCCGACACACTCTACCGAATTGGTTATCGCACCATCTGCAATGCGACTGTGGTACCAACTAGCCCCGTGTCTCAATTCATTTATCATTGTTTACATATACCGATGAGCTGATTAAAAACGCCACCTAACGCCGACAGGTGTAATTCACAAACCACATTATTTCTGGTACGGACAATATCGACTTTTTGCTGACAGTTGTTCGCCGATCTTACCAAAGATACGAATACATCAACCCGTAACAGCCTGCCCACACCTATCGATTATGCAAGCGTCTATACAAACGGGAACCTAATTAATTCATTACACCGGCTGACATCTTCTGAATCAATTAGCAAACCTGGCGCCAGAGTTTAATTGATCTTGTTAACCCCGATGCTCTGATTAAAAACGACAGCTGACACTTTAAAAAACGAGGCAGGAGCTGGAAGGCATGAGGCAGGCCACAACCCACCCACCACGAGACATGAGGCATAGAGACATGAGACGAGAATGAGACATGAGATATATCTCATTGCTCATTGCTCATTACGAGGGATTTACAACATGTAGTACTACTGATGCTCCCCATCAGGGACTGGGTGAAGCCGGGCCGGGTCAGACAGACAGACAGACAGATAGACAGACAGACAGACAGACATACAGACAGACAGACAGACAGATAGATAGATAGATCCCCGCCAGGGCCTGGGCGATGCCGGGCCGGGTCAGCTAGTGTATATATATATATATATATATAAAGTCCTTCTACCCTCCGACAGAATGCGACTATGATGAGACATTGGGCGACTGTGTGATGTTATACTGCCAATAATAAAAGGTGATCTGCTGCTAGGAAGCTGGTGTTGCCCTTTTCTACAGTTACTACATGTCTGTTTCGTGAAGAGAGTCAGCTTATCTACAACTAGACTTAAAGGAGATGTTTGGCAAGCAGGACCTGCAACATTTAGTAGATACGGTTTTTGCACACAGAAAATAACCAGAGCAATAATTAAATTGTAAGAAGACACAGATTATGGTCGTCACTCGGAAGAAGGAAATACCACAATGTAATATATAAGTAAATAGGAATATTCTTAAGCAAGTGATTTGGGACAGTTATCTCCGAACAGTTATATCATCTGATGGGAGATACCTTGAAGAGAATAGAACAAGAACCACTAACGTGAAGATTAACTTTTGCAAGATAGACAACATACTGACCAATAGAAGGTCGTTAGTTGCAATGAGATAAAGAGTGCTCAAGTGCCACATAAAACCTGCGTATGGATCTGAAGCATGGACAGTGAGCAGTCAAGCTGAAAAACATTTCACAGGTGTGGAAATATGGTTTCTGAGGAAAATGCAAAGAATACCATGGACAGACAGAACAACAAATGACCAAGAAGTCCTAAAAGAAATAAATGAAAACCGTAAACTGATTAGAGTAATTAAATGAATACAGTCAGCATTTTTCTTTACGTTATGAGTAGAAATACATTGGAGAACTTGGCGACAACTAGAAGATCGAGGTGAACAGAACAAGGGGAAGGCGGAGAAATAAATACCTGGAAGGCATGGCCAGGTGGTATGGTCGAGACAAGAACACAGCGCTTCTTCACGACTCTGTTGATCGTGTGAGACGACGATACATGACCGCCCACGCTTATCGGCATGGCACATGATGAATGAAGTTATATAGATTGCAGATTTACTCAGTGTATGTCCCATCCAGTACACGCGTCATATCTTGACCCTTTGATTTACCGGGTCACACGATTCAGCCCCAAATACGGTTGTGTCAGCCTTCCAGAGCTGAAGGAGAAAGACCAAGGTGTCATGAGGAGGCGATCATGAGGACTGTACCCACCTCCACTGATGTAAATAGAGCACAGAGAGGCAGCTGCAGGTCCGGTTAGGGTCACAGACTTCACAAACTCGTCCATGCTGCAGTAAATGTCCCAGGTCTGGCCGTCCACCGGGGCACTCCTGGGGTTGTTGCAGCTGACAGTGTTGTTAAATGTCACTTGTAGATTGCTCACCGCTTCTGGTGGATACACAATTACAAAAGATGGTTGATGCACAATTACAACAAATGATAAATTTACCATTACAACAACTGGTAGATACACAGTTACAACAACTGGTAGATACACAGTTACAACAACTAGTAGATATACAATTACAACAACTGGCAGATACACAGTTACAGCATCATAGTTACAGCTAATGTCAGTTTGTGTGTGTGTGTGGGGGGGGGGGTGTCTGTGTGTCTGTGTCTGAGTGTCTATGTGTGTGTGTGTGTGGGCGGGAGGGGAATGTTGATGTGTTGGCATGTCATCATTTGGATAAGATAAATATTGGTCACTAATTTACGTAGGATTAAAGTTTAGAGTCACAAACTAATATCTCATGTACTTATATACAGATATAATTATTTGTGGACACAGCCGACAGAACACAACATGCAATGAATGAGGTCCCGAGATAGAAGTGAGATTCACTGGCTGTGTCCCGTGTCACGTGAACTGTAGCAAGCCATTGTGCTACATCAAGCCAGCTGATCTAGTCAGTTGTTTGCCATTCCTCGGGTAGAGGGCTGGTTCTGTTTAAAGCAGGGGTGGCCAACCTTTTCAGCAGGCGGGCCAAATTTCAGAAATAATATTTCCTGCCGGGCCACGCACCTAATTTTTTTTTAAATTTTTATTATTGTTATTAATTAAAGTAAATAAGCAAGCATGCTACAGCTTCGATCACATCGTCGCTTCCCAGTAGGTGAAATCGTGCTCAAACGCTTGCCTGGTTTAATGTAAACCAAAAAAATATATCTTGTTAATTAATTTACCTTTCCCTTGTAGATGAGTATTAACGTCGTTTAGGTGGCCAGTTATATCGACCAGAAATGCAAAGTCGCAAACCGACTCTTTGTCTTCAAAGTCTGGGATACTTTTCGACTTGCTTGCAAAGAATGATTGTATTTCGTGTTGAATAAGAGCTGTACAGAAGTGCCATGGCTAGGTCCGTTAACTCTTATTGCTTCTCTCCATCAGTCTGGGTGCTGGTTATTATTGCAGCTCTTATTCACTTAGGAAGCTAATTATTACAGCTCTCCCTCAGTCAGGATGCTAGTTATTACATCTCTCCCTCAGTCAGGATGCTAGTTATTACATCTCTCCCTCAGTCAGGATGCTAGTTATTACAGCTCTGCCTCAGTCAAAATGTTATATATTACTGCTCTGCCTCAGTCAGAATGTTATATATTACTGCTCTGCCTCAGTCAAAAAGTTATATATTACCGCGCTGCCTCAGTCAGAATGTTTATTATTACCGCTCTGCCTCAGTCAGGATGCAAGATATCATAGCTCTCCCTCAGGTAGGATGCTAGTTATTACGGCTCTCCTTATTTTTCTTTATTCTAGTTGTTATTACTGCTCTTTCGCAATAAGGATATTGGTTAATACAGCTCTGTGTCAATCAGGAACCTAGCTATTATTACAGCTCTTTAGCAATCATGATGATGGTTATTACAGCTCTGTCTCAATCAGGATGCTGGTTATAATTTCAGCTCTCTCTCACTCAGGATGCTAGTTATTATTACTCCTCTCCCTCAGTCAGAGTGATGATTGTTACAGCTTTCACCCATCTGGTGGCGCTTCTGCAATCGAGAAGACGGGGTATAGGTCAAGTGAGCTACATTTGCAAATGATGAATAACAACAGACTGTATGTGAGTGTTGGCGCTTGTATGTGTGTGTGGGTGTGTGTACACAATGTCAACATATCCTCACTGTTATCGTTCAACTGTTGAGGGGAGTATATTACACTTATTATCCATTCTTCACTTTCATGAGGGATCAAACCCTAGCCTCTCATGATCACAGGCAAACAAACTATTGGTATACGAGAAGATGTGTTTAGCAACACGCCACACCTACCTGTGCTGTTGACGTGAACTCTGAGCCAGGTGAACGGGTAGGATTCATTTAAGTTCACAGTGACCCTACCGGTCATTCCAGTATAGTCCCGACATGTGCCGTCATCGCCGTCTGTCAGATAATTACCCGATGGTTGTCCGTAGGCGATGTCAGCTGTTGACAAACACAGGTTTGTAATTTGCATTCTACATTCTGTTTTGTGCATCTGTCACAGAGTGAATGATGACAGAGTGACAGATGGAGTGGTATGGTTGTGTCTAGGGTATGTTAGTGTGAATGTTATGTTGAACAACTGATCAACCACGATGCATTAATACCATACACCAGAATTGCGCACACCATACTTTAATTTGAACACTGGATACAACATTATTTCTCATTATATATATACACACACACACACACACACATTGCATAGGTACAGGAACAGTACACGTAGTCCCAAACACTATCTCTGCTTACAACTGGGCTCAGTCTATAATCCCTAGCCTCCGAATTACTCTCACTGAAATAACACAGGGCGCAGTTCTCTAGCTAACTCCGTCACTATTCAACCCTTTTCAGACCACCGACCTCACTGTCGGGTCTCAAAAAGCTCAACTGTCCTCTCAATGTTTTTCACTTCTCTTTTTACCCTTCTCTTCAGCCCTCCCTGGGGACTGCCCCTTTAACCCCGTGAACTTGTTTATGTGTACCATTGCTACCAAGGGCAATCACCTTAATGTTAGTGAACCCAGGCATGTTTCAGCATCCATTCATAACATTACAACGCCGCGAGTAACCATGGGGTTTTCATTTTCCCCAGAATGGTATGTACGTTCGTGTGTATACCCATCTTTCTGTACCTCACGCATTGCATACACACACATACATACACACACGTACACGCATACACACACATGCATACACTGACACACATTGTGCCTTAAGATATCCCAGTTCAGATGAGGTTAGTGCAAATACATATAACCGAACGCGGAGCCTGTCCATAGCTGCTATAATCTGTTCCATAGACTATCTCTCAGTGTACAGTGTTTACATAGCTGCTACAATCTGTTCCATAGACTATATCTCAATGTACAGAGTTTAAATAGCTGCTCCAATCTGTTCCAAAGATTATCCGTCAGTGTAAAGTGTTTACATAGTTACTATAATCTGTTCCATAGACTATCTCTCAGTGTAAAGTGTTTACATAGTTACTATAATCTGTTCCATAGACTATCTCTCAGTGTAAAGTGTTTACATAGTTACTATAATCTGTTTCATAGACTATCTCTCAGTGTACAGTATCTACATAGCTGACCCAACCCAACCCACCGGTGTAGATCAAGCCAGCCTTTCTAACCATTCGATTAACTAAACACCATCATTTCCTTGGGAACAAATCCAGCAGATGCTCCATAAGTTTGATACTTGAATTGGAACATGCCTGTCTTCGCCCAGCTCAGCATGCTCTGTGAGTCTGTTACACTCACGACATGCGTGTACTGTTTGTTCTCCGGCCACTGGAACTCACTCCACTCTATTGTCAGACTAGATGACATTTGACCAAAGAATAAAAGTACACACACTAGCTCCGGCAAGAGAGTGGCAGTCTGAATATATTATGACCTATCCCTTTGGATAGTTGGGGGTTTCCCAACAACTGACCCAACAAAAAGTAGAGTCATGTGTCCTAGCCACTACAAACAGGAACAAGTATCGACATTCCATGCATACATAGCTGGTGTAGCATGTAAAACCACATCACTGGCTGGATACAGCGCCTACACAAACTTCCCTAACGGAACATCCTTTGTGGAGCCTACTGTTGGAACCTAGTCTGCGACGCTTGTGGTAAACATAACGAAACCACGACGCAGTAAGAACTACTACTGAACTGCTGCAATAGCAGTTGCATCTTGTGGAACAACGCCAGATGATGTAGTGATGTCGGTGATGCCTTTTTTGTCCTGGAGACAGCAAAACTTTTTGTATGGAAACACCCACATCAGTCTGGTAGGAAGAGAAACCAATAATTTGACAGAGTACCACTCCGTCAGTATAGCATTACGTTGTTTTTCCTGTCATTGGGACCTCAAAAGGCACGAGAAGACATATAGACTTTCTAAATCAGGCACACAGCAGCACAGAAGCCGTGCAGTCTGCGAACTGTCCTACAGATTCTCAGAAACCACACACAAGAAGACTGGCTGAACAGATGGGTACAGGGAACCAAGAGCCGGACGTGTTCTAATGAGATGTCCCACACACAACGCAATAACAACATCAACAGCTTCAGTAAAATTAAATACACAAAGCAACATAAACAGTGGAAGCTCAATATTTCAGATTGGATAAGAATCAATAGCCATCTAAACCGTCTAGATCCCCGACATGCAATTTTTTGCAGACATCGCTCTCATCTTAGGAAACCTTCGACCACCGTCCCTCCATGTGCACCACACTTTCAAATATCAGGGGACAGCTACTACAGCCGTCTTCAATAGTTACAGAGTGGGGATCTGGAACTGTGGCAGAGGTCGTGCCCGTCACATCAACAACATCAACAACAACAACAACAACAACAACACGTATAGAACACAAGAGAACAGCAATACGTACCGTACTGACACGCGGGACCGAACCACCCTGGCAGGCAGGTGTCACCTCCTAGACATGACCCGCTGACCTCACACATGTCACGGGTACATCGACACTTGTACTTGCAGCTTGTGCCAAAATACCCGCTCGGACAACCTGGGGTGTCAGACAGGTATAACGAAAGACAAAATAAAGAAATTACATTGACGCCGTTTATCAGATAACCTATAAACATATTAATCATGACTATCGTGGGATCTATGCAGACAGCAGTCTGCATTGCTTTCTTCCTTTGGGTAAACGATGTAAGTATGTATGCAGGATGTATGTATGTGTTTATGAATGTGTGTCAGCCTGCATGCCTGCCTGTCTCATAACATGGTAAAATGCATTGCTTATGTTTACACCATTCATTTTTCTTAAGTGAATATAATGTGTGCATTTCAAAACCCCACATACAATTTCAAGGTTAATGTGTCCCCATAGTACATTCTGCTGTATTGCACCGACGTGTTCAGTCTTCGCATATTCTAATCCATGTAGTCATCAAGTAGGTTGCCACATCCTCTCCTTGCGGGATTGCTATCCAGACAATGCTCACACAATTTTCAAACAGATGCCAGTTGGATTATGACTGCTTGGGCTTAAGCTTGGACAGCAACAGAAGGGTGTCGTGTGTTGTACCAGTGACCTCGTGTAGCCGTGAGCACATCTGACACGATGTCAGATACATTAGCCACGTACCGTTAGTCTCATATTTTCCATGACTTAACTTTCTGAATCGCAATGATATGACTGTGTTAAGTACAATGTTTTCACTTTCACACACACACATCGTATGTCTATTCTGTGGGGTAGGTTCATTGGCACCTTTCCGTCTTGACAGACGATAGTTTGGTACATTGTGCTTCAAAAAGGCTTAATAACTACGATCTATGGCGGTGGCGAGTGTGGCTGGTAAGGCCAATTCTTGCTTCAAATATTTGACCACAGTAGGTGCATGTGAAAACATGGTCATTTCCACCATTTTGCACCATCTTACGTCTCTCACGCTCTGTGTGTGCTTTATCTGCAATCATTTTCTCCTTTGTCTTTATTCCATTTCTGATAGTTGCCCTCCATGCAACACGTTCAGCGGCAACGTGCTCCCAATGTGCATTATCAATGCCTGTATCAATCATGTCCCGCTTACACACATCTTTGTATCGTAGTAGAGGCCGACCCTGAGATCTCCTACCCGTCTGTAATTCACCAAAAAAGATGTCCTTTGGTATTCTACCATCATCCATCCTCCTAACGTGTCCTATCCATCTAATTATACGAAGACTGAGCATGAAATAAACCGTCATACAACCTGATCTTTCCAATACTTCAGTATTTGTGATTTTGTCTTGCCACTTAATACCAAGTATTCTTCGCAGACACCGCATATGAAAGCTGTTTAAACGTTTCTCTTGGCGTGAGTAAGTTGTCCAGGTTTCACTGCCATAAAGAAGAGTACTAAGGACACAGGCTTGGTAGACGAGGACTTTTGTTTTGGCAGTAAGCTTCTGTCCTCCCAGACTCGTTTTGCTAACATGTTCATTGTTGTTGCTGCCTTACCAATCCTGATGTTGATTTCCTGATAGAGGGATAATTTGCTATTTACCTCTGATCCTAGACATGTAAAAAGGTCTACTATCTCCAGTTCGGCGTCGTCAATAAAGATTGATGGTACACCATGTGCACCTTGTGACATAATCTGTGTCTTCTTTTTGTTAATTGTTAAACCAAATTCAGAACAAGCATTGGAGAATGCAGATAGTAGATGTTGTAATTCTTCCTCAGAGTGGGTCGTAATCGCAGCAGCATCCGCAAAAAGCAACTCTCTGACTAGTACCCTGCTAATTTTGGTCTTGGCCTTCAATCTCTGAGCATTATAGAGGCCACCATCTGAGCGTGAGTGAATGTATATACCACCATCCTGATCACGAAAGGCATATTTCATTAGAAGTGAAAAGTATATCCCAAAGAGGGTGGGGCTAGTACACAACCTTGCTTAACTCCACTCTTGATTTCAAACTCTTCTGAAGTTGAGCCATCAAACTTGATTATACTCTTCATGCCTATGTGGAACGATTCCACAATGGAGAGAAGAGTTGGTGGGCAGCCAATCTTCTTTAGTGCTTTGAACAGACCCTCACGACTGACCAAATCGAATGCCTTTGTGAGGTCGATGAAGGCAGTAAACATTGGCTGATTTTGTTCCCGGCATTTTTCTAGCATCTGTCGCAATGAGAATATAATATCAATGGTAGACCGGTTCTGTCGGAAGACGCACTGTGATTCGGGGTAGTCTTGATCTCCCAGGACTTGAAGTCTGCGCAGGGAAATTCTGGCAAATACTTTCCCAACAATACACAGAAGTGAGATACCCCTATAGTTGTTACAGTCGCTCCGATCTCCCTTGTTCTTGTACAGCGTTATGATGTTTGAATCTTTGAAATCCTGTGGGACTTGTCCTTCTCGCCAGCATAGCTGTATTAGCTGGTGGATCTGTAGAGCGAGTGTGTCTTGCCCACTCCTGATTACCTCTATTGGAATCCCATCCTTACCTGGAGCCTTGCCAGATGCAAGCTCATTTATAGCACACTTAACTTCTGTTATAGTGGGAAGTGTGTCCAAGTGGTCATGAGTTGACAGGGCCTATATGGCGTTGAGGGCATCATCCGCTAGCTTGGTCTCACTTGAGTAAAGCTCTAAATAATGCTCTACCCATCTATCTATCTGCTGTTTCTTATCAGTGATGATTTCTCCAGTCAAGGTTTTCAGCGGTGAACTTATTTTGATCATTGGACCACATGCTTTCATTATCCCTTCATACATGCTTCTGATGTTTCCCTTATCACTTGCGATTTGAATGGGCTGACATAACTTGATCCAATAGTCATTCGCACACAACTTGGCAGCCTTTTGTACGTTTGTATTTCCTTCTTTCTTAAGAGCGCTATCTTCTGTTTATCAATCAAGGGCTGCAGTATTTGGCTGTTTGCCGCAAACCAGTCCTGCCTCTTATGATCCACAGTGCCGTAAACCCCTACCGCTGTTTTATAAATAGTTTCCTTAAGTTTACTCCATTTATCATTTACTATACAATTTTCTGATGTATCATTGAAAGCGTCTTCAAGTTGCTGTTGAAATTCAAAGCACTTTCCAGGATCGTGAGTGTTAGCAATATTAATCCTGGGGCTAGACTTGTGTTTAGCTGTGTAGATTCTCTTTGGCCTCAGTCTAACCCTTGCAACAACCAAAGAATAATCTGTATCACAGTCAGCACTGTGGTAACTTCGAGTTAATGATGTATGGTTCAGATGTTGTCTCCGTGTGATAATGAAGTCCAGCTGATGCCAATGGCTGGATCTTGGATGTTTCCATGTGACCTTATGCATCTCTTTTGTTTTAAAAAAAGAGGTTTGTAATACATAGGTCATTTCTAGTGCCATGCTCTAGCAGCCTTTGCCCATTATCATTCATGCGACCGATGTTGTATTTTCCAAGGCACACTGGCCATGAACTCGAGTCCTTGCCCACACGAGCATTGAAATCACCGAGCATATAAATGTAGTCGGATTTTGGAACTGCCTTGATCGCAGAGTCTAGCTGCTCATAGAACGCATCCTTCACATAAACAGAGGAAGCGAGTGTCGGTGCATATGCAGTGAGAATGCTGGCAAATCCACAAGAGGTTGCCAAGCGCAGTGATAATAATCTTTCATTACCTCCAGCTGGGATATAAATCATTCCCAGTAGCGAATTCTTCACTGCAAAGCCCACACCATGTTGCCTTTTTTTTTGCCTGCCCTCTTCCCTTCTAAAAAAGGTGTAATTGTTTTCCCTGAGTGACCCTTCCTCAGCGAGGCGAGTCTCCTGCAGGCCAGCAATATTAATGTTAAAACGATTGAGTTCAGCATCAATCACAGCCGTTTTTCTCACATCATCAATATTTGTCAAGTCAGTGGAAAATCCTGGACACATGGTTCTCACGTTCCAGGTTGCAAGCCGTAGCTTGAGGTTTCTATTCCTTTTATTAGTACCTGGTGCATTGGTTTTACAGCCTGTGATTCAGATTTTGTCCTAGCCCCAAGCACCCATTGAAGCAGGCAGGCTGTGGCGGATCAGCACCCAATTGGCTGGGGGCTACCCAGCTTGAGGCAGGCGGTAGCTGATCAGTGACACCTGTTGGTGTCTCCCACCGTCAGAGGCAACACGTGGCGCCCCATGTCTACGCCAACTGACAAGGACTTATAACCCATAACAGTTGCCTCTCGCTTTGATTCCGAGACTGGTTAAGACCAGGGATGGAGTTATTGCCTCTCCATAGCACAAAGCCTGGGCTAAAATAAAGAAACCATGTGTTGCCTATGCAGCATGATCCCTCTCTCTGCCTGCCTAGTTCACTCCAGAGGAAAGTTAACACTTATAATCTGGAACAAGACAAGCTGCAGAAGCTGCCGGATCAGCAAAGCAATGCTCTAACTGTCCGCCTGTCGGATCTTCGATCCTAGACCAGCTGCCAACCAAGGTTTAGGGCCTGGTCTGCCCTGCCATGACTTATTTTGTCTTTGGGTTGCATTTCCTCGCACCAGGATAAGGCTAGTATCCTCCCAATTGCGCTCTTCCGCCCGAAACCGTTGGCAAAATGTGGGGTGTCGGGTTTGGTAGCGCCGCCCAACATTCGTCGCTGACAGAAAGCAGGTAGTACCGTCTACTGTCATACGGTAGCTCAGTCATATCTAAGACCTGACTATGGGGGGGGGGGGGGGGGGGGGGTAGATTAATGTTGTAGCAATAATAGTTTTTTTTTTTTGTACGGCATCAGTAATTGTAGTAACGGCATCAACACCAGCAGCAGTAATAGTTGTAGTAGTTTTAGAAGTAATAGTAGTAGTAGTAGTAATAGTAGTAGTAGTAGTAGTAGTAGTAGTAGTAGTAGTAGTAGTAGTAGTAGTAGTAGTAGTAGTAGTAGTAGTAGTAGTAGTAGTAGTAGTAGTAGTAATAGCAGTAGTAGTAATAGCAGAGCAGCCGCGCGCATTGCCTTAGAAGTGGTTGTAGCAGCAGTAGTATAAATAAGATAAACACACCTTGTGAGGTCACACAGGCAATGAGCTGGACATAGAAGAATATCACGGTGGTTGAGTGGACAGCTGTCATGTTGAGACGGGGTGTGTCCACATCTGCTGTCTTGTTATTTCAATCAGTGGAAACTGCATGAGTGATACAATCTGCTCAACTGACGCTAAAACTAAGTCATTGTATTACAATGTTCAAACATTTAAATCTTTGAAAGGTGGAGAAACGGATAATAGCAGGATTAAGCATAAATCTTTAACACAAGAAATACGAAGGACAACCAACAAAAAAGGACAAAAACCAATATATACAAGCTATTTGTACTTGAATAGAGCAATGTCATAAGAATGGAAAAGATTACAAAATGTTCAAAGAAATGAAGGTATTGACAAAACATGTTCAGCCTCAATTAAATGTTCTTTGTGACAAGCTGGGATATACTTGTCGCCCGTTGTCCCTGAGGTGAGAGGAATCAACAAGTACACTCTTTTAATTCTATATCATCAGCCTTGGAATCTAATTGATCTTTGTCTACACAACCCCTTCAGTCTCTGGATCAATATCTCTCTCTCTCTTCTTACCATGGGACAATACCCATCTTCATATTCCTCCAGAACATACCCACACAACTCTGGCCTCTAACAAATGATAAAATAATTTAATAAATAAATGTGTCACGTGTGTGCAATGTATGCGTATAGACAGTCTGTAGAATAGTCTATTGTGTATGTGAGATGAGACCAGTCAGTTTAGGATCTTTCATCATAGTGTCCGGCCATACCACAACACAACACAGCAAGTTCAGAGACCTCACCAAATGAAGCGTCTCTCCGGCCAGGGGTCGACTTCTTCCAGTTGATCTTGGATAGTCTGGGTGCCTGGTTACTAATGTTGAATATGGTAGAATAATGTCCAATGAGTTCGGAACACACGATGTACCTGATATGTCCATAGAAATCCCGTGACCTAGGAACACTTTAACATATCTCACAAGATCTCACAACCTTCTGTCTCGTTGGACAATGTTACTGAATGATTCTCTCCACTATTCAAACCTCTCTACCTACTAAAGTCATAGTCAAGTGAGGTGTTTACCGTTCATTAAAATCAGCTGTTTTGGGAATTCAATCACTGAAACTTAGCCTTTTCATGATAAACACTCCTGGCTCAGACGAGACTATGATTTGAGGAACGGCGTCCAATTGCAGAAGCAATTTAGCAAAACTGCCCTCGGTGTTACTGCCATTGTCCACCTCTCGGATTTCTCTTTAAGTTATCAGACACCGTAGAACCTGTCGAAGAGAGAACACCCGGTGAGAGAAACCCCATTCAGACCTACCATAGGTGAGTGCAGACCGAAGGTCGTACTCAGATATTTACATCCTGATCAACATAAAACTAAACTCTGGCCTAAGGCAGAGGAGTTCATCACATTGGCCTGAGACGTGGTAAGAAAAGGAAAGACTAAAGGAAAGCGAAGAAACCCCAGTAGACACCCTACCGGAAGATCCTACCATTAACATTTCCCTTATTCCCCCAACCACCCTAAATCTCACTGAATATCATCCCATGACATTAATCTTACCCCTCTGAGTTAAACGATATACCACTCAACCTAGTTTAAGCAACGCATCAGCTTGCTGCTGCCGATGCTCCTATAATGGGTTCCTACAACGCCCCATCACTACGCTCAATTCCAAGTATCTCCCAATTGTGCATTGTCAATTACCTGCCTAGTATTAGTGACTACCACAATTAGTTTCCCTTTCCCGGTGATATCATTCTAGCGCGCGTTGACGACAATTTGTGAAGCACCGCCTTTAACTACTTATACATAATCTCTATCTATTTAATATCTTATGTAATCTATTCATTTCTAGAATTGAAACCACCAATTCACATTATGGACAAATTTAATCAACTAGGGACACAGTAGTTTCTTTTCCCAATTAGAATCGGAACGGAACAACACTCCATTTCTTTTCAATTCATCCAGACCAATGATTGCAAACTTTTTATCCCGACTGCAGAGAACTGTGTCTGAATGACATCACTGACTTGGCCAGGAACCAGGTGTCGATAGGCCCACTTTGATCAGGGAAATTCGTCCCCTGCACTCAAAGAATTCTGGTCGGCGTTTGATCTGGGAAAATCTTTCCCAACAACAAAGGGTTGCGGCGCCTAGAGACGGCTGTCTCTGGCAATCCATCATTCTGGTCGGCGTCTCCAGTAATTCCGTGACACTACTCTAACATAATCTAGATACATTCTAATGCATGAATCACCAAAAAATGAGAAGTAGATTGTGAACTTTTCAAGAACACGATTTCAAGAAACAAACTGGACATTGTGGCTAAAACCCTCGTCAGCACAGAACAAACAAACTCAAAAAGATACACAACGACACTAAAAGACAAAATTAAGTTATTTATCTGTTTGAATAACGAAGACACAAACAATAGATTGCACGATTTATTGCCTGGCATATTTCGGTGCATCTCGTCAGGTACATACTGCAGAAATCACACAACTAACGTGAATTAATTAGATAAATCCTTCAAACTGAAATATACACATGTTCGCACAGTAATGTCGATTGTCTACCACGGTAATTTTAAACTGACTAACATGTCTTTCTGCTTACACAAGGACGGCTTACGAAGGTTGATTAGAATAGCTTCAGCAAACTTTAACAATCGACTACTTTGTGTGTTGAACAACACACGGAAGGCACTGTCTCTTTCAACCACGTGCCCACTCTCGAACACGTGTCTCCCGACCGATGAAGCCAGACTTTTCCGGTGTGTCGGCCTGCCTAGGCTACCATCTTCTGTGTGTAGTATCTTGCATAGGGGGGTACGGGGTGTCAGGCATTGGTAGCACCTTTGGTAAGGATGGCTCTCATGTCCTTTCAGGACCCATCCCCCACTGGTCCAAGTCTGACACCCAGCTCGTGCCTGTGGCTCCTAGTAGCTGTCAGCATGCGACAGCGGCCACCCCCCGGGCAACAGCTGTGAGAGGCTGGCTAAACCAGGCATGGGTATCCGATTTGGTGTCAAACCAAGAGGTAAACTAGGGTATGCCTACCCAGCATGTGAAGACAGGATTCGGCAGACTGCGCGGAAGAAATCATTCCTGATTCAACGGGCAAGACGGCGTTTACCTGCAAAGCGTTGTGGAACGTAATGAGCACGGCAAGGCACGTAGAGCGCCCTGGTCATCCACTGCACCTGTATTCGTCTCCAATCGTCTCGACTTGTCTTGCCACTGGACTCAGATGGACTCAGGCGAGAGAGTGAGGTCGACGAATTGCGCAACTCTTCCTCACTTTAATCCAAGTCATCGCGCAAGTCATTCTTCATCCAACGTCACTTATCTGCCCAATGCTGAAGCTAAACAGGATACAGAAACAGAATGGAGAGCCCTAAAGGACACCATTTACAACACTGCTATGGAAATCCTGGGGCCAGCCCCCCGAAAGCATAAAGACTGGTTTGATGAAAATTCCGAAGACATCAACCAATTGCTGGCCGAGAAACATCTTCTCCTCAAGGCACATTTGAATGACCCAAAGTCAACATCTAAAAAAGATGCTTTCAAGAACATTCAGAGAGTAGTGCAGCAGAAACTTCGGCACATGCGGGACTCCTGGTTGAGCAGCAACGCTGATGAAATTCAGGGCTTTGCTGACAGACATGATATGAAAAACTTCTACGACTCACTGAAAGCGGTCTATGGTCCTTCATCACCAGGCATAGTTCCCCTCCTCAGTGCAGACGGGGGAACATTGGTCACTGATAAGAAAGAAATCCTCCAACGCTGGGCAGAGCATTTCAGCAAAATCTTAAATGCAACTTCCTTCTTCGATGATGAAACCATCAACTGCCTTCCTCAAGTTCCCACCAATGAGACACTTGATGACCTGCCAACCATAGTGGAAATAAACAAAGCCATCCAGCAACTCTCCAGCGGCAAGGCACCTGGTCCTGACTCCATCCCAGCAGAGATATACAAGGCAGGTGGGCCGGTCCTAACAGAGCAGCTTCACCAAGTCTTCACAAACATATGGATGAACGAGACCATGCCACAAGATTTTAAGGACGCGTCAATAGTCCACCTTTACAAACGAAAAGGAAGCCGCCAATCCTGTGACAACCACCGAGGCGTCTCCTTGCTTTCAATTGCAGGGAAGATACTCGCCAGAATTCTTCTCAATCGCCTCACAGCCCATCTCGATCAAGGTCTTCTTCCTGAGAGTCAATGTGGCTTCAGAAAAGAACGTGGAACTGTTGACATGATTTTCGCTGCAAGGCAGCTGCAAGAGAAATGTCAGGAACAGAACTGCGAAATGTTCTCCACTTTCATTGACCTTACCAAGGCTTTTGATACAGTCAGCAGAGAAGGACTGTGGAAGATTATGGCAAAATATGGCTGTCCACGAAAGTTTGTCCAAATAGTGCGGCTATTTCATGACGGCATGCAGGCAAGAGTACAGGAAAATGGTGAACTGTCTGAACCCTTTCCTGTCACCAATGGAGTGAAGCAAGGATGTGTCCTGGCACCAACACTGTTCAGCCTCATGTTTTCAGCCATGTTGATGAATGCCTTCGAGAACGACGACACTGGAATAGACATCAACTACCGTATGGACGGAAAGTTATTCAATCTCAAAAGGCTGAAAGCTAAAACCAAAATTAACAGCGGCACCGTCAGAGAGCTCCTGTTTGCTGATGATTGCGCTCTATACGCCAACTCAGAGGCGGACATGCAACATAATGTTTCAGCTTTCTCACATGCCTGTGCCAACTTTGGGCTCAATATCAACTTGGAGAAGACTGTAGTTATGTACCAGCCAGCTCCAGGGAATAATCACACTGTGCCGAATATCAAAGTGAATGATCATAGACTAAGTGTTGTGGACAAATTCACCTATCTTGGCAGCACCGTGTCACAAGCTGCCACAATCGATGACGAAGTGAATGCAAGAATCTCCAAGGCCAGTGCAGCCTTTGGCAGACTGTACAAGAATGTATGGGACAGAACTGGAATAAGCCTGCAAACAAAGCTAAAAGTCTACAAAGCAGTTGTATTATCCACACTGCTATATGCTTGTGAAACCTGGACTGTTTATCAGCGACACGCTAGGAAATTAAACCACTTCCACACAGTCTGCCTAAGGAAGCTCCTGAAGATTAAATGGCAAGACAAGATTCCAGACACTGAAGTCCTAGAAAGAGCATCCATGCCCAGTATCCACACTCTACTGATGAAGAATCAGATTCGCTGGGCTGGTCACTTGACTCGCATGCCAGATCACAGGCTCCCTAAACGAATTTTCTACAGCGAACTGCGTTGTGGTAAACGCTCCCAAGGTGGCCAGAGGAAACGTTTTAAAGACACTCTGAAAATTTCACTGAATGCTTTTGGAATTCATCATGACACCTGGGAGGCTGCAGCCAGAGACCGAAATTCGTGGCGTGCATCATTGCACAAAGGTGCAGTCATATGTGAGGCAACCAGGACTGCAAGAGCTGTGAAGAAAAGGCAGGACAGAAAAACCACTGCAGGAAATCCTCCTCCAGAGACGTCAAGCATTCTTTGCCCACATTGTCAAAGAACATTTCGAGCCAAAATAGGCCTTATCATGCCATCTTAGAACCCACGGCCCCACACCTTCAACCCCACTGGATGAAATGAATGGTCATCATCATTCTTGATGGACAAACAACACGTAGTATCTTGTCCAACCAATTCGGGATATGTTCCGAAACCCTGCAATGTAACTGTTGCTCAGTTCTGCCTATGTAGATGGCCTCGCATCTGCATGTAAATTGGTAAATACAATTTGATTTGGCGTACAAAGCTACAGGTTCTTTTACTGCTGGGACTGGGATTGGTGTGTTTCTGTACCTGATGACTAGAGCTGCAGCACAGAATGTTCGCTCGACTGCTGTGGTGAGCCGGTCCCGCAGACGTTGCATTACGTCATCACCTCGGAAGGTTAGCTGGATGAATACTTTGAGTTTAGGGACTGTAGTTACTTCTGATTTCGGTTTGGGCTGTTGGCAGTGGCGCTTTATAAATCCTGTGGAGTACCCATTCAGGTTTAAGGCATTCTTCAGAGTTTTAAATTCCTCTGTCAGTGTGTCCTGGGTGCATATCTTCCTAGCACGGTCAAACAGGGTCCGTACTAAGCCCGTTTGTACTGGACAGGTGCGAAGCTCTGAAAATTTAAGTATTGGCCAGTCCATGTTTCTTTGCGGTACACCGATCTTTGAATTGTGCCATCTGCTCTACGTCTCATTAGGATATCTAGAAACGGCAACGCTTCGTTGTGTTCGTGTTCCATAGATATAGAGATGTTTATATGTGTCTCTTTCATTGTGGCCTGGAACGACGTTGCTTGTAGCTCGTCTGTGGTGATAATTAGTATATCGTCCACGTAACGACGGTAAAAGGCCAAGTTATAATGAGACAGTAGAGCAGATGGCACAATTCAAAGATCGGTGTACCGCAAAGAAACATGGACTGGCCAATACTTAAATTTTCAGAGCTTCGCACCTGTCCAGTACAAACGGGGCTTAGTACGGACCCTGTTTGACCGTGCTAGGAAGATATGCACCCAGGACACACTGACAGAGGAATTTAAAACTCTGAAGAATGCCTTAAACCTGAATGGGTACTCCACAGGATTTATAAAGCGCCACTGCCAACAGCCCAAACCGAAATCAGAAGTAACTACAGTCCCTAAACTCAAAGTATTCATCCAGCTAACCTTCCGAAGAGATGACGTAATGCAACGTCTGCGGGACCGGCTCACCACAGCAGTCGAGCGAACATTCTGTGCTGCAGCTCTAGTCATCAGGTACAGAAACACACCAATCCCAGTCCCAGCAGTAAAAGAACCTGTAGCTTGGTACGCCAAATCAAATTGTATTTACCAATTTACATGCAGATGCGAGGCCATCTACATAGGCAGAACTGAGCGACAGTTACATTGCAGGGTTTCGGAACATATCCCGAATTGGTTGGACAAGATACTACACACAGAAGATGGTAGCCTAGGCAGGCCGACACACCGGAAAAGTCTGGCTTCATCGGTCGGGAGACACGTGTTCGAGAGTGGGCACGTGGTTGAAAGAGACAGTGCCTTCCGTGTGTTGTTCAACACACAAAGTAGTCGATTGTTAAAGTTTGCTGAAGCTATTCTAATCAACCTTCGTAAGCCGTCCTTGTGTAAGCAGAAAGACATGTTAGTCAGTTTAAAATTACCGTGGTAGACAATCGACATTACTGTGCGAACATGTGTATATTTCAGTTTGAAGGATTTATATAATTAATTCACGTAAGTTGTGTGATTTCTGCAGTATGTACCTGACGAGATGCAGCGAAATATGCCAGGCAATAAATCGTGCAATCTATTGTTTGTGTCTTCGTTATTCAAATTCATCACGGGAAAACATTGTTTTGAATTATTTATTTGTATCCTTGTTTGGTTGAATACGTTTTGAGCGACTCTCAGTAGATGGAATTAACCGGATGTGCGTTTCAGGCGGTCAGAGGACTGAAGGTCAATACGTCTTCTTCTTCTTCTTCTTCTTCTTCTTCTTCTTCTTCTTCTTCTTCTTCTTCTTCTTCTCTTCTTCTTCTTCTTCTTCTTCTTCTTCTTCTTCTTCTTCTTCTTCTTCTTCTTCTTCTTCTTCTTCTTCTTCTTCTTCTTCTTCTTCAGCGTTCTGAGCTATTGAGGTTCTTTGCTGCAGATACAATCCGTCTCCATTCGTCTCTCTGGTTAACCTTCTCTTGTCAGTCGTTGATTCCAAGTGCTTGTAGGTCTGTCGATATATTATCTCTCCACCGTCTTCTTGGTCTACCTCGGGGTCTACGGTCATTTATTTCTTGAGTGTAAGCGAGTTTGGTTTCCATATTATCTTCCATTCTCTCTATATGCCCCAGCCATTGTAGTCTATTAGCCTTCATGATACCAGTGATTAGCGGGGACTTAAACAGATCATAAATGTCTTTGTTACTTCTTCTCTTCCACTCTCCACTTTGTGTATCCCTAATGGGTCCAAAGATGCGTCTTAAAACTTTGTTCTCAAAGGTTTGTAACAAGGCTGCGTCTCCTTTAGTTGTACTCCAGGTTTCAGAGCCATACAGCACAACTGGTCTGATCAGTGTTTTGTATATTGTGATTTTGGTG
The DNA here is from genome assembly GCA_014155875.1 of Cepaea nemoralis. NCBI lineage: Eukaryota > Metazoa > Mollusca > Gastropoda > Stylommatophora > Helicidae > Cepaea > Cepaea nemoralis. The sequence goes on from JACEFZ010023757.1 coordinate 608,884, forward strand.
TTACGAGATAGCGCCTTTGATTTTAGCTGATGTTGTAGTGCATAGTATATCTTATTTCCAGAGTTGATTCTAGTTTGTATTTCTTCCCTTATGATGTTGGAGCAGTTGAAGATTGTACCCAGGTATTTGTATGTTTCCGTTCTTTTAATGGTCATATTATCTATTTGTATGTGGCCAGAGTTTTTAGCCATTCCTTCTCTTGAAATTACCATATATTCTGTCTTATCTTGGTTGATAACCAGCCCCATTTGTTGGGTTTTTACCTTTCGGTGAGTCAATATTTCCAATGTCTTTTGTTCATTTTCCCCTATAATATCTATATCATCTGTATAACCAAGCAGCTTGGATGTTCCTCCAATATTACATTCCTCCTTTACCCTCCTTACAACTTTCTCTAGAGCCAGATTGAAGAGTAGCGGCGATAGTGCATCACCCTGCTTTCAAGCCAGATGTTATTTGGAAAGGGTTTGATTTCCTGCCTTTATATGTTACTATATTATAAGTATCTTCCATGCATAGTCTGGTCATGTTGATTAACTTCCTTGGTATTCCAAATTCCCTGCATAGCATTCCATAGACTATTCCTATGGACACTATCATAAGCCTTTTTTAAATCCACAATAAATGTTATGGAGATCTCTTTTATATTCCCAATTTTTCTCGGCTATTTGTCGTAAGATAAATATCTGATCTATTGTTGATCTGTTTTGTCTAAACCCGCCTGGTAGTCACCTAATATGTCTTCTGAATATGGTTTTAAGTCTATTTAGTAATACTGCGGATAGTATCTTATAGCTTGTGGACAGTATTGATATTCCTCTATAATTTTCACATTGGAACTTGTCTCCTTTCTTAAAGATAGGTATCAATAATGACTCTTTCCAGTCATGGGGTAATTCTTCTGTCCTCCAGATTTGTATTATTAGTTCGCATAGCATTAGATGTAAAGCATGGCCACCTGCCTTTATAAATTCAGCAGCAATTCCATCAGCCCTTGTTGCCTCATTGATGTTAAGTCGTGTGATTACATATAGGATTTCTTCAAATGCAGGTTCTTTAATTTGTGGTTCACACGTTAGAACCTCTTCCTGTGGGCAAGTGTTACTTGGAGTTTCACAATTTAGCACTTCAACAAAATATTCTTTCCATGTGTTGCACATTTCCTCATTGGTATTTACCATATTCCCATTTTGGTCTTTTAAACCATATGTGTTGTGTTGGTGCCCTCGTTTCATTGACTTCAGTTCTTTAAAAAACTTTCTGGATTCGTTTTTCTGGTGATTCGTTTCCATATGTTTGATTATATTGCTCATATATTCTCGATTCTGCTGTCGGACTATTTTTGTAGCCTCTTTACATTCATTTCTATATTGCTCTTCCTTTTGGATGTTGTTGATGTCATTTAACCATAAATGTCTGGCATTCTTTTTCCTAATGGCTGCTTCTTCACATTTTTGATTGAACCATCTATTCTTTCTATGCGTGGTTAACACAAACACACTGAGGCATTCTTCTGTTGTAGATTGCATTGTATTCTTGATGTTTAACCAAGTTTGGTCAACGCTTTCCTCCAAAGGGTTTTACGGAGTTTCAAGTTTATATTTTATTTCATATGTAAATTTCTTTTGTAGTTTTTCTCTGTTATATGTTGGGCGTAATCTTTGTAATTTAGTATTGAAATCTCTCTTAAGTTTTATTTTAAATTTTGCTCCAACGAGGAAGTGGTCGCTGTGGCACTCAGCTCCTCTATAACTTCTAACTTGTTGTATGTTTGATGCATTTCTGTTGTTAATTAAAATGTGATCTATTTGATTATAGGTTCTATTGTCACATGATTTCCAAGTTTGTTTGTGTATATCCTTTCTTTGTAGTTTGGTACTGCTAATCTCCTGTCCTTTGGCTTCTGCCAGGTTGATGACTCTCCATCCATTATCATTTGAAGTTTTATGTAGGCTTTCCATGACCGGCCACATTTTTTATGAGTTTGCTCTCTGCCTATTTTTGCATCGAAGTCTCCCAGCACAATCAGGATGTCCTGTTTGGGGGTTCCTTCTATGTGTCAGAGCCTAGCAGCAACATCGTTACGGCGCCCGGCGGACAAGAGTTGTCGGCTGGCAAGTTTCTTACCTGACACGCGACCAGCGCTGACGACAGACGACGCAAAGCCACGTGACCCCACCTGAGGCAGTGGGCAGTGTGTGTGCTAATCGCAGACCACGCTGCGACTGGACATCTGAACGGACGTGTGTGTCGGGAGAGCAAGGCGTTGTGTGAATCTCCGTGGTTGTGAGCTGAACGACTGATATTGTGAGCGTCAGACCTATGAGCTGTATTGTGGTAGTGAGTTGTTATATGTTGTACATTGCTGTAACTAATTGTTATGTATTTAATGTGGTAATAAATCCATAGAACTTGTTGCTGTGTCTTACGTCGAATTACGTTTGTACTTGTACTGTCTCACATGTGTTAGCCAACGAGCCTAATATAAGATCCTGACATGTGTGGACGTGGGTTGCTCGTCATTATTTAAGAACCTAATATATTTAGACGTGTGTTGTTCGTCTTTGTGATTTAAAACTATAATTCTTGTACTTGTAAAATTTGTCAAGGTTATAGTAATGTATATGTGATCGGAAAAGTCTCAGTGTGATCCATTATTACATTGTCTAAATATGTTTAAGATCATTAGTAAATGTACAGTACAGATTGTTTGATCCTGTAAACGTGTTAAAACATTTGTAATTCGTAAAACTTGTCACCGTTTGACCTTGTCAACCTTGTGAATTTGCCACCATTTTGACCTTGTCGCCATCTTGTAAACTTGATGTCTTTGTCCTTACTGAATGTCATCTTGATGTAAGTGATGTGTCATCAATGTTATTGAGTGTTCAAATACAGATAGATTGTTTTTGTGTATTGAGTTTGTGGAACGCGAAGAGTTTTGGAAAGAGTGTAACTTCTGTTGAAAGAAACACTGTTGACGACAAATTTACGACATACAATTATACTCGACGCCATCCAAACCAAATCAACACTTAGTGACTTACAGGCACACACCAACAAACACACGCTAACTTATTTCTCTCCAAAACAAAGCAGGTTTTTGCGTACCATCCATAACCCTGCCGTAGAGATTCTGAAGTACGACCTTACAGTTTTTCTAGCCCGATTGCCCAACCATTCGTCATCATATCCAAGGGCACTTGAGTATATTTTTTCTTTACTTTAACTTTACGTATGCATTAGTGGGCACGCATCGTATAGTCAAATCAAGTGTAAGTTGTTTTTCTACTAACCAATTATAATATATTTTGTGTGGTTGATTGTCATCGACATATTTTCTCCATCATGTCGTCATTGTTTGATTTCATCGATATGGGTTTGAAATTAAAGTTACAAGGTGATGAATTGACAAAATGGAGTGAGAACAAATACGCTGAATATCTCCTGGTACAAGAGAAAAACAATGAACGCGATGAAAGAGCAGCAGAAAGAGCTCTAAAACAGGCAGAGATTGAAAAAGCTGCCAAGCAAATAGAGGCTGAAACAGCATTAAAGCAAGCTGAGATAGACAGTGAACTTAAGAAAGCAGAAATAGCAGCTCAGAGTAAGAGAGAAGAACTTGAACTACAGTTGAAAATGAAACAACTGGACACTGAGACTGCAATGAATAAAGAGTCAAAGAAATCTGAAAGACTGGAAAAAGAAAACCAGTATAAAAAGTACCAAGGTATCGTTCGTAACTATACCTCGGGTGACTGCATAGCAGCCTTTACCCAAAATTTTGAGACATTAATGGAACATTACCAAGTTCCACTTTCGGAATGGAATATTTTATATATGAGAAGTCTTTCTGGGGAACCTTTGAAAGTCATTGAAACCATTCCCAAAGACCTCAGAAAAGAGTACCATTACATTAAATCTAAAATAATGGCACATTTCATGCTAGATGAAGCAGGGTACAGAGAACAATTCAGTAAACTGAGTCCAAAGTCAACTCAAACGTTCTCTGACTACCTCTGTTTAGTCCGAGACATTTTCAGCAAATGGACTTCATCAGCCAAAATTAACAAAAATTATGATAAATTAGAAGATCTCATTATTCGAGATAAGGTTATTTCTTCTATCCCAACATCTTTTTCTAAGTTCTTGCAAGAGAATGAATGCACATGTGTGGAAGAAATGGAAAGACGTGGGTCGGCCTATTATACGGCAAATAAACAGTGTTTTGCCACTGAAGCTACTGACAGTAACTGGGTAGCAGCTGCCAACTATGAGAAAAACTATAGTAGGCAAAAACCAAACAGGCCTACCTCTGAAAAGTTTAGACATTGTGTCATTGTAAAATGTCTCATTATTTGAACGATATGTGCGATAAAAACCCAGGGTACCAAACATACTTGCAAAATATGGTAAACAGACAAGACAGAGAACGTAAATCGTTCAAAAGCTTACGAAAATGTTTTCTCTGCAAGGCATACGGTCACCATCGCATGGATTGTAAAGGCAGGCATATGACCAACAAAGCCAATGCCGCCTTGTTCGATAGTTCAGCGTCAGAAGACGAAAATACAGAAAAACATCCTGTACATGCAGCACAGGCTTGTGACGTATTTAGTTCCAACACATGCACTGTCTGTAATACCTTCTTTGAAAACTGGTATCTTAACATGCGGGCACGCCATCCCTATTGCTAATGAGGAAGGTAACTTAGTAATAGACTCAAAAGGCAAGTTAGACATCTATCACGGGTACGTTAATGGCAAGTCTGCTACAGTACTTCGCGACACCGGGAGTACACTTATTGGCCTGAAAACAACATTCATAACACCTACAGACTACACAGGTAGACACATCACATGTAGAACATTTTCAGGCAACATTGAAAAATATCCATTAGCTTGGGCATACATCGAAACACCATTCCTCACCGGTAAAGTAAAGGTCGCAGCACTTACAAACCCAGTGTGCGATATAATCATCGGAAATTTACCGGAGGTGAATGACAAACATCATAACCATGACATAACATCACTATGTATTAATGATAACACATCACCATCAAATGTCATTGAAAATGTCATATCACCAGTTGAATGTATGTTAGCTAACGCAGCACTAAGTTCTCATCACATCATTGACGATATCATTCCATCATCATCTGATGTCATTGCAGTGTGTGAACGCAGTAACAAGAGCTACTGCTAGAGTGCAAGATGATAGTAACCAAACTGAGGCTATTCAAATGCTTAGCCCAGAAGTACCACCTAGTGACTCGATGAAGGAAACATTCATAACAGCTCAAAAAGCTGATCCTTCACTGTCAAAGTATTTTGACCTGATCGGCAAAAAGCCAAGAGTAACGAAAAATGCTAAATGGCATTTTGCTTTATACAACGATATACTCACCAGGTACTACACCAAAGGTGACGTTACAACAAAGCAAACTGTGTTACCAACCACTTATCGCAAGCAAGCTTTACATCTTGCTCACGATATACCTTTTGCAGGTCATATGGCATATGTTAAAACCAGGTCAAGACTATTGACACAGTTTCATTGGCCAAAATTCTGTAATGACATAAAAACATATTGCAGAAGTTGTGATACATGCCAGAAACTGGTAAAGAAAGGTAAACACCCACAGGCAAAGTTACAAGTCACTGACTTAGCCAGTCGACCTTTTGAAAAATTATCAGTTGACATTGTGGGCCCTCTTAGTCATACAACAACTAGAGGGAATAAATATATTCTAACAAGTATTGATCAATGTAGTCGCTGGCCAGAGGCGATTCCGTTAAAGAACATTACTGCCAACGATATCATGGAAGTGTTCTTCCATATTTTCTCCAGAATTGGGTTTCCAGATACTATCCAATCTGATAGAGGCACTCAATTTATCGCCGCATCCACCCAAGCTTTCACTAAAATGTTAGGAGTGAAGCAAGTCTTCAATAGCCCCTATCATCCTCACTCGAGCGGGATTATAGAAAAGCTTAATGGGGATCTGAAGCACATGCTAGCCAAAGTAACTCAAGATCACCCCAATAACTGGGATCTATACTTACCAGCTGTCCTTTTTGCTTATCGCGAGGTACCACATTCTAGTACCGGTTTCTCTCCTTTTGAACTCATCTATGGTGCCAAACCACGCGGCCCATTAACAATTTATCACCAAATGTTAACTGAGTCCACTCCAGTATTGAAACCCATATCATCATTTGTGTATGTAACATCATTGCGTGAAAGGATAATGAAATCATGTGAAATTGCTAAAAATGCACTAAAACTATCTGGTGCTACTTACAGACAATACGCAGACAAAGGTAACAGGACTATAACATTGACAGCTGGACAGGACGTTCTACTACTACTACTACCTAGTGACAGACAGCTACTGACAGATTCTTGGCAGGGACCTTACAAAGTGACAAGACAAATCTCTCCTGTTGACTACGAAATCCTGATAAAAGACAAACACAAAATATTTCACATCAATATGCTAAGACCATACTACAACAGAGACAACGAACAAGACGATACGACAGCTTGCACCGTGATAATAGATCACGAAGATGACGATTCTAGCGACGAGATTCCAACACCTACATTAGACACGACAAACTGCTTGAAGGAGATCAAGATCAATCCAAACCTAAGTCAAGCAGAGACAAACAGTTGCAAACAGTTGATACAACAGTACAACACCATCTTTTCAGACAACCCAGGACAAACAGAGTTAGTACAGCATCACATCACACTCACATCAAACACACCCATAAGATGCAGACCATACACCATACCATTACATTACAAGGAACAACTACATCAGGAAATCATCAACTTAGAAAAAAACAACATCATCAGACGATCCCTATCAGACTTCTCTTCACCCATGGTCATTGTACGGAAAAAGGACAACACAATACGACTTTGCATAGATTACAGAAAACTGAACAAAATAACTGTTTTAGATCTTGAACCAATGGCAAATACGGACGATCTTCTGACAGAACTGACTGACGCTAAGTTCTTCACGACCCTTGACATGGCTAAAGGTTACTGGCAGATTGCTGTACATGAAGACAGCAGACATCTAACAGCTTTCGCCACGCCTTGGGGACTATACGAATGGTGCAAACTTCCATTTGGGCTAGTCAATGCCCCAGCCACATTTGTACGCATGACACGACTACTCCTATCTGACATTCCCTAATATAGTTTCCTATATTGACGACATCTGTGTCCATACGGAGACAATGACAGAACATATAAAGATACTGGAACAGACACTAGAACGTATCAGACAGCACGGACTGACAGTGAAGCCTTCAAAGGTGAGCATGGCTTACCAAGAGATATCATTTTTGGGGTACAGAATATCCAATGGCTTTGTCATGACAGACAACAAAATTGTCTCGAAAATTCTAAAACTGTCACTTCCAACAAATAAGAAACAAGTCCGCAGTTTGCTGGGACTTATTAATTATTACAGAAACTTTATTCCTGATTTTTCAGAGCTAACTGAGGTTTTTTCTAATTTACTAACCAAGAATAAACCCGAAAAAGTTGTAAACGATGAATGCCTACGAAATGCATTTGATAAAGTTTTGGCACATTTTTCTGATAAGAATACACCTAATCTCATCCTTAAATTGCCCAACATTCGTTTACCTTTCAGATTGAGAACAGATGCTAGCTCCATTGCGATCGGTGCAGTCCTTTTGCAGGAATACAACGACATCTTGCATCCCGTCTGTTTTCTATCAAGAAAACTAAGACCCCGAGAGCGGGCCTGGTCCATTCCGCAGTTAGAGGCATTGGCCTTAGTAGAAAGTGTCACAAAGCTGTCCAAATATCTTCTAGGACGTCACTTTATCATTGAAACTGACAACAGTCCATTAAGGTATATCAATTCCACAGTACCATCAAATAACATGATTGCTCGCTGGTCCTTAAAGCTTCAGAATTTCAGTTTTGAAGTTCACCATATTCCCGGCAGATTGAATACAATCGCCGACCTTTTGTCCCGTTGTCCGACAGACCCAGTAAGCAATGTCTGAGTGCACTGTATAATATTACACTCAGCCCAACACAGCCACCAATGAGTGAATTTCTTTCCATTCACCTACTGTGTAAGGTCAATAATCAAAATTGTGATACGGTTTGCAAACCGACATGTATAATATTCTTATTTTAATCAATTTATGTCTTATGTAATGAGTGTAGTATAATTGTTTAGTGTGTGTTAGAATGAGAACAATATTAATTGTAGATAGACACCAACAACAATGTCACATACGCTTATCCATTTACCATAAGCGAACTTTACCATGGTGACATTTGTGGGTGATTTTTTTCACCGTGATATTTTAACATGAGCAAATGTGGACTGAACATAGACTCCTACATCACCTCTACAGCGAATGTGATCCAAATTGTTCGACGTGTGAACACATCGGAAATAAGAACATTCCATCATAATCCGTTGTCATACTATAACATCAGACACGAACTGTGAGAACATTTTACTATCAGTTCCGAAATAAAACCGGATCATTTGTGTTCAGAAAATGTAACATCAACCAAATTTTTCGTTTCGTGTGCATTTCCGGTGTAGTTTAAAAAGTATAACTTAATTAGCAGACTATGTACAAATTTCCAAAAATTTATGACACTTGTAAAATCCTTTCGAATCTATAAAATATAATATACAAATTGTGTACATATTTATTTTGATTAGTGTAATCTTAGACTCATATCTTGATTAACGTATTCATATTACCGACTTTTTCTCGTTAATATGAAGAAACGTCAAGCAATGACGCTAAGAAATTAAATAATGATTGTAATGTATGGAATTTCTTAAATGTCAAAATTACTTCCCTTGCATTTGTGAATTACATCAAGGGCCATAATTTGAAACATATTCATTAATGTATATTGTATAGATAGACATTTTGTTGCTCAAATGATTGGCACAGCAGGTAGGCGTCCACCAAGCATGTCATAGTGCTGCCAACTTTGCAAACCAACATAAGAGCTCCTGACCAAATGAGGGCAGAGTTTAAGTGTTTAATACGACTAATACAAAGCCGTATTTCAGTCTGGCCTAGATGGTTGTTGCAAAACAATCATATTATTACGTTTTTTTCAAAATGGCTGCGAGGTAGATGCGTGAAGCTGGAACTACTGATCTGACTGGGTATTATTGCAATGAAGGTAACCAGGCATCAGGGGGATGAAACCTGAATTGTGTTAAAAATTGTACTTCATTTGTCATTTCAATGCAACTTACATTTTTTTTTGTATATATTTCTATGCCTTATATGTATTTTCATGCATACCACTGGGAAAGAGTAGTCTCTGACATGAAATTAACACTACCCCAGTATATACATACATCATGAATGAAAGATGGCATCTTTCATTGAAGTACCCGGGGAGAATGTCAGAGCCTAGCAGCAACATCGTTACGGCGCCCGGCGGACAAGAGTTGTCGGCTGGCAAGTTTCTTACCTGACACGCGACCAGCGCTGACGACAGACGACGCAAAGCCACGTGACCCCACCTGAGGCAGTGGGCAGTGTGTGTGCTAATCGCAGACCACGCTGCGACTGGACATCTGAACGGACGTGTGTGTCGGAGAGCAAGGCGTTGTGTGAATCTCCGTGGTTGTGAGCTGAACGACTGATATTGTGAGCGTCAGACCTATGAGCTGTATTGTGGTAGTGAGTTGTTATATGTTGTACATTGCTGTAACTAATTGTTATGTATTTAATGTGGTAATAAATCCATAGAACTTGTTGCTGTGTCTTACGTCGAATTACGTTTGTACTTGTACTGTCTCACATGTGTTAGCCAACGAGCCTAATATAAGATCCTGACATATGACATCTTCCAAATTATTATAAAAGTCTTCTTTAACGTCATCTTCTTTCTCTTCAGTAGGTGCATGTACATTAATCATCGTTATATTTTTCCATTTACCTTTTATTCGTAATTTACTAATTCTGTCATTAACAGCTTTAAAGTTTAGAACGTTTCCACATAACTCTTTTTGATGACAAAACCTGTTCCTTATTTTAATTTTTATAATTCTTATAATTTACCATATGTATCAGTGTAACCTGCCGGCTTCGTGGCTTAGAGGTTATGACTTTTCTCCGTAATCTCGTATACTCTCGTCAGGTAACGTGATGACGGTTCAAATCAGCAGTGGTTCGAATCGCATCGGTAACTTACGAGGTATGTGAGCCAGCCGCTCAGAAAGGAATAGCAAACTACTGAGCGTAATCTTGCCAAGAGATCAACATACAGCTGAAAGATGCTGGTGTTGACAGCTAAGTCCTGTAAAAAGGATATGCTAAAAGAAAAAAAAAAAAAGAAAAAAAAAATCAGTGTAACCATATAGTATTTATTATGTATATCAGTATTTCCATCCAGTATTTAATATGTGTATCAATGTAACAATCTAGTATTTACTATATGTATCAGTGTAATTCATTTGACAATGTTTTTTTTTTCATTTTTGAATATATCATGCACTATTCATTAACGAAAGATGAGTGTATGGAAGGGCCGAGTGTAAGGCGGGCCTGCGTGCCCAATTTGTGACATTTTGCAAATAAAGTGCAATCAATCAATATGTGTATCAGTGTAACTATCTAATATTTACTGTATGTATCAGTGTAACTATCCAGTATTTACTATGTGTATCATTGTAACTATCCAGTATTTACTTTGTGTATCAGTGTAACTATCCAGTATTTACTATGCGTATCAGTGTAACTATCTAGTATTTACTTTCTGTAGCAGTGTAACTATGCAGTATTTACTATGTGTAGCAGTGTAACTATCCAGTATTTATTTTTGTGTATCAGTGTAACTATCCAGTATTTACTATGTGTATCAGTGTAACTATCCAGTATTTATTTTTGTGTATCAGTGTAACTATCCAGTATTTACTATGTGTAGCAGTGTAACTATCCAGTATTTACTATGTGTATCAGTGTAACTATCCAGTATTTACTGTGTGTAGCAGTGTAACTATCTAGTATTTACTTTGTGTAGCAGTGTAACTATCCAGCATTTACTTTGTATAGCAGTGTAACTATCCAGTATTTACTATGTGTAGCAGTGTATATATCCAGTATTTACTATGTGTAGCAGTGTAACTATCCAGTATTTACTATGTGTATCAGTGTAACTATCCAGTATTTGCTATGTGTATCAGTGTAACTATCCAGTATTTACTATGTGTATCAGTGTAACTATCCAGTATTTACTATGTGTATCAGTGTAACTATCCAGTATTTACTATGTGTAGCAGTGTAACTATCCAGTATTTACTATGTGTATCAGTGTAACTATCCAGTATTTACTATGTGTATCAGTGTAACTATCCAGTATTTACTATGTGTATCAGTGTAACTATCCAGTATTTACTATGTGTATCAGTGTAACTATCCAGTATTTACTATGTGTATCAGTGTAACTATCCAGTATTTACTATGTGTATCAGTGTAACTATCCAGTATTTACTATGTGTATCAGTGTAACTATCCAGTATTTACTATGTGTATCAGTGTAACTATCCAGTATTTACTATGTGTATCAGTGTAACTATCCAGTATTTACTATGTGTATCAGTGTAACTATCCAGTATTTACTATGTGTATCAGTGTAACTATCCAGTATTTACTATGTGTATCAGTGTAACTATCCAGTATTTACTATGTGTATCAGTAGTAACTATCCAGTATTTACTATGTGTAATCAGTGTAACTATCCAGTATTTACTATGTGTATCAGTGTAACTATCCAGTATTTACTATGTGTATCAGTAAAACTATCCAGTATTTACTATGTGTAGCAGTGTAACTATTCAGTATTTACTATGTGTATCAGTGTAACTATCCAGTATTTACTTTGTGTATCAGTGTAACTATCCAGTCATTACTATGTGTATCAGTATAACTATCCAGTATTTACTATGTGTAGCAGTGTAACTATCCAGTATTTACTTTGTGTAGCAGTGTAGCTATCCAGTATTTACTATGTGTATCAGTGTAACTATCTAGTATTTACTATGTGTATCAGTGTAACTATCCAGTATTTACAATGTGTAGCAGTGTAACTATCCAGTATTTACTATGTGAATTAGTGAAACTATCCAGTATTTACTATGTTTAGCAGTGTAACTATCCAGTATTTACTATGTGTAGCAATGTAACTATCGAGTATTTACTATGTGTATCAGTGTAACTATCCAGTATTTACTATGTGTAGCAGTGTAACTATCCAGTATTTACTATGTGTATCAGTGTATCTATCTAGTATTTACTATGTGTATCAGTGTAACTTTCCAGTATTTACTATGTGTATCAGTGTAACTATCCAGTATTTACTTTGTGTATCATTGTATTTATCCAGTATTTACTATGTGTAGCAGTGTACCTATCTAGTGTTTACTTTGTCTATCATTTTAAAACTATCTAGTATTTACTATGTGTATCAGTGTAACTTTCCAGTATTTACTATGTGTAACAGTGTAACTATCTAGTATTTGATATGTGTATCAGTGTAACTATTCAGTATTTACTATGTGTATCAGTGTAACTCTCCAGTATTTACTATGTGTATCAGTGTAACTATCAAGTATTTACTTTGTGTATCAGTGTACCTATCCATTATTTACTGTGTGTATCAGTGTAACAATCCAGTAATTACTGTGTGTATCAGTGTAACTACCCAGTATTTACTATGTGTATCAGTGTAACTATCCAGTATTTACTTTGTGTATCAGTGTAACTACCCAGTATTTACTTTGTGTATCAGTGTAACTATCCAGTATTTACTATGTGTATCAGTGTAACTATCCAGTATTTACTATGTGTATCAGTGTAACTATCCAGTATTTACTATAGTGTATCAGTGTAACTATCCAGTATTTACTATGTGTATCAGTGTAACTATCCAGTATTTACTATGTGTATCAGTGTAACTATCCAGTATTTACTATGTGTATCAGTGTAACTATCCAGTATTTACTATGTGTATCAGTGTAACTATCCAGTATTTACTATGTGTATCAGTGTAACTATCCAGTATTTACTATGTGTATCAGTGTAACTATCCAGTATTTACTATGTGTATCAGTGTAACTATCCAGTATTTACTATGTGTATCAGTGTAACTATCCAGTATTTACTATGTGTATCAGTGTAACTATCCAGTATTTACTATGTGTATCAGTGTAACTATCCAGTATTTACTATGTGTATCAGTGTAACTATCCAGTATTTACTATGTGTATCAGTGTAACTATCCAGTATTTACTATGTGTAGCAGTGTAACTATCCAGTATTTACTATGTGTATCAGTGTAACTATCTAGTATTTACTATGTGTAGCAGTGTAACTATCCAGTATTTACTATGTGTAGCAGTGTAACAATCCAGTATTTACTATGTGTATCATTGTAACTTTCCAGTATTTACTATGTGTAGCAGTCTAACTGCCGGTCTCTCTGGCTGAGGGGCTACAACACTTTCTCTCTGTATTCCCGTTTATCACGCAGAGTCTCGTAGCGGAGCGAGAACTGAGTAGGTTCGACCCCCGCTCATGACTTGCGGGATACTGAGCCGGCCGCTCAGAAAGCAATGGCAAACTACTGAGCGTAATCTTGCCAAGAGATCAACATACAGCTGAAAGATGCTGGTGTTGACAGCTAAGTCCTGTAAAAGGATATGCTAAAAAAAAAAAAAAAAAAGCAGTCTAACTATCTAGTATTTACTATGTGTATCAGTGTAACTATCCAGTATTTACTATGTGTATCAGTGTAACTCTCCAGTATTTACTATGTGTATCAGTGTAACTATCCAGTATTTACTTTGTGTATTAGTGTAACTATCCAGTATTTACTGTGTGTATCATTGTAACTATCCAGTATTTACTTTGTGTATCAGTGTAACTATCCAGTATTACTATGTGTATCAGTGTAACTATCCAGTATTTACTTTGTGTATCAGTGTTACTATCCAGTATTTACTTTGTGTATCAGTGTAACTATCCAGTATTTACTATGTGTATCAGTGTAACTCTCCAGTATGTACTATGTGTATCAGTGTAACTATCCAGTATTTACTATGTGTATCAACATTGGGGGACGATGCATCAATAACATTAGATATGCAGATGATACAGTCTTGATTGCAGACAATGAACAGGATCTGCAAAATTTAGTAGATGCGGTTGTTGCACACAGTGAACAACAAGGGTTAGAATTAAATTGTAAAAAGACACAGATTATGGTCGTCACTAGGAAGAACGAAATACCACAGTGTAATATACAAGTAAATGGTATCTCCAGTATTTACTATGTGTATCAGTGTAACTATCCAGTATTTACTTTGTGTATTAGTGTAACTATCAAGTATTTACTGTGTGTGTCAGTGTATCTATCCAGTATTTACTATGTGTATCAGTGTATCTATCCAGTATTTACTATGTGTATCAGTGTAACTATCCAGTATTTACTATGTGTATCAGTGTATCTATCCAGTATTTACTATGTGTATCAGTGTAACTATCTAGTATGTACAATGGTTATCGTAATCTCGAACTAGTTAGACGATACCGTTAAGTCGAGCGGGTCACCATTTATATTAATGGACACTTTTAGTCTTAAATCACCTACAGACAACGTGGACAGCTCACACAACTCACCTGCACTTACCTATGCACATTCGGCAACCCGGTTGTGTTATGAACAGCTCCAGAAGCAGTCTATAGAAATGGGCTAGGCATGTAAACTACACAAACAAGGAAGTGATACATATGGCTATAGAGAAACCATGTCAACAAGTTAGAAATGTTCTACCTGAATGATTGCCAAGTGTCTCGCACCCGTGTGTCGGCATAGGAAAGTTGCATGTTAAAAGATTAGCAGCATATTCTTTACAAGATGTAAGTCAATAACACTATTACACACATTAAGACGTCATAAGTCAATAACAGGCAATGAATGCATCACCAAAAAATCGTGAAGTAAATTGTGAACTTTACTAAAACATGATTACAAGAAACAAATTGTACGTTGCGGCCAAAGCCTTCGTCAGCGCAGAACAAACAAACACAAACCAACACAATACTACATGAAACACACTCATTCATTCAGTAGCATGTCCTTTGCAGAACCTCGCTCCCATAACAACCTTCTGGAAAGCTTCTCGATCACAAGCAAGATGTCCCGCGTCTGATACACCCATCTGGAGATCATCCGCCACATCCTGCATCCATCTTCTCTTTGGCCTTCCTCTTCCTCTCTTTCCAGGCATATACCCTTCCATTATTATTCTCTCCAAACCTTTGTGACGTTTCAAGTGACCAAAATACTTCAATTTTCTTTGTTTTATCGTCTTTAATAGCCATCCCTCCTCAATATTCAACTCTTGAAGTATGGATGCATTTGTTCTTTTCTTTACCCAAGATATTCTTAGAACTCGTCTATAACATTTACATTCAAAGGCATTTATGCGCTGTTCAGCTTGTTTAGTAAGTGTCCATGTCTCACAGGCGTATGTTGCAATGGGAAAGATGCATGCTCTGAAAAATATAATTGTTGTAGTTCTGTCTGTTCCACTCCATAATTTATTCAGCTGTTTTAGTCTTTGAAGAGCAATGGATAGTCGCCGTTTAATTTCTTTCATTGTGTCACCGTTATTGGTAATCAATGACCCAAGATATTCAAAATGTTCCACCACCTCCAATTTTCCCCCATTAATGTATATTTCTTTCTCCATAGTAGTTTTATCTGTATGCATTATCTTTGTTTTTGCTATGTTAAGATATAAGTTGTGATTTTCACTATTCAATTGGGTCGAGGCTATTAGGTTTTCTATGCCATTCTGTGTTGAAACACACTACAGGACAATAATAAAGATGCTTATCTGAATCTGTATCCTATCTTGGAGTGTCAATAGATCTAAGTCAATAGAACTAAATCTATAACACTGTTACACACATTAAGACGTCATAAGTCAATAACACTGTTACACAAATTAAGACGTGATAAGTCAATATCACCGTTACACACATTAGGACGTCATAAGTCAAGAACACGGTTACACACATTAAGATGTGATAAGTCAAGAACTCTGTTACACACATCAAGAAGCATTGAACTTATAATGCGAACTCATTGGCACCTTGCCGTCTTGACAGACGATAGTTTGTGCTTTAAAAAGGCATAATAACTTTTAACTATGGCGGTAGCGAGTGTGACTGATAAGGCCAATTTGCGCTGTAAATGTCCGTTCACAGTGGGTGCATGTGAACACGTGGTCATTTCCACCATCATGCACCATCTTACGTCTCAAACGCTTGGTGTGTGACTTTTCTGCAATAATTTTCTCCTTTGACTTTATTCCATTTATGATATTTGCCCTCTATGCAACACGTTCAGCGGCGACTTGCTCCCAATGTGCATTATCAATGCCTGTATCAATCATGTCCCGCTTACACACATCTTTGTATCGTAGTAGAGGCCGACCCTGAGATCTCTTACCCATCTGTAATTCACCAAAAAAGATATCCTTTGGTATTCTACCATCATCCATCCTCCTAAGATGTCCTATCCATCTAAGTCTACGAAGACTGAGCATGGAATAAACTGTCACACAACCTGATCTTTCCAATACTTCAGTATTTGTGATTTTGTCTTGCCACTTAATACCAAGAATTCTTCGCAGACACCGCATATGAAAGCTGTTTAAGTTGTTCTCTTGATGTGAGTAAGTTGTCCAGGTTTCACTGCCATAGAGAAGAGTACTAAGGACACAGGCTTGATAGACAAGGACTTTTGTTTTGGCAGTAAGCTTCCTGTTCTCCCAGACTCTTTTTCTTAACCTGTTCATTGTTGTTGCTGCCTTACCAATCCGGATGTTGATTTCCTCATCTAGGGATAATTTGCTATTTACCACTGATCCTAGATATGTAAATGGTCTACTATCTCTAGTTCGGCGTCGTCAATAAAGATTGATGGTACCCCATGTGCACCTTGTGACATAATCTGTGTCTTCTTTTGCTAATTGTTAAACCAAATTCAGAACAAGCATTGGAGAATGCAGATAGTAGACATTGCAATTCTTCCTCAGAGTGGGTCGTAACTGCAGCATCATCTGCAAAAAGCAACTCTCTGATCAGTACCCTCCTAATTTTGGTCTTAGCCTTCAATCTCTGAGCATTGTAGAGGCCGCCATCTGAGCGTGGGTGAATGTATATACCACCACCCTGATCATGAAATGCATATTTCAGTAGAAGTGAAAAGTATATTCCAAAGAGGGTGGGAGCTAGGACACAACCTTGCTTAACTCCACTCTTGATTTCAAATTCTTCAGAAGTTGCACCATCAAACTTGATTATACCCTTCATGCCTGTGTGGAACGACTCCACAATGGACAGAAGAGTTGGTGGGCAGCCAATCTTCTTTAGTGCCTTGAACAGACCCTCACGACTGACCAAATCAAATGCCTTTGTGAGGTCGATGAAGGCAATAAACAGTGGTTGATTCTGTTCACGGCATTTTTCTTGCATTTGTCGCAATGAGAATATCATATCAGTGGTAGACCGGTTCTGTCGAAAGCCACACTGTGATTCGGGGTAGACTTTATCTCCTAGGACTTGAAGTCTGCGCAGAACAATTCTGGCAAATACTTTTCCAACAATACACAGAAGTGAGATACCCCTATAGTTGTTGCAGTCGCTCCGATCGCCCTTGTTCTTGTACAGTGTTATGATGCTTGAATCTTTGAAATCCTGTGGGACTTGTCCTTCACGCCAGCATAGCTCTATTAGCTGGTGGATCTGTATAGTGAGTGTGTCTTGCCCACTCCTGATAACCTCTATTGGAATCCCATCCTTACCTGGAGCCTTGCCAGATGCAAGTTCATTTATAGCACACTTAACTTCTGTTATGGTGGGAAGTGTGTCCAGGTGGTCAAGAGTTGGTAGAGCCTCTATGGCGTTGAGGGCATCATCCGCTAGTTTGGTCTCACTTGAGTAAAGCTCCAAATAGTGCTCTACCCATCTGTCCATCTGCTGTTTCTTATCAGTGATGATTTCTCCAGTCAAGGTTTTCAATGGTGCACTTCTTTTGATCACTGGACCGCAGGCTTTCTTTATTCCTTCATACATGCTTCTTATGTCTCCCTTATCACTTGCGATTTGAATGGACTCACATAACATGATCCAATAATCATTTGCACACTGCCTGGCAGCCTTTTGCACATCCTTCCTAGCTTGCCTAAGCTCACTCAGAGTGTTACGCGTTGGTCTTTCCTTGTTTCTTAAGAGAGCTTTCTTCTTCTTATCAATCAAGGGCTGCAGAGTCTCGCTGTTGGCCGCAAACCAGTCTTGCCTCTTATGATCCACAGTGCCGTAAACCCCTACGGCAGTTTTATAAAGAGTTTCCTTAATTTGACAAGACCAGGGATGGAGTTATTGCCTCTCCATAGCACAAAGCCTGGGCTAAAATATAGAGATCATGTGTTGCCCATGCAGCATGATCCCTCTCTCGGCCTGCCTAGTTTACTCCAGAGGAAAGGTAACACCCCTACATCTGGAACAAGACAAGCTGCAGAAGCTGCCGGATCAGCAAAGCAATGCTCTAACTGTCCGCCTGTCGGAGCTTCGATCCTAGACCAGTCGCCAACCAAGGCTTAGGGCCTGGTCTGCCCTGCCATGACATTTTGTCTTTAGCTTGCATTTCCTCGCACCAGGGTAAGGCTTGTACCCTCCCAATTGCGCTCTTCCGCCCGAAGCCGTTGGCACAATGTGGGGTGTCAGGTTTGGTAAGCGCCGCCCAACGTTCAGCGCTAACAGAAACCAGGTAGTACCGTCTACTGTTATACGGTAGCTCAGTCATATCTGACTAAGACCTGACACCAGCGAACTACATATGCTTATAAACCTATTACCACTCAACCAGTGATATGGAGCATTTCACCGGCCGCTTGTTCTCACCAAGATATTTTTCTGGTACCTGTTATCGGATGGCTCAACATAGAAACGCCTGTCAATTTTTTTTCAAATATACTGAAATATACTGTATTTTTACCTTCAGTGAACACACAGTAAAAAAAAAATAACACATGCAAATACACATCTGGCTATGACGCCAGTCCAAGTAAACAACAATAGGCAAAAAATAATCAAATAATATAATACAAACTAAGACACATTTCAATGAAATACATCATAATGAAACAGAATATAACTGTCCCCCCCCCCCCCCCCCCCCCCCCCCATTTCGGATGTTGATACTTTTGTCCGGGATAAAACCAAACATTGAAATAATAAATGTCAAATGGGGTAGAAATAATAAATGTGTCCTCCATGAGGCCTCCCAGACAGTTCATAAATAAATACAAATGCATTGTTTGGCGTTCATAGAAGAAGAAGAGAGCAGTAGAGACCAAAGAACGCACTAGACAGCATACAAATTGAAAGATATAAAAACCGATCTGGATTCCAATCTATCAGTTCCAAATAACGACAGCTCCTCGCTGCGAGAACAAGTGACAACGGTTAGATACGGATTCTGACCATGTTTAATAATTGTGGCTTTATGTGGATAATGGAAATGGCTAATGAAGACGCCTTTTATAGGGGTGTCTAACTGGTCATACGTGGATGTACACTTGTTCCTGCTGCAAGGCGGGGTCGTCATTTGAGGTGACTGGTTCGAATCCCCCTCACACTACAGCTGACAATTTCTATGTTGTCTAGTGTGTCCTCTAGTCTCTGCTTCTTTCTTGTACTTCTGTGAGCGATAAACAATACATTCGCGTTTATTTATCGATAGAAATAAGAAAACTATTGGAATTAAAACAGATCAAATGTAATAGAAATATTTACAAAGGTAAGACATGGACATATTAGTATATTATTCATGTTTACAAATACTCCCAACAATGACCAGTGGGTAAGCAGCCCTTTGTTGTTATTTATGAAGCCAACATTGTCAAAATTTGTCTCATCATCCCAACATCTCATCCTGTCATATCATCGTATCATCTTATCTCATCCTCTCTCATAGTCTCATCATCTTATCTTATCATATCATCATCAAAAACTCATCGCATCTTCTCTCATCATCTCATCTCATCTCGTCTTGACTTCTTGTACCTTGCGGTGTCGAGGTGAAGCAAAACATCTGGTGAATGCCCGTTTATGGGCTTCATCTGTCCATTTGTAAGCGTTGTAACATTTTTTGTTGTTGCCATGGACGTGATCTGCAGTTTGTTTTCTACTTCAGAACAAACCATTCTCAGTGGCACTGTATCAAGGATGAAATCCCCTGTACGCTGTTGGAGATCTCATTTTATGGTGACAACACAAACAGGATGCGGGTATGTTGTGATCAACGCCAGGGTTCAAATAGCGCTTTGTTGCTACACTCCCAAGATCGCCGCAAATGTTTGGCATGTGACTTTAACTTTTGTTGGCTGATGCCATTTTCGTTGCACCGTGTCTTGCACCCTATACAAAACCTCGTGCGATTAGATCAACACAAGCCTACTGCATTCAGTACAGAACCTCATACCATACGATTCACACATGCCTGCTACAGCTGATATATAATACAGGTGACCGAGTGGTTAGTGGCAGCCTCGGGTGTGGAATCTGCCTGTCGGCCGGAGGGCATATGTTCCTTCGAGGGAAATGTGAGTGTGGGAGGGTTGTTTGAGCTAAATTACTAGAACGACCCAGTATAAAATGGGCACCAAACACACTTGACCAATTACGAAGTGAAATCCGATATCCCTATTCTGCAAAGCGACGATCCCAGCTGATCTAGGTCAATGCTAAAAATAATAATGCGGTTTGTTAGTGGTGAATTATAAAAGAAGCACCGATCATCTTGACACGACGTACACAGATGTAGATATGCAAATGTAGATTCACAACACTGAATACTAGGCCAGGCCAAAACTTCTTTATGGATTCAGTCTGCAAACGAGCAGAGGATGGGAAAGCTGCTGGTCTTGCTGGTGTCCCAGATGAAGCTCTGAATGCTACAATAAACAACCCCCTAAAATACTGCACACATTATTTAGAAACTATGGAAGCAGTGGTCTCTGCTTTAATGAAAATCACGAGGTCTAATGTAAAGTTAGGGAAGAGGAAAGGTAGGAGATCGTCATCGGACACGTGACCGTAGAAACGTTAGTTGTCTTATCTTGTGTTCTACTCAGTTCTCAGTTCGGTTCTATTCCTCTCAGATCTGCTATCCCTAGTGTTTATTCCCCCCTCTGTTCAGTTCTATCCGGTTCTTTTCTTTTCTGATAAGTTATCTGGTTGTGTGTGTCTAAATTATGGGTGTAGACAGGTTCGAATCCCGGTCGGTATTTCAATTCCAATTCCCACTCTTGGGCTGAATGGGGGGCCATTCAGCCATCGACTATATCGATTTCGTTGTATTTGGGGCCTTTATATTGTGTCTATTACTTCTTCTTTCGAAAATATAGATGCGTATATCTGCTTCCCTGAAACAGTTGGCTGCAATTGTTTTCCTTTCATCCCTGTGGTCTTACATGTCTGTACAGAGTCGCACACGTGTTAAGGCCTGACGTAATTGTGTACCCGCCCAGCCATATGGTGTTGTTTCCTCCAGGGATTATTACCAGTCATTATCCTTCCTCCAGCTATGTCTTGTGTTTTTGTGCCTTCTCGGTCTTCTTTGGTATCTTGTGCGATACCGACTCAAGACCTACCTACACACTTTGTCTTGGTCTGGGTAGCCGTCTTATTCTTCCTCCACTATTATTTCTTCGTCTGTTGCTTCCTCTTCTGTCTGGGACTTTGTGCTTTCTGGTGGAGATTGTTCTTTCTATGATTTGAGCAGTTCTATTTGTTCTCTTTCTTCTTAGATCTGTTAAATAGTGTCTTCTGTCTGTTCTCTTTCTTCTTGTATTTATGATAAATATTCTTCTGTAAAGCCTTTATAGCAGTCATTCGAGCTACATAACGCATAATCTTCTGCCGAACTTGCTTCAGTTTGTCCAGGATGCGCTGAACGGCTGTTATATGTGTCTCGTGCGTCTTGTCTCTTTCTTCCTCCATGCTGCTCAACTTTGATCTCAGAATCTTCGGTTGGCCTTCCAGTTGCGCTTTGTAACTTTTTGTATGTCGATTGCTCGCCTCGTACTGCCTCCTAGCCTCTTTATATGGTATGTTTGTTGTTTGTCCATCAAGAATCATGATGACCATTCATTTCATCCAGTGGGGTTGAAAGTATGGAGCCGTGAGTTCTAGGATGGCTGATAAGGCCTATTTTGGTTCGGAATGTTCTTTAACAATGTGCGCAAAGAATGCTTGACGTTCCTGGGGGTGGGGGGAGGGGTTTTCCTGTCCAGCCTTTTCTTCACAGCTCTTGCAGTCCTGGTTGCTTCACAAGTGACTGCAACCTTATGTAATGATGTACGACACGAATTTCGGTCTTTGGTAGCGGTCTCCCAAGTATTATGATGAATACCAAAAGCTTTTCAGTGATATTTTCAGAGTGTCTTTACAGCGTTTCCTGTGGCCGCCTTGGGAGCATTTACAGCAACGCATCTCGCCGTACAAAATTCGTTTAGGGAGCCTGTGATCTGGCATGCGAGTTAAGTGACCAGACCAGCGAATCTGATTCTTCATTAGTTGAGAGTGGATACTGGGCATGGACAATCTTTCTAGGACTTCAGTGTCTCGGATCTTGTCTTGAAATTTAATCTTCAAAAGCTTAATAAGGCAGACTGTGTGGAAGTGGTTTAATTTCCTAGCGTGTCGCTGATAAACAGTCCAGATTTCACAAGCATATAGCAGTGTGGATAATACAACTGCTTTGTAGACTTTCAGCTTTATTTGCACGCGTATTCCATTTCTGTCCCACACTGGCCTTGGAGATTCTTGCATTCACTTCGTCATCAATTGTGACAGCCTGTGACACAGTGCTGCCAAGATAGGTGAATTTGTCCACAGCACTTAGAACAAACATGTATCAATAACTACTAAGAAAGAACTTTGCAACATAATATGCATGACAATTCTACGTTACCAATGCCAAACATGGACAATGACAGAAAAAGTGAAAAGAAAAATCACAACAGAAATGAGATTCCTGAGAAGAGTACTCAATGTATCAAGAAGAGATAAAGTCAGAAATGAAGAAATCAGTGGGGGTTATAGCTGCACTAGATTTTATTAGAAGGCAGCAAGTCTAATTGTTTGGCCATGCAAGTAGGTTACCAACTAACAGTATACCACAACAAGCAATGATATACATACAAGAGGGAAGCAGGGGAATTGGTTGATTGATTGATTGATTTAGGAATCGACATCACAGCATTATGGGCATTCCCATAAGTGCTCCGTTCCCATCCTCAGCAGCCAGCGAAGAGTTCCAACACTAATAGTACCAGTAGCAATCTGATTATAAGTCCGTCTCAATTTTAAGCAGGGGAAGAGGCCGACCACGTAAACGATGGACGCAGGGAATAACAGTCCATGGAAATATCGATATATGAAGCCCATAAGCGGGCACTCTCCACTGTTTATACTTCACCTCTACACCGCAAGGTACAAGAGGAACATGATGAGATGAGATGACTTAGTTTATAACCATTCACTTTGATATTCGGCACGGTGTGATTAATCCCTGGAACTGGCTGGTACATAACTACAGTCTTCTCCAAGTTGATATTGAGCCCAAAGTTGGCACAGGCATGTGAGAAAGCTGAAACATTATGTTTCATGTCTGCCTCTGAGTTGGCGTACAGAGCGCAATCATCAGCAAACAGGAGCTCTCTGACGGTGTCGCTGTTAGTTTTGTTTTGGCTTTCAGCCTTCTGAGATTGAATAACTTTCCATCCATAGCGGTAGTTGATGTCTATTCCAATGTCGTTGTTCTCGAAGGCATTCGTCAACATAGCTGAAAACATGAGGCTGAACAGTGTTGGTGCCAGGACACATCCTTGCTTCACTCCACTGGGACAGGAAGGGTTCAGACAGTCCTCCATTTTCCTGTACTCTTGCCTGCATATCATCATGAAATAGCCGCACTATTTGGACAAACTTTCGTGAACAGCCATATTTCGCCATAATTTTCCAGTCCTTCTCTGCTGACTGTTTCAAAAGCCTTGGGAAGGTCAATGAAAGTGGAGAACATTTCAGAGTTCTGTTCCTGACATTTCTCTTGCAGCTGCCTTGCAGCGAAAATCATGTCAACAGTTCCTCGTTCTTTTCTGAAGCCACATTGACTCTCAGGAAGAAGACCTTGATCGAGATGGGCCGTGAGGCGATTGAGAAGAATTATGGCAGTATCTTACCTGCAATTGAAGGCAAGGAGATGCCTCGGTGGTTGTCACAGGATTGGCGGTTAACTTTAAGTTTGTAAAGGTGGACTATTGACGTGTCCTTGAAATTTTGTGGCATGGTCTCGTTCACCCATATGTTTGTAAAAACTTGGTGAAGCTGCTCTGTAAGGACCAGCCCACCTGCCTTGTATATCTCCGCTGGGATGGAGTCAGGACCAGGTGCCTTGCCACCGGAGAGTTGCTAGATGGCTGTGTTTACTTCTACTTTGGTTGGCAGGTCATCAAGTGTCTCATTAGTGTGGCTTGTTTTCCCGGGAGGAAAGTGGAATGAACAAGCACACCTTTAATATCCTTCTACTATTGGGAGTATTGAATGACTTTTGTCTACACTCCTCCCTTCCGTCTTTCATACACTATATCTCTCACTTTCTCTCTCTCTCTCTCTCTTCTCTCTCTCTCTCTCTCTCACTCTCTCTCTCTCTCTCTCTCTCTCTCTCTCTCTCTCTCTCTCTCTCTCTCCCTCATAACATACCCTGACAACAGTTTCCTCCAACAATTATTAACCTGTTTATTGTTGAAAACTATGTCAGTTGTATGTATTGAATGTGTATCTGTAGTTGTTAGTGTCTGCTAATGTGAGTGCAAGATAGGACTTTTGAACATTCGTCTCCGTGTCTCCTCTAACATAATCATACGGCCAAAACATAGGACATCACACAGAGAATTGGAACGTTCTCACCCTGAATGCTCCGTTCAGCTTGAGTCTGGAGGTAAATCCGTTATTGAAAAAAAAAAAAAACTGTTCACCACTGTATCACCGTAAAGTAATGTGATCACGGTAAGTCCTTTCAGTAGACAGAGTGTTCCGTTTTTATGTTATTATAATCCATCAGTGAAAACACATCACACCTGTCCACAGTTATTTAACCGTTTTCTGAATATAGGTAAAATGGTCTATAGTTCTTCACTGTTTCGTTTAGGTGAGTACCCAATTACAATGTTTTAGCCTATTTGCTCTGCTTGAATAAAGTTCTTTCACTAAAGTTCACCGAAACCTGTTTCTTGCCATTCGTTATGTCAACCCACTCTTATTGACTGTTTAGGTTGAATTTGCTATAGTGACATACTTTCACTGCACCTGTGACTTTAGGATCTTTACTCTTTACTCTTTTCTGAACAGGTCAGGATTATATATGAAACCTGTGGGATTATACAATCAGGTGATATGAGTCTGTTACAAACTACTTCTTATGTGAGTGTCTTTCTCCGGCCATACTGAGAAGCCTCCGAAGAACACTCAGACATAAGACAGATGAGTGCACTACAGTCTAAACTATTCACTAATAGAAACCACTGGTAAACGCTAAGCACAAACATCTATATCCCTATGCTAACTAATCCTCTAAGGTTACAATACCTTATATAATTAATTTATGATACTCCAAGCATTGAAATCTATTAGCACACAATCACTTCTATCCCATTTCCCGGGATGATTTCTTTGCTATTTTCAGGAGACATAAATCCAGTTTGCCGTCCCTTTAGGTAGCACACACTAACACAGAAACCCCAGTTTCTACTATTTATATTGGGCCTTCCGTTCTTCGTTAGTGTTTGATGTCCATACATCAACAGTCGCATTTGCCGTTTCCGTAACATCAAAAGTTCAGTGAAATCACGTATACGTCAATTGCTCGCGCTACTCTGTTCCTCCGCTGCTTCCCTCGTTCATCGCTCGTCGTACTTCAAAGAGATTACACCGTCTTCGTGTTCCCCGTTCCTATGTATTCGTGTCTCCGTCTTGTCGGCCGATAAGATCGGCAGTCAATGACCCGGGCAACCACCTGTATCTGATATTCGGTCCATAACCTTCAATTTATCCTTCTCTCAGATTGAACGACTCGATTGTTACCTCTCCTCATATATTGCCATTAATGTTACATTTAATTTTATCTGGGAATCACTAAACTATCATCATTCTGTGACATAGGCCCCCTCTTAAGAGAGTTGACCGCGTCGACTCTTCTTCAATGTAGTTTTGATTCCTAAGATCCATCAACCTATTCCTCTTCCTCTGAAGTTGGATGTCTAGATAAGAAATCCGCTCCTACATTCTCCTTACCAGGGATGTATTCTACTGTGAAGTTGTCCTGTTGCAGCAACAGCGTCCATCACATCCACCGTGCGTTGAGCTTCTCCGAAGTAGCTATGAACATCACGTGTTAAGGATATGATTGGATCCTCACATGGCTCACCTCCTCATCCAGTAGGCGACCTCATAGACATCCTACCATACTACTCATGACTGAAACTAGTGTTGGCTCATCGCTCCTGTCCGTCCCGTCTACCTTCTCTCGACTTGCGTCAGTGACGGCTCACAATAAAGACGGATTGTCCCATCCTGATTGTAACACTGCTTCCATGTCCTCTTGGTTTCCCCCGGCTTTGCCTCTGGGGATGTTCCACCTCGTCCGCGTTGGACCGAGTCGTCTTTCCCAAACCTCCTGGACTTTTGCTTCCAGGACCATCTTGGGCCATATTGTATCTGGTCAGCCAATCTTCGGTTGGAGTCCTGGGTATTTCTCGCCTTTCCCGCCGTTACCCACCCCTTCTGAACTTGGTTACTATTGAAGGTTTCACTCTTGTCCTTTCCCTGACGTGTGATTTCCCTCCTCCTTTCGTTGGGTAAATCTGACCTATCACGTACTGTCCCATAGGCCCTCCTATGTTGTACTGGCGATCTCTGGTCTTCGTCTGGACTGGTAACCTTTGTCCCAATGGCTGCCATCACCATAAAGTGCGAAACTTTTGTAACAGTAAAGGGAGCTTAGGAGTTAATGGATGCTGCGCATTCATTAACTAGTGGGAAATCATTAGTTAGTGAACGTGTGTACACGAATGGGTAGACGTATCCAGGGCTTGCACACACGTCACTGGGGAGACTTGGGACTTGGGATTCAACTAGGAAAGATGTCGGTGTTTACCATCATCAGTCAGAAGACGTACGATTTCAATGAATAAACGAATGTTTATCTAACAGCCGAGACTTGTCCACTATATTGACACGAGCCTTCCACACACAGCCTTATCATATCATCACCACACTGTTATACAGGCTGTTTTGGTGCCGTCGACCTCAAGATTTCAAACATGGGATGTCGCGGAGTTTGTTGACTAAAGCGAAGAATTTTGTCTGCGTCTAGAGACGGATGTTATGGAAGTTCTCAAGTAAATAATAAGAGACGCAACAACTGAAAGCCCGCCCAGGGGTAGTTGTTGTGATTTCTCAGTGTTTGTTAGGGGATTCTCAGTCAAGGTCAGAAGGTTTGATAATCTTGATTTATAGAGACTGATAATTTTTTATATACCTGACTCACCAGTATATAGGGCCTTGATTGCTGATATACGCTGTTTCTTTTGTAAAAGTCAAGAATTGCTATTTTACATTGAAATTCATAAATGATGTAATGATGTTGTCACCACTAGATACATCTTACAACTTATAAAGTCCCGAGGTACAAGAAATAAATTATGTATACAACTGAATGATCAGCTCCAATTGGAACCGAGAAATCTCGAGAATGATAAAATTTATGAGCACGATCTCAGCTCACTGGACTGTTAGAGGTTAAATCAAGGTCAATTTTTACTTTCTGAAGTTCTCTAATCAAGGTCGTCAACCGTCACTTCAGCTGAGTGAAGACATTAGGTCTGTTTAACTTGTCTCAAGTCAAAATTGTTTCAGTTGAATTGAACTAACCGTTGTTGGAACGCCACATAACACGTAATGTTCCGAGTGTTGAAACAGAGTGGCCATCGTCAGGCTTGAATCAATCCATTGTTGACTTGCTCGTTTTTTTGAAACGTATGGCAGCACATCTGTGAAATCTGGTTTTGCTGGAACTGTTAACCGTTCTTGGTTGAAATACAGTGAAGGTGACCTTGCTTGTCTGAAGGTAAAGTCCAGAGTTTTTTAGCCAACGCTTAAGATCGATCAATCAATCAATCAATCGACCAATCAATCAGTCAATCGATCAATCAGTCAGTCAATCGATCAATCAATCAGTCAACCAATCGATCAATTAATCAAGCAATCAATCGATCAATTAATCAGTCAACCAATCGATCAATTAATCAAGCAATCAATCGATCAATAATCAAGCAATCAAGCAATCAGTCAGTATTGTATCGAGCGTTGTAAATTTAAAGGCCAAACGAGCATAATCAGCGGCATGTAAACAACTGGAAGGAATCGACTTCGATTGAAGTGAGAAATCCAGAGGCTCTTCTTTTTCTGCTCCTTTCAAGTTTGTCGATCAGAGTCCTTTTTTAATCAAGATCCTCGATTGGAATTTTTTCATCAAAATGGTCAATTAGAGTCCCTTTTGTCAGGATTCGCGATTGGAACTGGAACCTTTTTCATCAAGATCATCGGTTGGAGTCTTTTTCGTCTAGTTTAGGTAATGGATAATTTTAGATTAATTAATTGAACAGAATATTTCTTGCTGCTTACTTTGAAATAATATTGTCTGAAAATATTTGTATATTATATTGCTTGATAATTTCCATTATAGATTTTTAGGATGGAGCCCCAAGATTTTTCTCAGGTACTAAGTGGAGTTGGTGGAGCGATATCAAAGTTGGACGCAGTATTAAGACAGCAAAGTGTAATCAGTGATGTTGAGAGATTTAATGGACAGGCGAATCAGTTTAAGAAATGGGTTATTTCTATTGAGAAACATGCTTATCTAGTGAACGCTACAGATGAGGATAAAAAGAATTTAGCATATAGAACTAGTACAAGTCCAGTTTCTGACCATATAAGAAGGAAGCTAGAAGCGGGAGGAGGTGAAACCTGGGAACTATTTAAAGACGACCTCGCACGTAAATACGCGGAAATTACTGATCCACAACACGCATTCTCAGTGTTGCGACAAACGAGACAAAATACTACAGAAAGTGTACAGCTATACAGTGATAGGTTAATCAATTTAGCTGAAGAGTCATTTTTGGGACAGAATGTACGAGCTGAAGATGTGGAACGGATGTTGGTGGGGATTTTTGTTGATGGGATTAGGTCAGATGGACTGAAATTTAAATTATTGAGAGAGAATCCTGCAAGGTTGTCACAAGCGGTAGATATCGCTATACAAGAAGAAAGCTTGAGGAGAAGGTTTAGATTGAGGGTAGGACGAGAGTTAGGTAGTAGTTCGGAAGATAGAATTGAAGAACCTATGGAAGTAGGACAGTATAGACATGAATGGAGAGGAAGACGAGGAGAAATACAGATGGTACAATGAAACAGTAACGTATATAATCAAGGTAGAGAAGGACAAGTGAGAAATACTGTAAGAAACATGGGGGGTAACACAAATAACGCAAATATGGTTTGTTGGGGATGCCACCAACGTGGGAACATTTTCGCTTCTGTGGTAACAGACGTGTCCCATCGAATACACAAAATAATAGAGGTGCTCAGAATAGTACACAGAATAGAACTACAAATAGTAGATCAGCAAATGGGAATTATGGAGAAGTGCAGAGAAATTTTAGAAGGTCAGGAAATCAGGGAAATTGGCATCCCGCTTACTGAACAGGATCGGCAGTAGGGGGGGAAATAGTAAGATCCAAAAGATGAAGCAATGTATTAAAAACCCAAATGATGAGTATAATAGGACATTTAGAAATAATAAACATAAGAAGTTATCTCCCCAAGTTGAGATAAAACAGTTGTCACTAAATATGGTTGATCCTAGCTCGTGTATAATAGAAATAGGGAAATATAAAGTTAGAACATTAGTTGACTCGGGAGCGCAAGTTAGCGTGATTAAAGAAACATTTTTATATCGAATGTTAAAAAATTGTAAAATATTTAGAATTCAGGAGAATCTTCATTCGGTAACTGGACACAAGTTAGAAGTGCTTGGACAAACGATGATACATTTTAAATTAGGAGGGATAAATGTTAGGCATATGTTCCATGTGGTCAGGGATTTAAATAGAAATATGATATTGGGTAGAGATTTTTTATTGAAAAATGGGGTGAGACTTTTTTTTGATTTGCATAAATTAAAATTCCAAGGTGTTTACGTAGATTAAGAAGAGGATATGCATGTGTCGACACTAGTTAGAGTCAAAACGACCATGAATTTGAAACCACAAACAGTTAATTTAATACAGGCAAAAATGAAAAAAAATCCGTACTTTTCGGTTGGACAAACAGTTAAAATAACGGAATTAGAGAGGGAAATAATACAGGAACCTGGCTTAGAAGTCACCGATGGGTTAATAGTACTAGATAAATATCTCAGCTTTCCAGTAATGCTCCTAAATAATACAGGAAAAAATATTACATTATATAGAGGTTGTGTAATTGCTAAAGTAGAGTATAGTGAGAATAACATGTTAACTATAGAAAAAGAAAACATATTAGGAAATAAGTATTCAGAAACTTCCAGGATTGGAAATAATGCCAGAAATAAGTATAAAAGAAGATGGACAAGACGAAATGATGAATTGATCCATACATTTAAGAAACGTCCATCTCAGATAGATACAGTTGATAAAAAGACAAGAGAACAAGAATTGTTGTCACAATTAAAAGCTCTACCGGAGAATAGAGAAATATTAGAAAAATTGGTGAAAGAAAATCAAGACGTCTTTGCAGTTAGTGATTTAGAATTGGGAAAGACACAAACAGTTACAATGGAAATAGATACGGGAGACCATCCACCAATTAGTTTAAAACCATATAGAACTCCATTAAGAAATAGAGAGATTGTGGAAAAGGCAATAGAAGATATGTTGAAAGCAGGGATAATAACAAGATCGAAGTCAGAATGGTCATCTCCGGTCGTCATCGTGGCCAAACCTGATGGTTCGAGTCGTTTTTGTTGCGACTACAGGGCGTTGAACAAAATCACTAAGAATGTAGCGTACCCACTACCAGTAATTGATTATATTTTGGGGCTGCTTAATGGCTCTACATTTTTCACAACACTAGACGCAAGATCAGGATTCTGGTGTATTCCGATGTCGAAGGACGCTCAAAAGAAAAGTGCTTTCTGTACTCATATGGGTTCTTACGATTCTTACGTATGCCATTCGGGGTTCGAACTGCGCCGTCTCACTACATGCTCTTAATGAATGAAGTTTTAGAAGGTATGCAAAAGTTTGCACTAGCATACATAGATGATGTTCTCATATTTACAGCAGGAGATGTGGATGATCATTTAAAGCATATTAGGTTAGTGTTCGATAGACTAAGAATACATGACGTTAAATTGAAGCTTAGTAAGTGCCAGTTTTTAAAGACAGAAACAAAATATTTAGGGTATATTATAAATAGAGACGGTATTAAACCTGACCAAGACAAGATAAAGGTTATTAAAGAGTTACCTCCTCCAACTAACATAAAGGAAGTGCGTGCGTTTATAGGAACCTGTGGGTATTATAGGCGGTTTGTCCCAGCATTTTCAAAGATTGCAGAACCAATTACGAACTTGACGGGCAAATACGCTAGATTTAAGTGGGATGATGAGTGTCAAAAAGCATTCGATCTTTTAAAAAACAGTTTAATAGTGGTATCACTATTGACGCATCCAGACTTGAACAAACAATTAATACTATATACAGATGCTTCGGACAATGCAATAGGAGCATGTTTGGTTCAACCATATGAAGGAAAAGAGTCTGGAATACCAGGGGTTAAAAATGAAAGGCCAATTTACTTCTTATCTCATAAACTTAGCAAATCTCAACGCAAATGGACGACTATTGAGAAAGAAGCTTACGCTATACACTACGCTCTTCAAAAACTAAATTACTACTTACATAACGCCAATTTCATTATTAGAACTGATCACATGCCATTAAAGTTTATATTAGAAGCACCAATACAAAATAGGAAAATACAAACGTGGGCATTAAATCTACAGGGATACAATGCTAAAGTGGAATATGTTTCAGGAAAACATAATACATGCGCCGATCTATTGTCTAGGGTCCCATATCCACAGTCATCAGGAAACACAGAAGTTGAAGGAGAACCAGAAATAGACGATCGAAACTGGCAAGTAAATATATTAGATTCTGCCATAATAAATAGAGAAGACTTTGAGAGTTTACCGTCAGATCAAGAGTCTGAACCTAGAGCGGAAGACCCACGTTTATCACAATTTAATATAAAAGATGAACAAGAATTAGAACCAAAAATAGTACAGATAAAAAGAAAACTGAAAGAAACAGGGGAAAATAGTTTTAAAAGAAAATTTGTAGAGCTACAAGAAGACAATCAATTATATTATATCAATGAAAAAGGTGAGGGATTAAGAAAGTATATTCCGAAACATTTAGAACGGGAAGATTTAAAGGCATATCATGATGATAATGGTCATTTTGGACGAGATAAGTTAGTTAAGTCTATTAGCAGTAAATATTACTGGCCGAATTTATTTAAAAGCGTATATGAATATGTTGAAGCATGTGAAAAGTGTAGGTTAGGAAACATGAAGGTAATTAACTGTCCCTTACAAGATACCGATATTCCTCAATTTCCAATGCAGAAAGTAAGTTTGGATATTTCAGGTCCTCATCCAAAAACATTATCGGGAAACGTATACCTACTACATATCGTAGATTCATATAGTCTTTGGCCGGAAGTTTATCCAATTCCAGACAAGAGTGCTGATTCAGTTATAAATATGCTGTTACAAGAATTTATACCAAGGTTTGGGTGTCCACAAATAATACTTACAGACAATGGGAAAGAATGTGTAAATAGAAAGTTTGAAAAATTGGTAAAAGATTTGAATATAAAACACATTAAGACTTCATATTACAGACCAACTTCGAATGCCAAAAATGAGCGACAACATAGGACATTATACAACATACTAGCGAAAAATGTAGAAGAACACGATATGGATTGGGATCTTTATTTGGGAATAGCATTAGGGGGCGATCCGTACACACCAAAATGAAGGAACAGGTTTCTCACCGTTTTACCTAGTACATGGAGAGAACCAATATTACCAATTGACAATTTATTAAAGCCTAGGAGAAAATATATGGGGGAGGATTTTCAGGAAACAAGGTTGCAAGAAATGCACAAAGCACATAAACGTTTAAGAAATAATATAATTAAGGCTCGAGAAAGACAGAAGACATACACAAATAAAAATGCACACTTACAAGAGTTCAACATAGGTGATAGAGTTTATTACAAAAAACATAGGAAAAATTCTAAGTTTGATGCTCATTGGGTGCCGGGGTATTATATTTTAGAAAAAAAAGGTCCAGTATCATATACTATTAAGAATCAAGTTACAGGGCATGTTGCACGTTCACATGTAGAGCACTTAAGACGGGATAATGAGGAAAAAGATGCAGAGAATAATAATTATTATTATTATTCAGAAGAAATATTGTCAGATGGACAGATTGTCAGACAAATGGAATATCCAATACCTATAGAGAATGGGAAACAAGTAACAACAGCATCTACTACGGCTGAACAAGAAGAAACAATACCAAAAACAGTCATGACAGAGGAAAACAACACGTATGACGGTTATAATAGTGAAGAGTCAATCAAGGAAAAAATAGAAGCTCCATTTGTGAATACAAGACAGGCAGTAAAAAGAAAGTTAGATAGACAGAAAGAAAAAGAAATTAAGAGGCAAAGGAAGTTTAGACTGAATTCTTCAAGTGATGAAGATATGCCACTGTTTGAAAATTTATTAAGACGTCAAGACAGAAAAATTAGATTGGATTTAGAAAGGAAGAGATTAGCGGTTGCTAGTAATGGATATACAGATGCGGAACAAGAGATGGATGAAAAGTCAGAAACTGATGAAGATGCTGATATGAAAGAAGATAGTTCTCCTCAGGAGGATGACGACATTGATGTAGATATTGCACTTATAGAAAACAATTTGAAGCTATTAAGAAAATGGAGAAGTGATAAATAGCGTGGTAGGATATTCTGCAGATTGCAGATAGAAGAAGAAATTAGACACGGTATTTCTGAATTTCTGAGGAAGTTGACAAATAGCTTAGTCAAGAGTTGTAGGGATGAATAGACATAATGTTGTAATAAGTTAAGACTTATTGATATGTGCTTTATTATCATTTTGATTTTTAAGTTGAAGTGTTGAGTTTTTCTTAGACGGAAAATAATTGATTAGTAGTCATAATATGTATCTATATATATGGTTTTTCATTTCATCACATATGTTTAATTTGATTAATGTGTGGGGATAAAGATGATGTCAAAGAATGAGGGGGTTGATATTGTTTAGTCTGTGTTTGACTTCAATTGTTCTTTATAAAATGTAAGGATAATTTAACTTTGCTTTTATTGAGTTATCCTGAGTGTGTTTAAAATGATTCCTAGCTAGACGTTCAGTTATGGGAAAAATGAAGGGTTGTTTTTTGGAACTTACAGAAAAGGTGAAACAGACGACTTAAAGTTGAGTTGTTTAGCGTATATAACGTTTATACATAGAAATTGAGTTAAGGGGGAAGTTGTGGTGATTAGCGAAGTGATTCAGTATGTTGTAATGGAGGAGTATAATTAAAAGTGGCTGGGGGTATCAGCAACAATTGATAATTACATGTGGCTTAGAAAGAGTTAAAAATGGGGGATTGAATTAGGGACTACATTAGACGGTTCGTATTGTAAATACGTGGATTGAAATAGGAGCTGGGTTCAACCGCGTTAAATGGGAGAATATGGGGGGGGGGAATGCCAGGTTGAATTTTGGCATTTAAATAATGGACACTGGAAGAAGAAGACTGTACGTAACAGTATACTAATAATTTGGATTTTTGAAGGAATGGTTGAATTTGACGAGGTGTATAATACAAAATGGTTGTAGTGTTGGATCAACTTTTTGATAACAACAATTATTATTGACGAAAATGAAGATAAATTTTAGAAACTTTATGTTTATAAAGTTTTGAGAATGCATGGGAAGAGAAATGTGGTTACTTCTTACTTTTTCCTTACTTTCTATTTTTTTTAAGGTGCGCACCTACCCAACCTAACTGACTTAACTAAACTTTTCTGTCTATCCTGGAATAGCGAGAATGTGAATAAGGGAGAAAAAGATAAGGGAAATATCTTCAATTTTTGTCAATCATAATTTAGATGGACACTTTAAAAGCAGTTCGCTTATAGAGAGTTTTGTAGAGAGATTTTGTGGAGAACTTTATAACGGATTTTATAGAGAGTTTTGCATTGTTGATATTGTATGAATTATGTCTTTGCTTAGCATTTGGATATGATGAGATAGGAGGGTGAGATTTTGACTTAGGAAATATATGGGATTGTTGGGCAGGTATGATATAGAATCGTAGAGTAAAGGGGTTAAGAGTTGGGGTTGAGACTTTTTCAGGGAAAAAGTCTCCTTGAAGAAGGGGAGGAATGTAACAGTAAAGGGAGCTTAGGAGTTAATGGATGCTGCGCATTCATTAACTAGTGGGAAATCATTAGTTAGTGAACGTGTGTACACGAATGGGTAGACGTATCCAGGGCTTGCACACACGTCACTGGGGAGACTTGGGACTTGGGATTCAACTAGGAAAGATGTCGGTGTTTACCATCATCAGTCAGAAGAAGTACGATTTCAATGAATAAACGAATGTTTATCTAACAGCCGAGACTTGTCCACTATATTGACACGAGCCTTCCACACACAGCCTTATCATATCATCACCACACTGTTATACTTTGCTCCCGGATCTCTCCTCATATTTCCTAATGAGATGTCTAGGGCGATTTTTCTGCTCTTCCCCGATCCGGATTTTGTAGATGTTCTTGGACACAACCTTTTCCACAGGATAAGGTCCTTTCCATCCTACTTGTAGTATATTAGTCTCTTCTGGACCCCATACTTCCACTTTGTCTTCCACCTTAAGAGCTAGTTTCCTCTTAATTCGCTTGTTGGGTGGTGCTTTCTGGCACTTTGAACAAGATTTCACCCACCGGCGTACATCTCCGGTCATTCCTGGCCAGCAATAATGGCCGGAAATTTTCTGCAATGTCTCTCTGACACCCATATGTTTATTCTCTGCTATGGTGTGTCCACTCTGAAGAATATGAGGACGGTGGGTCTCTGGAACCACCCACTGCTCGAGGAGGTTATCTCCCCTCCCAGCTCTCCGATAGAGTAGTCGATTCTTCAGAAAGTACTGTCCCCGTTCTGGTGGCTCAGCACTTCTTTGCAGCTTCCTGTAGCAAGGATGCAACGTAGTGTCCTTCCTCTGGGCAGTATGTAATTCTCCTATCTCTGAGTTGTCGCATCGTGTCTCTGCCTCTTTTTCCTTCCCTTGAGATCCACTGGCTACTGCTCCCCTGTGGGCTGGCTGTTTGGGCATCCCCAAAAAGACATATTTTGTGCCAATGATCATGGGAAATAAGGAGTCCGATAATACAGCTGCTGGAATAATGCCCGTGACGTACCTTGACTTAATCTCCACCTTGGCGATTGGCAGCGTCATGGTAACAGCACTCCTCATTGCCGGCTGTATCTCTATGGTCTCCCCTGTTAGTTGGTCTGGGCTTACTAGGCTGGCGTCTATCACAGCTTCCCCATCCAAACCGGTATCGTAGAGACAGACAACCTGCTGGCCATTGACTTCAATCAGTTCGACCACAGGTGGCCTCTCTTGGTCCGGAGTGTCTTCCATCTCCTTGACCGTTTCCTTGCCTTCCTCTTTTGATTCCTCGAGGTTGGTTATGCAATTGGCGTCTTCTGCCTTGCATCTGCAGTCCAGAGTATTATGTGTTTTCGACCGGCAGTGTGTGCACCATTTTCCCTTCCAAGGTTTCCATGTGTCCTTTTTGTTCCTAGCTCCTTCACCGACTTCAGCCTTGTCTGTGATCACCTTCTTCTGAATCACTTGGCATGCCGCGAGGTAAGAACTTTTAGGTTTCGATCTGCAGTCCTTCGTGTTATGAGAGGGCGACTGGCAAATCGAACACCACTTCTCCGACCATGGTCGTTTCGCTGAAGAATTCGAGGTGTTATGGTTTCCTTCCTTCACCTTCTCTGAACTCTCCGTTGACGTCTTTATATCAGGTTGCACTTTTTCTCCTTCCCAATTTTTAGGTTTCTTTTTCTCTTGTTTCTCCTGACCTTTGGTTTGTGTACTTAGTTCTTTAGCTTCCCCATGGACTTCTACGAATCTTTCCGCCAGCTTATTCACAACATCCAGCCGTTCCGCCCCTTGTTCTCCTAAAAATGTCTTCAGTGGTTCTGACATTTGCTGTCGCATCTGGTCGACCACCATGAACTCTTCCAGACTCTCATAGTCCCGCTTGAACTCTACCAAGTCCATCCATCTCTGGAGATATGATGTTAGGCGCAGACTGTAGGCGGCGAATAGCTCTCCCGGCTCTCGTCTAGACGATCTAAATTTCTTCCGATACGTTTGTGCTGTGACTTCATAATGCTTCATCAAAGCGGCTTTTAATTCCTCGTAATGATTTTTCATGTCCTGGTGGTAGGCGTGTATAAACCTCGTACCCCGAACCTCGTAAGGCCTGGGATAATTTAAGAGCCCATCTGCTTCTATCCAGTCCCATAGCGGATGCCATTGCTTCAAAGCGATTCGCAACGTTGTCAAATTTTTCTTTAGACTCATCATAAACAGCTAAGGGAAATTTCATTGCATGGTAGCTAGATCCACTCATGTTGGTTGAACCATGTAACGATGATCCGCTTTCGGCGCCATCTATTTCTCCCTTAGTTTGTGTTTTGAGTTCCATCTCTTTCATGCGGTATTCATGTTCTCTGATCTTGTTGGCCTCTTCCGCGTTCAACCTCTTTTTGGTCTGCTCCACTTCAGCATCCAACCGCTTGTTGATCTGTTCAATTTCCATGCGTTTCAATTCCAACTCGGCCTTTCGATCTTCTCGTTCTGCTTGACGAATTTCCCTCTCTCTCTCTCTTGTACGTAATTCGTTAGGGCCGAACCAGATAACCCAATTTCTTCTCCGTTGGCCCTAAGTTCTGCTGTTGTTAGTTAGGAGTGGCCATATTCTTCTTCTTCTTCTTTCGTTCGCTTGAAATATGTCTATATCTGCAATGTCGTCTCTTGCATGAATTGAACTGTTTTTTTCAGTTCACACAGTGGTCCATAGAGTTTATCTTCCACCGTCGTCTCTCTAGGCCAGAAGGTTTGCCTAGATATGTTATATTTTGGGCAGTCTTGGAGTATGTGCTCTGCTGTCTGCGACGCCAATCCACATGTGCACATGGCTGTTTCACCAATCTTGAATTTTGTATACATGTGGTTGCGTAATCTATTGTGTCCTGTTCTGAGGCGCAGAATAATGACTTGTTCTGGTCTGTCCATAATGTGGTAGTCATCTTGAGCAGGTTTTGGTGGCTTTCTGACTGATTTGATCATTCTTTTCTTTTGGTGGTATGTAACGGGCACATCAGGCTGTTCCTCTTTGGCTCCTTCCTTAGCCAATTGATCAGCTCTGTCGTTTCCGGGTACTCCACAGTGGGATGGTATCCACTGTATGGTGACTTTATGCTGACTG
This sequence comes from Cepaea nemoralis, assembly GCA_014155875.1. Taxonomy (NCBI): domain Eukaryota; kingdom Metazoa; phylum Mollusca; class Gastropoda; order Stylommatophora; family Helicidae; genus Cepaea; species Cepaea nemoralis. The sequence continues at coordinate 647,799 of JACEFZ010023757.1, forward strand.
CTAAGTTCAGAAAGTAGTGTCCTTAGTACTGGCAATTTCCCAGAGAGGAGCGCCTCGAGTACTGATTTTGCATCTGTTAGTAGCACCACAGGTTGTGTACCATTGCTGTTATTTAGTAATTTCTCTGTTGCTATCTTGATTGCCTCAATTTCGGCATCATAGTTATGGCAGTACTTTCCTGTCGGTACTCTGGCTGTGTCCCTAGTATTATTTGGGTATTCTATGTACACTCCCGCTCCTCCATTTCGAACAGCATTTTGTGCTGACCCATCTGTGTAGACTCGGATCCAGAGGTCCTGTGGGTATTCTTCATCAAGGAAGCTGAGAGTGGCTGTTCTGCGCTGCACACTGTTCTGTTCTTCCTTGTCAAATATTCCTCTCACTTTTGTCTGGATTTGTAATGATAGTCTATGCTCATCTTTCCATGGAGTTCGCTCTGGAATAGTTGTTAGGGGGATACCAACTGTGGGCAGATCAGTGGTTTCTCTGCAGAGTCGTTTGGCCTGGTGGATAAAACTACTTCTTTTCAACCGCCCCATAGCTAGGTTTTCAAATCTGTTCTTCATAGGGTGGCCTGGCAAGCTGAGGAACTTTTCTGCTTGTATTAGCGTTTTCGTATCTCTGCGCTCACTCAGTGCCTGTGTCCTCCCCATCTTCTCCATTTCCACTATAGGGGTTGATCTCATCCCTCCTGTGGTGACTCTAAGTGCTTGATTTTGCACCTTGTCCAGCTCTTGTAGTGTGGTATTTGATGCTGAACACCACGCAGTTGACCCATATTCCAGGTGTGGTCGTATGCTCTGTTGGTAAACTTTGCTAAGTATTTTCGTACTGGCTCCCCATGTGGTTCCACTTAGCTTTCTCAGGATGGCTATTTTCCTTCTGGCTTTTGCTACTGCTTTGTTGATGTGCTTTCTCCATGTCAGCTTGCCATCAAATGTTACTCCAAGGTATGTTGGTTCTTTATCTTCTCTTAGGGGTGTTCCATTTATCTGGATGATCCCTGCCTTTTGTTTTGGAGAGAGGGTAAATAGGGTGGTGCTGCACTTGTCAGTGTTTATGCTGACACACCATCTATTTGCCCATGCAGCAAATGTATCTACAGCTCTTTGTAGCAATCTGGTGGCCACTGATGCATATTCATTTGTGCTCCATAGAACCAGGTCATCGGCGTACATTGCCGCTTTAATTCCATGCGGTAGGTGAGCAACAAGATCATTGATGAAGATTAGAAAAAGTGTGGGGGACAAGACTCCGCCCTGGGGGACACCGTGACGCAGTAGTACTTTCTTGCTCTTGAGTCCGTCTATCTGTACTCGGGCTCTTCTGTTGTGCAAGTATGCTTTCACCCATTTGTACATTCTTCCATTGACTTTGCAGTTTCTCAGTTTCTTCATCAGACCTTCTTTCCAGACTTTGTCAAAGGCTTTCTTCAGATCTATCCATGCCGCAAGCACCAGCTTCTTCTCTTGGAATGCATCCTCAATTTCTTGAGAGAGGTAGGTTGTCTGATCTTCCGTAGAGTAGCACTGCCTAAAGCCAGCCTGCTGTGGCACAAGGATGTTTTTACTTTCAATGTACCACTGCAGTCTGTGATTGATGATGCGCTCCAGTGTTTTGCAGAGACAGCTGGTGAGGCTAATTGGTCTGTAGCTAGAGGCAATGGAACCATCTTTCCCTGATTTTAGGAGGGGTATCATGATTGCTTCTCTCCAGGCTTGTGGAACACTGCCTAAGGTCCAGCTGTTATTGAAGATCTGCAACAGCTTTGTTTTGGCCTCTGTTCCTAGATTCCTGATCATTTCATTGGAGATACCATCAGCTCCTGGTGACTTTCTCATTTTCAGTTTTGATATGGCTAGCTCCAGTTCGCTGATTGTGATGGGTGCCTCCAGAACCTCATGTACTATTTCCTTCTGTCCTGTATGTTGTCGTTTCTCTCGAATCTCTTGTTGATTCTCTGGACTAATTTTGATATTGCTATCTTGTGCGAACGAGTCCGCAAAATGGTCAGCTGCTTGCTTTCTTGTTAAGATTTTTCCATCTTTATGTAGTGCAATTTTTGAGTTTCTCCCTGTGCCCTCGTCATTAAGCTGTTTTATTAGCTTCCACAATTTCCTTGTGTCTCTTTCAAAGTTCAGAGACTCCGTTTTCTCCTGCCAGCTTTTCCGTCTAGCCTGCAGCTTGGCCCTTTGAAATTTGGCTTTTGCATGCTGGAATTTATTGTGGTGCTCTTGGCTGGGTGTGGCCTCTGCTTGCTTTCTACACACTTCAACATCATTATGCAACTGTTCCAGTTCACTACTCCAGTAGGGTTTATATTGTTTACGGGCTCCTCTTGGTACTGTTTCTCGCGCTGCCTGTAGTATGCATTTCCCAAACTCTTCAACTGCTTTATTTATGTCTTTCTCAGTGTTCAGGTTTCTAACCAGTATGCTGGTGCGATGCTTGTACATTGCCCAGTCTGCTTTCTTGTAGTTCCACCTCGAGAGGGTGCTGCTTTCACTTACAAGCTCATTTTCTACGGTTAGAAAGACTGGCCGATGGTCACTGCCACCAAGTTGTTTCCCAACAGTTCGTGTAATGTTCCACTCCAGGTCTGGTGAATGAAAAGCCAGGTCAGGTGTAGTTGAAGAGTGCCATGATCTCGAGTAGAAAGTATGTGGGTCGGACGGCTTGTTAATCAACATGAATCTATTCTCATCTTGCCAGTCTTCCAGTCTCTCTCCTCTCTGGTCCATGTGATCATAGCCCCAGCTCTGCGAGTGGCTGTTGAAATCGCCACACACAATCATTTTTTCTTTTAGTGGTAGAGTGTCCAGTGCCTGTGGGCGGTCACTTGGACAGTAGTAATTGATCAGATGTAGATCTGTATTACCTGTCTTAAGTTTAAGTGTCTGATACTCAGCCCCTTCCATGTAGACTTTGATTTGGGAAGCCATGATGTTATTTCTTACAAGGGTCAGTATCCCACCTTTTCGCCTGTTCTTTCGGTCAGATCGGTAACACTGGTAGCCTCTGATTTTGAAGGCTATATTTTCATTGAGGTGAGTTTCTTGCAAGCAACATATGCTTACTTTCTCTTTGTCCAGGATGTTTTCTAATTCAACTTTTTTGTTGCTGACTCCCTCCGCATTCCAGTGCATTATTTTAAGTCTTAGTTTAGTATGGCCAGTCGTCCTATTCTCATGTCCCCTGGCTCCACAGGACATCTGAGAAGGACCTCCAGTAGTTGGGGTTGGACCCTTTCGAGACATAGGGCCCGGCACTGCACCTGCCTGGGGGTCCAAAGCAGGGCGAGCACCATAACGATTAGCAGTAGTCGACATATTCCATTTTGCGTGATTGCGTGGCATCCTGATTTCTGTGGTGCGCCTCTTGGCTGGTTGCCTCCGTCTTCAGCACCTTTCTTTGCTAGAGCAGACTGTGGTCTCACTCGAGTGTAGATGTGTACGCGCGCACACGCCTGTCTGCGCATGCATGTCCGTGCATACACATCTAGAGCATACTGGTTATTTTCCGGCGCCAGAGACTCGCCGTCGCCCCTTCTCCTGTTAGTTTAAACAGGCCCGCCACGTGAAGGCCAGGAGTTGGACTTTTGCTGCATAGGTTATGTATTCACGAGCCATTGAGGTATTTGAGCAATGTTGGGCGCTCACCCCAACACCGCGCCTCGGCTACATACAGCAACATTTGGACCCAGTGGCCATATTAAAGAAGGTAAGTCAGCAGATAGAGTAAAGACACTTCAAGGCAGTAAAGCAATACTCACTATAGAAATATATTCTATTATAAATCTCTATTATCTATGTCTATCTAATTTATATATTATCCTATGACACCAAACAATACAATACAACCAATCTCTCAATCAATAGAGAAGATATAGGATATAAGACTTATCGTAGACGTGTGAAAGTGTGCACAATTAGTTAATTTGTCTTAACACCTTTCCACTTTCATACTGTCTGGAACTTTCTCACTGTAAAGTCACCAGCAATAATGAAATGTTTCTACCATAAATGTGATGGCACCATATATCCCATGGACATCCTTCCATTAAAAGTCATCAATGGATACTATTATGTATTTCCCAATATGTAGGTACCAATATGCCTGTACCAAGCTATGCATATGCCATTTAATGTACCTATATGCAGGGACCGCGCTTGACTTCCAATTAATGTAGGTATTATGTAATACACGCTGCTCCACCATTTAATGTGGCTATTTCCCGGGAGGAAAGTGGAATGAACAAGCACACCTTTAATATCCTTCTACTATTGGGAGTATTGAATGACTTTTGTCTACACTCCTCCCTTCCGTCTTTCATACACTATATCTCTCTCTTTCTCTCTCTCTCTCTCTCTCTCTCTCTCTCTCTCTCTCTCTCTCTCTCTCTCTCTCTCTCTCTCTCTCTCTCTCCTTCATAACATACCCTGACAACAGTTTCCTCCAACAATTAATAACCTGTTTATTGTTGAAAACTATGTCAGTTGTATGTATTGAATGTGTATATGTAGTTGTTAGTGTCTGCTAATGTGAGTGCAAGATAGGACTTTTGAACATTCGTCTCCGTGTCTCCTCTAGCATAGTCATACGGCCAAAACATAGGACATCACACATAGAATTGGAACGTTCTCACCCTGAATGCTCCGTTCAGCTTGAGTCTGGAGGTAAATCCGTTATTGAAAAAAAACAACTGTTCACCACTGTATCACCGTAAAGTAATGTGATCACGGTAAGTCCTTTCAGTAGACAGAGTTTTCCGTTTTTATGTTATTATAATCCATCAGTGAAATCACATCGCACCTGTCCACAGTTATTTAACCGTTTTCTGAATATAGGTAAAATGGTCTATAGTTCTTCACTGTTTCGTTTAGGTGAGTACCCAATTACAATGTTTTAGCCTATTTGCTCTGCTTGAATAAAGTTCTTTCACTAGGGTTCACCAAAACCTGTTTCTTGCCATTCGTTATGTCAACCCACTCTTATTGACTGTTTAGGTTGAATTTGCTATAGTGACATACTTTCACTGCACCTGTGACTTTAAGATCTTTACTCTTTTCTGAACAGGTCAGGATTATATATGAAACCTGTGGGATTATACAATCAGGTGATATGAGTCTGTTACAAACTACTTCTTATGTGAGTGTCTTTCTCCGGCCATACTGAGAAGCCTCCGAAGAACACTCAGACATAAGACAGATGAGTGCACTACAGTCTAAACTATTCACTAATAGAAAGCACTGCTAAGCACAAACATCTATATCCCTATGCTACTATTCCTCTAAGGTTACAATACCTTATATAATTAATTTATGATACTCCAAGCATTGAAATCCATTAGCACACAAACACTTCTATCCCATTTCCCGGGATGATTTCTTTGCTATTTTCAGGAGACATAAATCCAGTTTGCCGTCCCGTTAGGTAGCACACACTAAACCCGAAACCCCAGTTTCTACTATTTATATTGGGCTTTCCGTTCTTCGTTAGTGTTTGATGTCCATACATCAACAGTCGCATTTGCCGTTTCCGTAACATCAAAAGTTCAGTGAAATCACGTATACGTCAATTGCTCGCGCTACTCTGTTCCTCCGCTGTTTCCCTCGTTCATCGCTCGTCGTACTTCAAAGAGATTACACCGTCTTCGTGTTCCCCGTTCCTATGTATTCGTGTCTCCGTCTTGTCGGCCGATAAGATCGGCAGTCAATGACCCGGGCAACCACCTGTATCTGATATTCGGTCCATAACCTTCAATTTATCCTTCTCTCAGATTGACAGACTCGATTGTTAACTCTCCTCATATATTGCCATTAATGTTACATGTAATTTTATCTGGGAATCACTAAACTATCATCATTCTGTGACATAGGCCCCCTCTTAAGAGAGTTGACCGCGTCGACTCTTCTTCAATGTAGTTTTGATTCCTATGATCCACCATCCTATTCCTCTTCCTCTGAAGTTGGATGTCTAGATAAGAAATCCGCTCCTACATTCTCCTTACCAGGGATGTATTCCACTGTGAAGTTGTCCTGTTGCAGCAACAACGCCCATCACATCCACCGTGCGTTGAGCTTCTCCGAAGTAGCTATGAACATCACGTGTTGATGATATGTCTGGATCCTCACATGGCTCACCTCCTCATCCAGTAGGCGACCTCATAGACACCCTACCATACTACTCATGACTGAAACTAGTGTTGGCTCATCGCTCCTGTCCGTCCGGTCGACCTTCTCTCGACTTGCGTCAGCGACGGCTCACAATACAGACGGATTGTCCCATCCTGATTGTAACACTGCTTCCATGTCCTCTTGGTTTCCCCCGGCTTTGCCTCTGGGGATGTTCCACCTCGTCCGCGTTGGACCGAGTCGTCTTTCCCAAACCTCCTGGACTTTTGCTTCCAGGACCATCTTGGGCGATATTGTATCTGGTCAGCCAATCTTCGGTTGGAGTCCTGGGTATTTCTCGCCTTTCCCGCCGTTACCCACCCCTTCTGAACTTGGTTACTATTGAAGGTTTCACTCTTGTCCTTTCCCTGACGTGTGATTTCCCTCCTCCTTTCGTTAGGGTAAATCTGACCTATCACGTACTGTCCCATAGGCCCTCCTATGTTGTACTGGCGATCTCTGGTCTTCGTCTGGACTGGTAACCTTTGTCCCAATGGCTGCCATCACCATAAAGTGCGAAGCTTTGCTCCCGGATCTCTCCTCATATTTCCTAATGAGATGTCTAGGGAGATTTTTCTGCTCTTCCCCGATCCGGATTTTGTAGATGTTCTTGGACACAACCTTTTCCACAGGATAAGGTCCTTTCCATCCTACTTGTAGTATATTAGTCTCTTCTGGACCCCATACTTCCACTTTGTCTTCCACCTTAAGAGCTAGTTTCCTCTTAATTCGCTTGTTGGGTGGTGCTTTCTGGCACTCTGAACAAGACTTCACTAACCGGCGTACATCTCCGGTCATTCCTGGCCAGCAATAATGGCCGGAAATTTGCTGCAATGTCTCTCTGACACCCATATGTCGATTCTCTGCTATGATGTGTCCACTCTGAAGAATAGTGAGGACGGTGGGTCTCTGGAACCACCCACTGCTCGTGCAGGTTGTCTCCTCTCCCAGCTCTCCGATAGAGTAGTCGATTCTTCAGAAAGTACTGTCCCCGTTCTGGTGGCTCAGCACTTCTTTGCAGCTTCCTGTAGCAAGGATGCAACGTAGTATCCTTCCTCTGGGCAGTATGCAATTCTCCTATCTCTGAGTTGTCGCATAGTGTCTCTGCCTCTTTTCCTTCCCTTGAGATCCACTGGCTACTGCTCCCCTGTGGGCTGGCTGTTTGGGCATCCCCAAAAAGACATATTTTGTGCCAAGGATCATGGGAAATAAGGAGTCCGATAATACAGCTGCTGGAATAATGCCCGTGACGTACCTTGACTTAATCTCCACCTTGGCGATTGGCAGCGTCATGGTAACAGCACTCCTCATTGCCGGCTGTATCTCTATGGTCTCCCCTGTTAGTTGGTCTGGGCTTACTAGGCTGGCATCTATCACCGCTTCCCCATCCAAACCTGAATCGTAGAGACAAGCAACCTGTTGGCCATTGACTTCAATCAGTTCAACCACAGGTGGCCTCTCTTGGTCCTGGGTGTGTTCCATCTCCTCGACCTTTTCCTTGCCTTCCTCTTTTGATTCCTCGAGGTTGGTTATGCAATTGGCGTCTTCTGCCTTGCATCTGCAGTCCACAGTATTATGTGTTTTCGACCGGCAGTGTGTGCACCATTTTCCCTTCCAAGGTTTCCGTGTGTCCTTTTTGTTCCTAGCTCCTTCGCCGACCTCAGCCTTGTCTGTGATCACCGTCGTAGGAGTCACTTTGCATGCTGCGAAGTAAGAACTTTTAGGTTTCGATCTGCAGTCCTTCGTGTTATGAGAGGGCGACTTGCAAATCGAACACCACTTCTCATACCACGGTCGTTTATCTGGAGAATTCGAGGTGCTCGGGTTTCCTTCCTTCACCTTCTCTGAACTCTCCAGTGACGTCTTTATATAAGGTTCCACTTTTTCTCCTTCCCAGTTGTTTTTTTTTCCTTTTTCTCTTGTTTCTCCTGACCTTTGGTTTGTGTACTTAGTTCTTTAGCTTCCCCATGGACTTCTACGAATCTTTCCGCCAGCTTATTCACAACATCCAGCCGTTCCGCCCCTTGTTCTCCTAAAAATGTCTTCAGTGGTTCTGACATTTGCTGGCGCATCTGATCGACCACCATGAGCTCTTCCAGACTCTCATAGTCCCGCTTGAACTCTGCCAAGTCCATCCATTTCTGGAGATATGATTTCAGCCTCAGACTGTAGGCGGCGAATAGCTCTCCCGGCTCTCGTCTAGACGATCTAAACTTCTTCCGATACGTTTGTGCTGTGATTTCAAAATGCTTCATCAAAGCGGCTTTTAATTCCTCGTAATTATTTTCATGTCCTGGTGGTAAGCGTGTGTACACCTCGTACCCCGAACCTAGTAAGCCCTGGGATAATTTAAGAGCCCATCTGCTTCTATCCGAGTCCCATAGCAACGGTCCATTGCCTCGAAAGCGATTAGCAGTACTGGTCAAAGCGTTCTTTCGACTCATCATAAACAGCTAAGGGAAACTTCATGGCATGGTACCCATGTCCAATCATGTGGGTTGCACCAGGTGAAGAAGAACTTCCTTCCACTCCATCTATTTCTCCCTTAGTTTGTGTCTTGAGTTCTATCTCTTTCATGCGGTATTCATGTTCTCTGATCTTTGTGGCCTCTTCTGCGTCCAACCTCTTTTTGGTCTGCTCCACTTCAGCATCCAACCGCTTGTTGATCTGTTCCATTTCCATGCGTTTCAATTCCAATTCGGCCTTTCGATCTTCTCGTTCTGCTTGACGAATTTCCTTCTCTCTCTCCTGTACGTAATCCGTTAGGGCCGAACCAGATAACCCAATTTCTTCTCCGTTGGCCCTAAGTTCTGCTGTAGTTAGTTTAAAAGTGGCCATATTAAAGAAGGTAATTCAGCAGATAGAGTAAAGACACTTCAAGGCAGTAAAGCAATACTCACTATAGAAATATATTCTATTATAAATCTCTATTATCTATGTCTATCTAATTTATATTTTATCTATGACACCACACAATACAATACAACCAATCTCTCAATCAATAGAGAAGATGTAGGATAAAGACTTATCGTAGACGTGTGAAAGTGTGCACAAATAGTTAATGTGTCTTAACACCTTTCCACATTTCATACCTGTCTGGAATCTTTCTCACTGTAAAGTCACCAGCATTAATGTAATGTCTCTACCATAAATGTAATGGCACCATATATCCCATGGACATCCTTCCATTAAAAGTCATCAATGTATACTATTATTTATATTCCAATCAGTATGTCCCAACATGCAGGTACCCGCTATGCCTATGCCATTTAATGTACCTATATGCAGGGACCGCGCTTGCCCTCCAATTAATGTAGGTATTATGTAATACCCGCTTGCTCCACCATTTAATGTGCTTGTTTCCCGGGAGGAAAGTGGAATGAACAAGCACACCTTTAATATCCTTCTACTATTGGGAGTATTGAATGACTTTTGTCTACACTCCTCCCTTCCGTCTTTCATACACTATCTCTCTCTCTCTCTCTCTCTCTCTCTCTCTCTCTCTCTCTCTCTCTCTCTCTGTCTCTCTCTCCTTCATAACATACCCTGACAACAGTTTCCTCCAACAATTAATAACCTGTTTATTGTTGAAAACTATGTCAGTTGTATGTATTGAATGTGTATATGTAGTTGTTAGTGTCTGCTACTGTGAGTGCAAGATAGGACTTTTGAACATTCGTCTCCGTGTCTCCTCTAGCATAGTCATATGGCCAAAACATAGGACATCACACATAGAATTGGAACGTTCTCACCCTGAATGCTCCGTTCAGCTTGAGTCTGGAGGTAAATCCGTTATTGAAAAAAACCACTGTTCATTACTGTATCACCGTAAAGTAATGTGATCACGGTAAGTCCTTTCAGTAGACAGAGTTTTCCGTTTTTATGTTATTATAATCCATCAGTGAAAGCACATCACACCTGTCCACAGTTATTTAACCGTTTTCTGAATATAGGTAAAATGGTCTATAGTTCTTCACTGTTTTGTTTAGGTGAGTACCCAATTACACTGTTTTAGCCCATTTGCTCTGCTTGAATAAAGTTCTTTCACTAAGGTTCACCAAAACCTGTTTCTTGCCATTCGTTACGTCAACCCACTCTTATTGACTGTTTAGGTTGAATTTGCTATAGTGACATACTTTCACTGCACCTGTGACTTTAGGATCTTTACTCTTTACTCTTTTCTGAACAGGTCAGGATTATATATGAAACCTGTGGGATTATACAATCAGGTGCTATGAGTCTGTTACAAACTACTTCTTATGTGAGTGTCTTTCTCCGGCCATACTGAGAAGCCTCCGAAGAACACTCAGACATAAGACAGATGAGTGCACTACAGTCTAAACTATTCACTAATAGAAACCACTGCTAAGCACAAACATCTATATCCCTATGCTACTATTCCTCTAAGGTTACAATACCTTATATAATTAATTTATGATACTCCAAGCATTGAAATCTATTAGCACACAATCACTTCTATCCCATTTCCCGGGATGATTTCTTTGCTATTTTCAGGAGACATAAATCCAGTTTGCCGTCCCTTTAGGTAGCACACACTAACACAGAAAACCCCAGTTTCTACTATTTATATTGGGCCTTCCGTTCTTCGTTAGTGTTTGATGTCCATACATCAACAGTCGCATTTGCCGTTTCCGTAACATCAAAAGTTCAGTGAAATCACGTATACGTCAATTGCTCGCGCTACTCTGTTCCTCCGCTGTTTCCCTCGTTCATCGCTCGTCGTACTTCAAAGAGATTACACCGTCTTCGTGTTCCCCGTTCCTATGTATTCGTGTCTCCGTCTTGTCGGCCGATAAGATCGGCAGTCAATGACCCGGGCAACCACCTGTATCTGATATTCGGTCCATAACCTTCAATTTATCCTTCTCTCAGATTGACAGACTCGATTGTTAACTCTCCTCATATATTGCCATTAATGTTACATTTAATTTTATCTGGGAATCACTAAACTATCATCATTCTGTGACAATTAGTGGGAACTTGAGGAAGGCAGTTGATGGTTTCATCATCGAAGAAGGAGATTGCATTTAAGATGTTGCTGAAATGCTCTGCCCAGCGATGAAGGATTTCTTTCTTATCGGTGACCAATGTTCCCCCATCAGCACTGAGGAGGGGAACTATGCCTGGTGATGTAGGACCATAGACCGCTCTCAGTGAGTCATAGAAGTATTTTCATATCACGTCTGTCGGTAAAGCCTTGAATTTCATCAGCGTTCTTGCTCAGCCAGGAGTCCCACATGTGCCAAGGTTTCTGCTGCACTACTCTCCGAATGTTATTGAAGGCATCTGTTTGTTTTTTTTTTTTTTTTTTTTTTTTAAATGTTGACTTGGGGTCATTTAAATATGCCGTGAGGAGAAGATATTTCTCGGGCAACAATTGGTTGATGCCTTCGGAATTTTCACTAAACCAGAATTTATGCTTTCGGGGGAGGAGGGGGGGGGGGCAGGATTTCCATGGCAGTGTTGAACAGTATGTCCTTTAGGACTCTCCACTCTTTTTCCGTATCCTGTTTAGCTGCAGCATTTGGCTCTGAGGCGGTGGTCCCGCATATTTTCAAACGACAGCTGCATATTTTTGCTGTTTAGGCGGGTGACATTTAGCTTCTTTTGCACTTTTACCCCATTAGGTTGTCATGTTGGTGCATGTTTATTTTTAGTCAATGAGACGATGATCTGGCCAACATTCGGCACTACACATGGATTTTGTCACCCGAACGTCTTGTCTGTCACTCATCCTGACTATGGCATAGTCAATGAGGTGCCATTATTTCGAGCAAGAGTGCATCCACGATGTCCTATTTCTCGTGGGAAGACGGAAAATTGTGTTTGTGATCGGGAGATCGTGTTCGGCACATGTCTGAAGAAGGAGGAGCTGTTATTGCTATTACAATTTCCGACTCCGTGCTTTCCAGTAATGCCACTACATTAGGTGGTGTCCGTTTCTACTCTGGCATTGAAGTCCCCAAGGATTATAAGTTTGTTTCCTTTGGGAATATATGTTAATACATTGTGCAGGTCCTCATATAATTTGTTCTTGACGTCATCTTCATTTGGCATGGTTGGTGCGTAGACACTCATAATGGTTGCATGCTTCCTTCCGTTCAGCAGGGGCAAATTAATGGTCAAAACGTGTCTCGCTAAAGGCTGCAATGTCGATGTTGTACCTGCCCAGCTTTCTCCCAATCAGTGCTGTTCGTTTCTCTGGGCCCGACGCGCCGCCACTATCAAGTAGGGTGCGTACATTCTAAGTTCGGATTGTCAATGGAATATGGTTTGCTTTTCTAGCTTTACCTGTTTTTGCTTTGTATGTCGACCGCAGTATAGGGTAGCCACCGACCGTGGCTAGCTGATTAGGTAACGATGACAAATATTATATGATGAAACAATATTTAGGGCACCTTTTCTAGCTCATTCTTCTTGCTATGGAGGTGAGCTGTGTTTTCCTATAGAGGGCTGCTCAGTCACTCAGTGGGATTACGAATCCCACTGCTGCTTCGGTCGCTAGAAGACGACCATATGGCCTGAGCCGCCTGTATGCAGGTCTGCGACGACTGCCAACGTACCCAAGCCTGCCGCTCGCCATCGCCACAGGGTTTGAAGATGATATATGAAGTTGGATGAAGAATGACTTGTGCGATGAATTGGATTAAAGTGAGGAAGAGTTGCGCAATTCGTCGACCACAATTTCTCGACTGAGTTCAGCGGCAAGACAAGTCAAGACGACTGGAGACGAATACAGGTGCAGTGGATGACCAGGGCGCTCTACGTGCCTTGCCGTGCTCATTACGTTCCACAACGCTTTGCAGGTAAACACACATGTATTGTTGGCGCGCATAGAACTAGAAGAAGGAAGTAGAGACTAAGGACACACTAGACAACAAAAATAAACAATTGCGTACAATGAATAACTGTCATTCCATGTTGATTGAAATTAGTATGTCTTTTAGGCACATTGTCACACACTTTAGAAATAAACATAATATTTGTATTATGTTGTGACAAAGATAAGCAAATATGGATTTTAGAACGTGTCATGTTGGATAAAGATATGAGAGGAACGAACGAACGAACGAACGAACGAACAAACTTTATTTTAAAAGGGTAACAAATTGGGCACGCAGGCCCGTCTTACATTCGGCCCTTTCAATCACTCATCTTTAATTCATCAAATGTGCATGTTACATTAACATAGGGGAAAAAACATTGACAAATGGATTTTGTGAGCATAAACAATGCATATTACGCATGATACATTCACAGGAGAAATCAAAAAAAAAAAAAAACATTGTCAAATGAAAGTTGTAAACATAAACAGTGCATATTGCAATCAATATGGGAGACACATCCCCCATCCACCCTCACATCTCCAATCCACCCTCATATCCCCCACCCACCAAAACCTCACCCATCCACCCACACATACCTCCACGCACTCACACAGAACCAGGCAAACATACATGCCGCCACCCACCCACTGATCCCCCACCCACACACATTTCCCCACCCATACACACACATCCTCACACACGAAGAAGAAGAAGACGAAGAAGAAGAAGAAGAAGAAGAAGAAGAAGAAGAAGAAGAAGAAGAAGAAGAAGAAGAAGAAGAAGAAGAAGAAGAGAAGAAGAGAAGAAGAAGAAGAAGAAGAAGAAGAGTAGAAGAAGAAGAAGAAGAAGAAGAAGAAGAAGAAGAAGAAGAGAAGAAGAAGAAGAAGAAGAAGAAGAAGAAGAAGAAGAAGAAGAAGAAGAAGAGAAGAAGAAGAAGAAGAAGAAGAAGAAGAAGAAGAAGAAGAAGAAGAAGAAGAAGAAGAAGAAGAAGAAGAAGAAGAAGAAGAAGAAGAAGAAGAAGAAGAAGAAGAAACCACGCACACATACCCACGACAACCCACACATCCCGCACCTATCCACACACATATCCCGCACTCTCACAATTTTTTCCAACCCACCCACACACACATCAGCCAACCTACACCCACTCACCCACCCAATATTCACCACCTCTCAAGTACACATCCCCACCTATACACACATCCCCACCCATAAACACATCTCCCCACCTGCCCATACATATCCCCCACCCAAAAACACACACCTTCCACCGACACACACCCCGCCACCCACATATACCCCACCCACACACATCCGCCGCTCACACACATCTTCTCACAACTACACACCTCCCCCACCCATACACTCATCTCTTACACACATTTACCCACTCATGTACTCATCCATCAACCACTCACACCCACACATCACCCTCGCGCCCATCAACACATGCACGTCTCATCTACCCACCCACCCACACACACCCAACCAGCCAGCGAAACACACATCCCCCATCCTCGCATACATCCTTCAATAACTTGCACATCCCACACCTCCCCCACCTCTCACACATCTCCCTCCACACAAAACTCCACCCATAAACACATCCCCCCACACACACATCCCCCACATAATTCCCCATACACATCCCCGCCCACACATCTCCCCACCCACTCACACATCCTCCACCTACAAGCATCCTCACCACCCACACATACATCCTCCACCCACTCACATTTACCCCATCCACACTCACACACTCCCACCCACACAGACATATCCCATTCACAGACACCTCCCACACCCATTATACACCCATCCCCCAACCCACACAATCTCCAAAACACCAATTCACCCACCCAAACACACATTCCCTACCGACACCCCCTCCCAACCCACCAACACCCACATACTTCCAACTATCCTCTCATAGGTCAGACAATGAGTGTGTGAGACGTCAGATGGTGCGTGCTGGTGGAAATGACCATGTGTTCACATGATTTCAGTGTTGACAACCATTTATTGCACAACTTGGTCTGTCCAGTCACTCACGCTACAGCCATGGTTGTAGTTATTCTATCTTTTGTTAAGCACAATGCAATACACTACCGTCTTCTAATTCTGAAGTTAGGAAAGTGCTAAGTTGGATGTATAATTCTTAAGTTTAGAAAGTGACATGTTAAATGTACATTTCTGAAGTTTAGAAAGTGCTATACCATACCTGATGCCCTGACTTGAAAGTGCAAATATGGCAGTGAAAAAAGTATAAGAAATGGCCGCAAACAACTCCCTTTGCAGAGAGAGACTTCGGGACACGAACATGGAGGATAGGCAGTGAAACGGTTAAGGCCTCTGGAGTTTTATGCTCGTGGCTACCGTTTGCATTGGAATTTTCCTCATGTTGGACTGGTAGTTTATGGTTCCGTCGCCCTGCTACTGAGTTGAGTGCGTGGCGCGACGATGTGAGCTGTGAATTTCGTGTGAAATGTTTTATAATCTCCCCGAGGCTGTGGAGCGTAAACAGCATGTTCAGAGCAATACGGCTGCTATGTCCCAGAATTGACCGGTTTTTGTGCCTCATGCAGAAATGTGTGTCTGCTAGTCTTCTGGTTGACTGCCGCTTCCTTTGACGATAAACGGTGTTTCGTGGAGGACTGTTATTTTTTTTTCATTCTGGAGGCGCCATTATGTACAGTGAAATGTTTTTTTTTTTTACATCTGTCCGATGTGTTGTGGCGTGGTGTGCATGCTCGAATAATGGCGTAGCTGGCTAGAAATTATCTACAAACGGAACAACAATATCTAAAAATATCTGCGTGTATGGCGGCTGCTTGTGTCGCAGAAGTGACCTTTTTTTGTTGTTTTTTGCCTTGTTTTCTAGTGACTGCCGTTTCCATCGATGATAAACTGTATTTTCGCAGAGGACTTTTGTGTTGGCATTCTTGCGACGGCATTATGTACAGTGAAATATTTTTTTAAACATATGTTCCAGATTGTCTTTTTGCTTGAACTACATTTCGGAGAAAAAATGGCGTTTCTGGTTAGAAAGCGTATAGAAACGGAACACTAACATCTAGTGACATCGAGACTTTGTAGGTGAACATCTGGTAAGGAATGTGACTGCCACTTCCATCAACGATGAACTCTATGTTTCATAGAGGATTTTGTGGTGACATTCTGGCGGCGGCATTGTGCACAGTGAGCCTGAGAGGGATGTTGGTTGTCGATACTCCTGTCTTTTCCACTTTTCACATGGGACAGTGAGGAACATTTTATGTGATATTCACTGGCATAGGAACGGAGCATAATGGGGACAACCCGTTACTGTGATGTTGGAACCGCGACTGAACTGAGCTGAACTGCAGAGAGGTCGATGTAGAATAAGTTGGGGAAAGCGCAAACATTGTTTGATTCTATAGTGTTTGTTTATGTCATTGTAATATACGTTTGCTCGATCCAAGAATCGGTTGATACTTACATTTGTATACAAACTGTGTCTTCTTCATTGTTCTTCATTTAAGAGAAATGCGTCACTTCTAGAAACCTATCTCAGTGGTCAGCGTCTCCGACTGTGCATGCATGTATGTAACGTTTACTTTCTACCGAGTTTGTGAACAGAGCTGAAAATCTCCATGTGTGTTCGTCGGGAGAAGACTCAGCACCAGTGAAGATGACCGCATGGAATGGAAAGGATTAAGACAAACAGTACACCAAGCTTGGTTGACCGATTCCATTCACCTTTTTTATTTTTTGTTGCGTATCTCTTACGGGACGTTGTAGTCGACACCAGCATATTCAGCTGCTGTTGATGTACTAGGCAAGTGTTACGTTCAGTAGTTTGCCATTTCTTTCTGAACGACTGGCCCCTATACTTTTTTTCGAAAAAACCAGCACCGCTGGGTTTCGAACACTGGTATACGGGCTCACAAACCGCGTTCGCAAGCCCTTAGCCACAGAGACCCATTCACATTAGCCGGCCCAATTTGCCGTTGATTGGTTTTCTCTGCTGACATTGTTGCAGCTAACGCATAGCGATTACTGATCGCCGTGGGAGTATTTTACCTGTCTGATTTGCAACCGGCGTCTCTTGTTTCTGGCCTTTATTCACGAAAGCTAGGCATCAGATTTCACTAAACAAAATATTAACTTAAGGAGGCATATGAAATCAATAGAAACTAATGGTTGTTTCAGGAGCCATGTCGTAACATCATCCCTCCAGCTGTGCTGATCATCACCTCCTGCTTCATATTACTGAAAGCTCTGTCGTTCTGGTTGTCTGGTCACCAGTTTCCTGGCATATGTCATAACTGCCATATATTATTACCTGTCATGACATGTCATATTTGCCATATTTCTTACCTGTCATGACATGTCATATTTGCCATATTTTATTACCTTTCTGGTTTCTATCATGACATGTCCCACCTACCATAGTTGACTACCTATCTTCTTCCATGTCATATTATCGTATTGCCGCCTTGCTTTCATCTGTTCAAGACCATTCATTGGCAGGTGGATAGGAAATACACAATGATGGGCAGATGGGATCTATGTAATAACAGAGATATACCACTATGTACCAGAAACCACAGCAATCTCTCCAGAGAAGATAGACCAGACAAAACAGCAATCTCCACAGTGAAGATACACCAGATAACACAAAAATCTTCACAGTGAAGATACACCAGATAACACGAAATTCTTCACAGTGAAGATAAACCAGACAACACAGCAATCTCCCCAGTGAAGATACACCAGACAAAACAGCAATCTCTCCAGAGAAGATAGACCAGACAAAACAGCAATCTCCCCAGTGAAGATACACCAGACAAAACAGCAATCTCTCCAGAGAAGATACACCAGACAAAACAGCAATCTCTCCAGAGAAGATAAACCAGACAAAACAGCAATCTCCACAGTGAAGATACATCAGACATCACATCAATCTCCCCAGTGAAGATAAGCCAGACAAAACAGCAATCTCCCCAGTGAAGATAAACCAGACAACACAGCAATCTCCCCAGTGAAGATACATCAGACATCACATCAATCTCGCTGGAGAAGATACACAACATAATATATAAATCTCTACAGCAAAGAATCAGCCATGGAAACGAAATTTGTACATGTTATACGCATGTAATATCTATATATCTATCATGGATACAATATCTTTATATCTGTCATGGATACAGTATCTTTACATTTGTCATGGATACAATATCTTTATATCTGTCATGGATATAATATCTTTACATCTGTCATGGATACAATATGTTTACATCTGTCATGGATACAATATGTTTACATCTGTCATGGATATAATATCTTTACATCTGACATGGATACAATATCTTTACATCTGACATGGATATAATATCTTTACATCTGACATGGATACAATATCTATTAATCTGACATGAATACCATATCACTACATTTTACATGGATACAATACATTTGCATGCATCTGAGATGGATAAAGTATATATATATCTGTGGCGAGATTCCCGCGGACGGATTCCCTTCTTCATTTTCTGTTTAAAGGAGGGCACGAAGATGGCAGAATGGACAGAGAAATCGAAATCAGATGTCAAAAAGCTAGTGCACTTACATATCAACTATCACCCTTACTGAAACATCCAAATACACCAATGTCCGCGAAACGACAGATAATAAACAGCATATTCACACCAACCCTATGCTAACAATCTCAAACCTGGATTTATCCAAATCACACTTTCGCAAAATCAACACCTGCGAGATGAGATGCCTGGGGAGAGCTGCCAAATTAACAATCTGAGACTGAGTAAGAAATGCTGTTATCAGACAGACAGTGGGATTAACACCTTGTGCCACATCTTATATATACAAGGCAATCTCCGTCTGTCTGTATGTCTGTCCTTTATGCGCTCGCGAACGGTCCATCCGATTGAGATGAAATTTTCTACACGTCTTCCTCTCATTGCAGCGCTGCCAACTGTCATATTTTTTAGTGTGAAATGGCTGCTTACCCAATATTATTTCATTTTTCATTTTTCATTATAATTTCATATATCTCAGGGGACTTAACTCTGTAAAAGTTATTTCAAGGGGAATAACTTTTCTTTATAACTTATAGTCATATTGTGGCATCGTTTTCAAAGATTTATAAACTCTTTGTCTATAGTTATGTACCGGCATATGAGTTATAATAAATAATGATACAATCTTTAAGGAATTTTCAAAGTTTTCATAAAAATAATGCATAATGCATAACATTGTAACTCATCTTTTTATGCTTAAAGAATAAATAAATAATACTTACCTTATCTCTATCAAGTTTGAAGATTTTATATTTCTTTACACTGTCGCCAACTCTAAGAAGACATGGAACAACTTCAGCCATTATTAAATCTACAGGCATATGCGTTATATTCCTCCTCCTCTCCCCTCCTCCACCTCCTACCCTCTTCCTCTTCCCCTCCTCCCTCTCCCTCCTCAATCCTCCTCTTCCCTCTTTCTCCTCCTCCTCCCTCCTCCTCCCTCTTCCTCCTCCTCTTTCCCCCTCCTCCTTCCTCCTCCTCCATCTTCCTCCCTCTTCCTCCTCCTGCCTCCTCGCCCTCCTCCCTCCTCCTAATCACTCCTCTTCCTTCCTCCTCCCTTCTCCTCCTCTCTCCTCCTACTCCCTCCTCCTCCTACATCCTCCCCCTCCTCCCTCCTCCTCCTTCTCCTCCCTCTTCCTCACTCCTCCTCCTCCCCCTCCTCCTCCCTCTTCCTCCCTCTCCTCCTCCCTCCTCTCCCTTCTCCTCCTTCCTTCTCCTCCTCCCTTCTCCTCCTCCCTCCTCATCCTCTCTCCTCCTCCCTCCTCCTCCTCCCTCTACCTCCTTCCTCCTCCTCCTCCTCCTCCCTCCACATCCCTCCTCCTCCCTCTTCCTCCTCCTCCCTTCCTCCTCCTCCTCCTCATCCTCCCTCCTCCTCACCCTCCTTCTCCTCCCTCCTCCTTCTCCCTCTTCCTCCTCCCTCCTCCTCCTTCCTTCTCCTCCTCCCTCCTCCTCCTCTCTCCTCCTCCTCCCTCCTCCTCCTCTCACCTCCTCTCCTCCCTCTCCTCCTCCCTCCTCCTCCCCCTCCTCCTCCTGCGTTCTTATCCTCCCTCCTTCTCCCTCCTCCTCCTCCTTCTCCTTCCTCCTCCCTCTTCCTCCTCCCTCTTCCTCCTCCCTCCTCCCCCCTCCTCCCTCTTCTCCTCCCCCTCCTCCTCCCTCCTCCTCCCACCTTCCTCCTCCCCTCATCCTCCTCCTTCCTCCTCCTTCCTCCTCCTCCCTCCTCCTCCCTCCTCCTCCTAATCCTCCTCCTCCCTACTACTCCTCCTCCTTCCTCCTCCCTCCTCTTCCCTCCTCCTCCTCTCTCCGCCTATCTCTTCCTCCCACCTACTCGTCCCTCCTTCTCCCTCCTCCACCTCCCTCTTCCTCCTCCCAGCTCCTACTCCTCCTTTTTCTTCTTCTTCTGCTGCTGCTGCCGCTGCTCCATTTACCCAAGTTAATTGTTGGGGAAGATGTAAAGATCTTTCAAGTGCTCTTTCTAATGCTTTTTGTAAGTTGGTCTTCGTTTATCTAAGGTTGTTCTAACTGCAACCAATAAATGATTAGACAGACAGACAGACAGACAGACAGATAGATAGATAGTCGGGAACGGGAACGGGAGCTTATATGACTACTTATATGAATTAAATGAGATGCTCCACACCAGGAGCTGGGCGATGCCGGGCCGGGTCAGACAGACAGACAGACAGACAGACAGACAGTCGGTAACGGGAACGGGAACTTATATGACTACTTATATGAATTAAATGAGATGCTCCCCACCGAGGACTGGGCGAAGCCGGGCCGGGTCAGCTAGTCTATTGAAAGACAGAAGATCAAGTGGTTTGGCCATGTCGTTAGAATGCAACACCAACAACTACCATCACTGGCCTTACATCAAAGATCATCTGCAGCGAGACCAAGAGGACGTCCAAGAAGAAAATGGATTGACGACATCAAAGACATTGTACAATCACACGGAATGACACTACCCAGTGCCGCCCACCGGGCGCTGGAACGAAAATTAATCTTCCCCACGCCGCTTGACGGCAGAAGTGTAAGATGATGATGATGATGATGATGAATGATGATGATGATGATGATGATGATGATGATGATGAATGATGATGATGATGATGATGATGATGATGATGATGATGATGATGATGATGATGATGATGATGATGATGATGATGACGACGAGCTATTTATTGCTAAGGAAATCCCACAAAGAATTATTCTGTTGTCGTGCCTTGGGTAAATATACAACTCTACTTTAAAATTAGAAAACTAGAGAATTATTTAGTAGTGTTTGGTTCACCTCATCTAGTCATGGAATCATAACTCTATTCAGTGACTAGGTAGACAAATCGCGAGTCCCGGAACGCTTCAGTTCCGAGACTATAATATACTGACGCAATATCTGATCCGATAGGCACAGTTAACATCAAGACTTCTGAAAGACAACGTCTGCCATGTTTGTCTGTATTCAAAGCGCACATTTTTATATACAGGTCCAATATTCATGGAAACAAGACATTGTTTTCATAGGATAAGGTAATTGACATTTATATTAACTTAACATTGTAGGTTAGATGAATCAATTACCGAGGGAAGCTACCGCGTTCTTGCACAAACTTAGGGGTGAAAAGGTCACGTCAACAATCACTGCACCAGTGTTTGGGTGAGCAGTTTATCTTGTATTGTTGTGTTGATTCAAGCAATTAGTGTTCTGTCAGCTTGATCTGTCTACCGAATAATTCTGCAGCGTCTGTGTATTTCTGCGACGGCTGTGTGGATATCCTAATTAAAGGAACTTTAATTTAGGTATGTACATGCTAGGGGCAATAACATTATTACTCTACTATCAGCTAGTGCAATGCATTAGTAATATACTGATTTAGCTCCCCTGGGACATAGTAACCTTTCATTACTACACCCGAGAATCAGGGGATGGGTTAATGAAATTAAACTTTCAACATGGGGTATTTATACCTACATGAAAAAGAATATCTTCACTACTTAGTAATGGGCAAAAGTAGGAAAGGTAAATCTTCTTTGTGAGAATTGAAGATAGTTCGTACAATGTCTACACTACAGTTCTTCAGTAGAACACAACCTGATAACATAAGTTAAATGAAATACTATATGGCTAATGTCACGTCAAGGGGACGTCACTTCTCCAAACCTCAAGGAGACCTGAACTATTAGTCCTTACGTACGAAAGACACGTGTGTGAGCATGGATCGAGATGGAGTGCCTAGATAAAAACTGCCATTTACGCCCAATATAGTATCTTGCTGTGTATGGCTGGGGGGAATGGGGGGGGGGGGGTCTTTTAGCCTGAGGAATTAAGGACTCCTAGCTAGTGCAGTCGCCGTGAACTATGTAGGTTAGAGTTTTCTTTTTGCCCCCGACAAAAAAAAAACAACTCCACACCTTACGCAAGATTCGAACTCGGGTCTCTCGAAGAAGAATCCGACATTCTAGCCACTCGGCCAGCCGCTCCTACAGGTGAAGTATATTCTTGTATAAATGGGTTCCAGTCCTCAAGAGCTGTCTCGGCGAGCTGGGCTTCTACAAGGCGAGGTGATGTTCCAGTCGACCACCAGTGTTGCCATTTTGACGCTTTTCGCACTAAATGTAGTGCTTTTTCAAGACATTTAGTGCCAACAATTTGCATTTAGCGCTTTCCCGCTAATTTGGTGCTTCACAATTTTTGGGGGGTGCTTTTTTGGGTGGGTAAATATTACATATTACATATATAACAATGAAGTATATACAAAATTAATATCCGTAGTTCATCATCTGGTACTAGTTAAAAGTGTATGTCATTCCCTTCAGCTGGCAGTGTTACAGGCTGCAGCTGCTTGTCTGCCCAGGAACATAGAGTTAATGATTAGAGAAACATATAACTGGTTTTCTCAATCAAGTGTTTGTCAAGCAAAGTACAGGGAGCTTTTTATTTATTAAATGATGGACAACATCCGCTGAAGGTTATTCAATTAAGCCAGACACGATGGATGTCCATTCAGTCTGCCATTGTCAGAATATTGCAGCGGTGGGTCGAGCTCAGAACTCATTTTTATATAGCAAGACTCAACGAGCGCTGTTATACAGCAGACCTTCTACATTCTATGTTTAGCCACATGAAAAACTATGTTTATCTCATATTTCTCAAGCATATTCTCGGAGAAGTTCAAAGTGTGAATAAGAAATTCGAAGCAGATATACAGGATCCAACAAAACTACCCAGCGATCTTGTCCAGCTCATTGATTCTATCAGTTCAAAGATTGCCATTCCCGGGGAAAAAATAACAGAAAGTGATGCTATTCAAGATTATTTAGATCCTAATCCCAATCTAGGTTATGAGTTTGAGAAAGAAATAGCAGGCTACAAGTTTCCTGATGAGACAGAAATTCGTTGAAGGTGCATCCAGTTTTTAATAGAGCTGTTGAAACAGCTGCGATTACGTTTGCCAGATAACGTTCGAGTTTTGCAGTCCATGTCATGTCTTAGTGGAAGTGAATGTCTACAGCCAATGATGCCCTGCATATTGGATCTTGCTAAAATGTTTGTAGAAGACCCTCTCACCCGCATCGATTTCCAGTGGAGAAAACTTCATCATATGCAGTGGACACAGACCTCTGTCACACTTAGACTGTGGGCAGAAATAGCCTCATACAGGGATGCCACCGGTGAAAATCCTTTCCAAGATCTTACAGATTTATCTTTAACTGTGCTCATTTTACCTCATTCTAGTGCGGACGTGGCGCGTATATTCAGTCAGATGGGAATTATAAAATCAAAATTGCGGAATAGATTGAGCATAAAGAGTTTGACAGCTGTTTTGACTATTAGATATGGAATGAAAAGATATGGCAAATGCTGTCATGATTAAAAACTACCTAAGGATATTCTACGAAAAATTGGATCACAGGAGGCATATACACGTTTCTTTCAATCATCATCATCATCATTGCAAGAGCAAACACAGCAGGAAATAGCTACAGAAACTGAAGAGGAGTTGTCTGACTGGGATTTAGCAGATCTGGAATAAACTTCATTCTAATATTCAGTGATAATAATAAATTATAATGTGCTACTGTATAACATTTTGAATGAATACCGCCTGTGCTTGTTTTAGTGATTTCCCAACAAATATTACATGCAATTTAGTGCTTTTTTGGCTCGATAGTAGTTTTGATTGGGAATTGGCCGATCTGGAATAAACTTCATTGTAATATGAAGTGATAATAATAAATTATAATGTTCTACCTTGTTACATTTGTAATAAAAACAGTTGGTGCTTTTTTTGGTCATGAACAGTCATGAACATTCATTGATGACACAATATCTTTCTCATGGCTTCCCCGAAAGGAAATTCAACCACTGAGTGTGACTGTGAGATGTGGCAGATGCCTGTTACCGAGTTGTTTGTTTCAGGTTCTCCATTTTTGGTTTGCGAAACAACAATCACCATTGAATCACAACTGACATATGATATGGCTAAGTAACATCGTAATTCGGAAGTAAAGAACATGCCTATTATTTAGGCCAAATATTGTCACTATTGGCATCAACGTTTTCGGCCTAATATAATAATGGCCTTCATCAGTATGAGTCGCGAGTGTTAGAAAGAGAGCGCATTTATTTGGCCACCATCATTATCTTGTGTGGAACTATTTAATTGATACTATGGCTTCAGAATCTAGTTCATACAGTGTCGAAATATCTCATTTATCATCCAACCACATGAACTGAATTGTTTTCTTCATGAAGAGAAGACGGGTATGTGAATAGTGAAGTGATAGACTGGACGAAGGACAATAGAGAACATATGTTACCCTCAGACTTTGTCATTAGATAGTGTCATCGACATGTCCTATGGTGCATAGTATCTGACTGGAAATTTTTCAAAATCTTAAACCGGAACTTGGCAGCAGTCAGTCTGCGAGAGCATAATCTGAATAACTGAACAAAATGTCAACTATCATCATGCCTCAGAAGGTTAATCATACGTCCTGAAGTCTTGAAAGGAGAAGAGTTGTCAAGTGACATCATCTTGGTTGAATTACAAAAGACAGCAATCCCGACCCATAGACTATGACGAGGATTGCCCTGAGTCATCACGTGCAACCGGAAGGGGGAACCCCGACACAACACAAGCGGGTGAGAGTGTTGCTACTCTCAACTACTTACTACTTGCTACTTACAGACTTGCGGACTGTGATTATTGAAGCCAATGATGCACACTTGTTAATCCTGATACCTGACAACTTGGCTGGACTATTTCTCTTTCTTGCAGGATTCACTGTAGTTTGTCTCATATCTATTTGTATTGTTCCCTTATGGCTGTTGACGTGTCTAGATTAAATCATTGTGTAGTGTTATGAATTCTCTTTGTGTGATGTCCTAGTCAAGAGTTGGAGTAAATTAATTACTTTGTATGGGACAGCAATCCAAGGAACTGTGCAGAACAGTGATAACTTGA
>JACEFZ010023760.1:0-11380 GCA_014155875.1 Cepaea nemoralis
GGTCCTTACCCCTTCACCACGACCCGGCACACAAGGGGAAAGGGGGAAATTTAACTATGGGGCTTTTTTTTGGGGTTTATTGAAAAAAGGAGAAAGGCAAAAAGTCCTAAACACAGGGGGAAAAAAATTGGTGAGTAATTTTTTGGCACCCTAAAAGGTGTTTCAAACAGAAGAAAAATTTTTGGGGTTGAACAAGTGTTTTGAAAGGGTTTTTCCCACACACAGGGAACGGTTTTTTCAAAGATTTATAGCAAGATTTCTGATAAAAAACCTCTAATCTTTTTACATTCAAAATTTTGGGTTAAATAAGTTAAAATAATACTTCATTGGTATTTTCCTGTTTCCCCCAAACAGCATTAGCCCAAAGGGCCCTGACAACTTACTTTTAAATTTTAAAGGAATTTTTTTAAAAAATTTTTGATGACATCATGAATTTAAAATTTTTCAAAATTGCTCAACAACAAATTGTAGGGGAAAATTTAAACAAACATCCTGTAGAACAAAACTAAGACAGAGACCTAAAACACAAAAATTACAGAAACCAAATAGAGACAGAAACCTAAAACAGAACATGTAGAGAACAGAACAGAGACAGAGACCTAAAACACAACATATACAGACAACAGAACTAGAGACAGAGACCTAAAACACAACATATACAGACAACAGAACTAGAGACAGAGACCTAAAACACAACATATACAGACACAGAACTAGAGACAGAGACCTAAAACACAACATATACAGACAACAGAACTAGAGACAGAGACCTAAAACACAACATATACAGACAACAGAACTAGAGACAGAGACCTAAAACAGCAACATGTAGAACAGAACTAGAGACAGAGACCTAAAACACAACATATACAGACAACAGAACTAGAGACAGAGACCTAAAACACAACATATACAGACAACAGAACTAGAGACAGAGACCTAAAACACAACATATACAGACAACAGAACTAGAGACAGAGACCTAAAACACAACATATACAGACAACAGAACTAGAGACAGAGACCTAAAACACAACATATACAGACAACAGAACTAGAGACAGAAACCTAAAACAGAACATGTACAGACAACAGAACTAGAGACAGAGACCTAAAACACAACATATACAGACAACAGAACTAGAGACAGAGACCTAAAACATAACATATACAGACAACAGAACTAGAGACAGAAACCTAAAACAGAACATGTACAGACAACAGAACTAGAGACAGAGACCTAAAACACAACATATACAGACAACAGAACTAGAGACAGAAGACCTAAAACAGAACATATACAGACAACAGAACTAGAGACAGAAACCTAAAACAGAACATATACAGACAACAGAACTAGAGACAGAAACCTAAAACACAACATATACAGATAACAGAACTAGAGACAGAAACCTAAAACAGAACATGTACAGACAACAGAACTAGAGACAGAGACCTAAAACACAACATATACAGACAACAGAACTAGAGACAGAGACCTAAAACAGAACATATACAGACAACAGAACTAGAGACAGAGACCTAAAACACAACATATACAGACAACAGAACTAGAGACAGAGACCTAAAACACAACATATACAGACAACAGAACTAGAGACAGAGACCTAAAACACAACATATACAGACAACAGAACTAGAGACAGAGACCTAAAACACAACATATACAGACTAACAGAACTAGAGACAGAGACCTAAAACACAACATATACAGATAACAGAACTAGAGACAGAAACCTAAAACACAACATATACAGACAACAGATCCAGAGACAGAAACCTAAAACACAACATATACAGACAACAGATCCAGAGACAGAAACCTAAAACACAACATGTAGAACAGAACTAGAGACAGAGACCTAAAACACAACATATACAGACAACAGAACTAGAGACAGAGACCTAAAACAGAACATGTAGAACAGAACTAGAGACAGAGACCTAAAACACAACATGTACAGACAACAGAACTAGAGACAGAGACCTAAAACACAACATGTACAGACAACAGAACTAGAGACAGAGACCTAAAACAGAACATGTAGAACAGAACTAGAGACTGGTTAATAATATGGGAAAGACACCAACAGAGCTCCAGGAGAAGGGAACATATAGTCAGGCATATATACATATAGTTGGTTGTGGGAATATGTCAAGAAGATGACTGTAACTGGTTCCCTTGTTGGTCTCAGCTATGAAAGCATGTCAAATTCATTTATGGGACTGATAATATAACAATGATCAATGATTATACAGATTGGCTAAAACAATGTTTCAGCCACTTGAAAAAGGGAAAACAAATGTCAACTAATAGTACTAATACCTAACATGTTATGCACATTAATGTTGAACAAAATAAACTGAATTGTTAAAATAGCTAGTGAGAAATTAATTTTTAACAAATGGTTAATTTAATAATTAATTTCTAACTTTCCTATAGTTTTAATTTATATATCAAAAATTATCTTATTAATCTTTGAGAAATGTAACATAAACATTTAAACAGAATGAGAATGCATCTAAGCAGAATAAGTATTAAATATATAGCATGTTAGTTGTTAATTACTGAGAAATATTATGAGGTCTGATTTGTGTTCCTGATAAATATTAAATATTATATTCAATATCGTCCATTTCTTCTTTAATTATTCTGAAAATGTTAATCGTAGGTTTAATAAAATAAATACCAAGCTGTGAAAATAATTATAACAATGTATAATAACGTAACTTATAAACACTTTTCATCAGTTCTACAACGTAGAGTTAGAAGCAGAATAGAATTTAAGAGTTCTGTATAAACTGTATTTCAGTTTTACGTGAAGCACAAGTTGAACAACCACACCAGGCGAGATATGAATAATCCTAATAATTGCGAGAGCTCCCAGTAAACGAAGTACTGCCAATGTAAACACTAACACGCGGAATCTCCGACAACCCCCACCTGCCCGTAACGAAAACAACGCAAAGTAATAGATGAAATCCCTCCCCAAAACATTCAACCATATGGCGAACAACAATGAGAACAGCAAAGAAGTTAAAACAACCCGTCCCAACAACAACCGCCAACAAAGGCCAGATCCGGGACCAGACAACACTTACCACTTTCTCACTCTATCGATCGCATTTATCACACGTTTGATGTCCTCTTTAGCCCGACTGCGGGTTTCTGCTCTCCCTGACCGAGACAGCATGAGGAAAAAAGGTTGATTTTGTAATCGTAATCAACGTACAGTTGGTGGTGGTGGTGCCTTGCAAGAATTGCTAAGTGCAGACGCCGACAGATTTCCTCCACGGCGATAAAAATAGCCGGATTAATGGCTGAGATGCCCGGATGAGTCACGAGGACGGGTCACATGGTCGGCCTTCACGTCTGCTTCACTACGGCACGCGCGGCGAACGAATGGCGAGGGCTGGAGATTGTTAAGGGTTGTTGGTGGTTTGAGTGCACGCTTGGCCTGGGCTGGAAATTGTTAAGTTGGTGGTGGTCTAAATACAGGTTTGGCCGAGGGTTGAAAATGATAAAATATGCTTACAGTTGATGGCAATGTAGAGGAATATGGCGGCGCAGACACGATACAATACTGTTACAGTTGATAGTAATCTAGAAGAATATATTGTGGGGTAAAGACAGCTTTACAAAATACAACGACGGAACACTGAGAACGTTGTTACGACAAGCCTTCATCCGTAAACAGCAGGTTCGCCTCAATGCTCCTTGTGAGACCTTGCGTTTCGAAATTGTAATTTGTGAAGCTGCCCTACAGCTTCGCAGTTTTAACCCATTTCATTTATATCGTAATATTGAGGAATACAGTATATAGCGGCACATGGAGATGATACACAACTATTACAATTGATAATAATATCATCGTCATGTGCCTTGCCGACTGGCATTGATGATCATGCCTCTCCACATCTTGCTATCGCCCACGACATGTAACAATTCGTGTGCTGACTCCTTTCTGTGTCAAGACAAAAGACTGTCAAGAATGTTCTCATGCTGTCTTCCTCTGTCTCACTTTCCATAAATCTTAAATTATGTTTGTCACAACATGTTCCAGATTTTATCTTCTCATATACTTCACCTCGACACCACACGGTACACGAGGAACATGATGAGAAGAGATGAGATACAATGACCAGAAAATGAAGACTCTCTTTCTGATGTTTGTTTAAAAAAAAAAAAAATGCTGTGTGCTCTTTGCAGGACGCTGCTATCAACCGCAACCCTATGTTTATTTTCTAGGCAATTCTATGCTCGATAGTTTGCTATTGCTTTCTAAACGAGAAGTCAAAGTTTAAGTCGAGACTGACCTGTGTAAGGATTGAACTCATCTTTTCGCCGTCAGCGCTCCGGAAGTTTGAGTGTAAGCGTATAAAACCCACCTGTCACGTGGACCTCTTGATATGGGGTGATACATGGCGATGCGTGGATATGGTACAATATAACTACAGTCGGTGGTAATACAGAGAAATTGTTAAGAAGGCAGAAGATGATATAAGATGTTGACTCGCTTTGAACTTAAGCGTAGTCCATACATGTGCTAATATGTTTAATGCACTGGGATGATGTTTGCAGTGGGTTAGCTTTCCTTATTACCAGTGCGGGTTCCAAATGTTGCTGTATGTAGCCGAGGCGCGGTGTTGGGGTGAGCGCCCAACATTGCTCAAATACCTCAATGGCTCGTGAATACATAACCTATGCAGCAAAAGTCCAACTCCTGGCCTTCACGTGGCGGGCCTGTTTAAACTAACAGGAGAAGGGGCGACGGCGAGTCTCTGGCGCCGGAAAATAACCAGTATGCTCTAGATGTGTATGCACGGACATGCATGCGCAGACAGGCGTGTGCGCGCGTACACATCTACACTCGAGTGAGACCACAGTCCTGCTCTAGCAAAGAAAGGTGCTTGAAGACGGAGGCAACCAGCCAAGAGGCGCACCACAGAAATCAGGATGCCACGCAATCACGCAAAATGGAATATGTCGACTACTGCTAATCGTATGGTGCTCGCCCTGCTTTGGACCCCCAGGCAGGTGCAGTGCCGGCCCTATGTCTCGAAAGGGTCAACCCCAACTACTGGAGGTCCTTCTCAGATGTCCTGTGGAGCCAGGGGACATGAGAATAGGACGACTGGCCATACTAAACTAAGACTTAAAATAATGCACTGAATGCGGAGGGAGTCAGCAACAAAAAAGTAGAATTAGAAAACATCCTGGTACAAAGAGAAGTAAGCATATGTTGCTTGCAAGAAACTCACCTCAATGAAAATATAGCCTTCAAAATCAGAGGCTACCAGTGTTACCGATCTGACCGACAGAACAGGCGAAAAGGTGGGATACTGGACCCTTGTAAGAAATAACATCATGGCTTCCCAAATCAAAGTCTACATGGAAGGGGCTGAGTTATCAGACACTTAAACTTAAGACAGGTAAATACAGATCTACATCTGATCAATTACTACTGTCCAAGTGACCGCCCACAGGCACTGGACACTCTACCACTAAAAGAAAAAATGATTGTGTGTGGCGATTTCAACAGCCACTCGCAGAGCTGGGGCTATGATCACCTGGACCAGAGAGGAGAGAGACTGAAGACTGGCAAGATGAGAATAGATTCATGTTGATTACAAGCAGTCCGACCCACATACTTTCTACTCGAGATCATGGCACTCTACAACTACACCTGACCTGGCTTTTCATTCACCAGACCTGGAGTGGAACATTACACGAAACTGTTGGGAAAACAACTTGGTGGCAGTGACCATCGGCCAGTCTTCTAACCGTAGAAAATGAGCTTGTAAGTGAAAGCAGCACCCTCTCGAGGTGGAACTACAAGAAAGCAGACTGGGCAATGTACAAGCATCGCACCAGCATACTGGTTAGAAACCTGAACACTGAGAAAGACATAAATAAGCCAGTTGAAGAGTTTGGAAATGCATACTACAGGCAGCGCGAAGAAACAGTACCAAGAGGAGCCCGTAAACAATATAAACCTACTTGGAGCTAGTGAACTGGAACAGTTGCATAATGATGTTGAAGTGTGTAGAAAGCAAGCAGAGGCCACACCCAGCCAAGAGCACCACAATAAATTCCAGCATGCAAAAGCCAAATTTCAAAGGGCCAAGCTGCAGGCTAGACGGAAAAGCTGGCAGGAGAAAACGGAGTCCTCTGAACTTTGAAGAGACACACGGAAATTGTGGAAGCTAATAAAACAGCTTAATGACGAGGGCACAGGGAGAAACTCAAAATTGCACTACATAAAGATGGAAAAATCTTAACAAGAAAGCAAGCAGCTGACCATTTTGCGGACTCGTTCGCACAAGATAGCAATATCAAAATTAGTCCAGAGAAACAACAAGAGATTCGAGAGAAACGACAACATACAGGACAGAAGGAAATAGTACATGAGGTTCTGGAGGCACCCATCACAATCAGCGAACTGGAGCTAGCCATATCAAACTGAAATGAGAAAGTCACCAGGAGCTGATGGTATCTCCAATGAAATGATCAGGAAACCTAGGACAGAGGCCAAAACAAAGTTGTTGCAGATCTTCAATAACAGCTGGACCTTAGGCAGTGTTCCACAAGCCTGGAGAGAAGCAATCATGATACCCCTCCTAAAATCAGGGAAAGATGGTTCCATTGCCTCTAGCTACAGACCAATTAGCCTCACCAGTCTGTCTCTGCAAAACATTGGAGCGCATCATCAATCACAGACTGCAGTGGTACATGAAAGTAAAAACATCTAGTGCCACAGCAGGCTGGCTTTAGGCAGTGCTACTCTACGGAAGATCAGACAACCTACCTCTCTCAAGAAATTGAGGATGCCTTCCAAGAGAAGAAGCTGGTGCTTGCGGCATGGATAGATTTAAAGAAAGGCCTTTGACAAAGTCTGGAAAGAAGGTTGATGAATAAACTGAGAAACTGCAAAGTCAATGGAAGAATGTACAAATGGGTGAAAGCATACTTGCACACAGAAGAGCCCGAGTACAGACGGACGGACTCAAGAGCAAGAAAGTACTACTGCGTCACGGAGTTCCCCAGGCGGAGTATTGTCCCCCACACTCTTTCTAATCTCATCAATGATCTCGTTGCTAATCTACCGCATGGAATTAAAGCCGCAATGTATGCCGATGACCTGGTTCTATGGAGCACAAATGAACATGCATCAGTAGCCACCAGATTACTACAAAGAGCTGTAGATACATTTGTTGCATGGGCAAATAGATGGTGTGTCAGCATAAACACTGACAAGTGCAGCACCACCCTATTTACCCTCTCTCCAAAACAAAAAGCAGGGACCATCCAGATAAATGGAACACCCCTACGAGAAGATAAAGAACCAACATACCTTGGAGTAACATTTGATGGCAAGCTGACATGGAGAAAGCACATCAACAAAGCAGTAGCAAAAGCCAGAAGGAAAATAGCCATCCTGAGAAAGCTAAGTGGAACCACATGGGGAGCCAGTACGAAAATACTTAGCAAAGTTTACCAACAGAGCATACGACCACACCTGGAATATGGGTCAACTGCGTGGTGTTCAGCATCAAATACCACACTACAAGAGCTGGACAAGGTGCAAAATCAAGCACTTAGAGTCACCACAGGAGGGATGAGACCAACCCCTATAGTGGAAATGGAGAAGATGGGGAGGACACAGGCACTGAGTGAGCGCAGAGATACGAAAACGCTAATACAAGCAGAAAAGTTTCCTCAGCTTGCCAGGCCACCCTATGAAGAACAGATTTGAAAACCTAGCTATGGGGCGGTTGAAAAGAAGTAGTTTTATCCACCAGGCCAAACGACTCTGCAGAGAAACCACTGATCTGCCCACAGTTGGTATCCCCCTAACAACTATTCCAGAGCGAACTCCATGGAAAGATGAGCATAGACTATCATTACAAATCCAGACAAAAGTGAGAGGAATATTTGACAAGGAAGAACAGAACAGTGTGCAGCGCAGAACAGCCACTCTCAGCTTCCTTGATGAAGAATACCCACAGGACCTCTGGATCCGAGTCTACACAGATGGGTCAGCACAAAATGCTGTTCGAAATGGAGGAGCCGGAGTGTACATAGAATACCCAAATAATACTAGGGACACAGCCAGAGTACCGACAGGAAAGTACTGCCATAACTATGATGCCGAAATTGAGGCAATCAAGATAGCAACAGAGAAATTACTAAATAACAGCAATGGTACACAACCTGTGGTGCTACTAACAGATGCAAAATCAGTACTCGAGGCGCTCCTCTCTGGGAAATTGCCAGTACTAAGGACACTACTTTCTGAACTTAGCAGTCAGCATAAAGTCACCATACAGTGGATACCATCCCACTGTGGAGTACCCGGAAACGACAGAGCTGATCAATTGGCTAAGGAAGGAGCCAAAGAGGAACAGCCTGATGTGCCCGTTACATACCACCGAAAAGAAAAGAATGATCAAATCAGTCAGAAAGCCACCAAAACCTGCTCAAGATGACTACCACATTATGGACAGACCAGAACAAGTCATTATTCTGCGCCTCAGAACAGGACACAATAGATTACGAAACCACATGTATACAAAATTCAAGATTGGTAGAAACAGCCATGTGCACATGTGGATTGGCGTCGCAGACCGCAGAGCACATACTCCAAGACTGCCCAAAATATACCATATCTAGGCAAACCTTCTGGCCTAGAGAGACGACAGTGGAAATAAAATTTTTGGACCACTGTTGGAAATGGAAAAAAACAGTTCAATTCATGCAAGAGACGACATTGCAGATATAGACATATTTCAAGCGAACGAAAGAAGAAGAAGAAGAATTACCAGTGTCCCTCGCCATCAGGAGAACCCACTTCGACTTCAGGGGTACTTGTAATTTACATCCCCAAGTCAAGGACAAGAAGTCAACATAGAACCTCCAGCTGATCGGTGTAAGGCTTAAACATAATATTGCTTTCTAAGAATGGACACCATAACATCCAGGTAATAACCATTGATGCTTCGGCTCTTTCATGAAATGTAAGGTGCAGATGCTGATTGTTACAGTAACATACTGGTTGTAAACATACGTCTCCGTCCTCTCATACGACGCCTCTTGCTGGAACCACATTGATATCCAAGCTAAAAGTTAGTAGCATATTCTTTACAGGACGTCGCATCATCCCCGGCATTTATTGCCTGTTTATTATTCTTGGCAAGTTTATGTGCAGTAGTTTGCATTTGCTTGCTGAAGAGAAAAATTTTTTTTGTTTGTTGGCATATCCTTTACAGGGCATCGCTGTCAACATCAGCATCCTTTCAGCTGATTGTCGATTTCTTGGCAAGATTACGCTCAGTAGTTTGCCATTGCTTTCTGAGCGACCGGCTCCATACTCTCATAAGTCACTGGCGTGACTCGAACCGCTTCCAATTCTCGTGCGCTCACGTCAACCACGAGAGTATTCGGGGTTACGGAGAAAGCTGCTAACGCCTAGGCTAGGGAGACCGGCTTCTGAAGAAAGGGTACTCATAATATCGTATGAAAACTAGTACAAGGCAACCTGCTTCCGAATCACCCGCGGTATGCGGGATTACGAACTGCGTCCGTAAATCTTCGTTACAGGGCCACCTCGGTCAAACTTAAGCATCCTTTCATATGATGTTTCGTCTGCTATTGTATCTTCATACAAAAATGCGATCATGGTTAGTCTTCAGAATGTCAGGGATCCTGGTTGGTGGACATAATATAAATAACTTACGTTATGCTGATGACACCGTCTTGATAGTAATAAAACAGAAGCATGCTTGCTTGCTTGTGTTCGTTGGCTTGAGTTCCAACGCGAAGTCCTGTATGTGAGTATCCGTTGTCCCATGTCTGGCTTATTGGTGTGCAGACTGGTGATTCATCGCCGTACAGGCAGACGCTCTCCGACTTCGGAGGGATCGGCGATCCTACCGACTCTAGCTAGGACCCCGAAGGGACCTGTTGCCCAGGACGCTCGACGAGGACGCGTCAATAGGTCTTGGCCTGTATATAACCCGGCCCTGGTGCCTTGGAAACACCTCTGCGTCCCAAACAGAAGCATTATTCAGACAGGATATCCATGTCTGCGGCGAAAGACTAACGAACACAATTCGCAGTTACGCATACTGTTCCAAATCAGCTGCAGTCGATTCGGAAGTAGATCGGCTTGTGTTGATTTGTTACTATGGTACAAGCTTTGGTCGTTGAGCAATGGCAGACTACTGAACGTATAGCGTATAGCGACGTAAATGATATGCGACTAACTTAAACATATCCATGTAAGTCTTTGTAAGAGTTTGAAAAGTTAGCAGTATTTTCTCTACAGGACGTAGCAGTCAACTCCAGCATTTTTTGTATGGTTGTTTATGATTCCTAGGCAAGTTTACGTTCAGTAGTTTACCATTGCTTTCAGAACGACAGGCACTCATACCCGTGTATGGAAACCAACGCATGGCAGTCTGCGACCAAATCTCCCGCAGCTGTGTTTCGAACCTCTTCGCTACAGAGCCGGCTTTGTAAGAGAGAAATCTATATTTGGTGCCCACACGTGTCACGTGGGGTGGGGGGTAGTGAACGCAGTTTTACAATCTCGACATACCGGGTTCGAAGTCTGGCGATTTGGAAGCAGATCACTTTGCGTTATTTTTCACAACGATATGAGCGTCGACCGCTCAGAAAGTAATGGCAAACTACTAAATGTAAAATTTTATTGAAAATCACAAATAGACAATAAATGCTGAGGTTGATTGCGGAGTTCTGACTATGGCGTACAACCAACCCTAACATATCCGTATGTCCATTTTGAACTTTACGCTTTGATTTGAGTCAAGAACCGACATCATAACACTCCAGACATTCACATACGTTCTCCGTCCCCATCTTCAACAGCCAGCAAAGAGTCCCAATACTAATGGTACCAGTAGCAGTCTGATTATTTGTCCGTCTGGCCTTTCCTCGGGGTCCTGAGTGTCGGCCAGGTCTCCTCATGAGCATGTCTTCTCCTGAGTGAACTTTACACAATCCGCGTGAATCAGATATTACGATTGCTCTGGTGATTCGAGTTCTAGCTGGCCGCCTCCATCTCCAGGCTTGAGGAACTAGAGCTACATGCTGCATTCTGCTCAGTAAAGACCTTCCACCTGGACTCTAGCTGAGAATACCATGTTAGATTTCTCTCCACGATGAATCAACCATTGGCAACATTTCGATTTGTAATTGTACCATTCATTCATTCAGACTACTAAGAAAGCACTTTACAACACAGTCTTCCTATCAACTCTGTGCTACCAATGCCAAACCTGGACAATGACAGAAAAAGAGGAAAAGAAAAATCACAACAAACAGAAATGAGGTTCC
>JACEFZ010023761.1:0-11164 GCA_014155875.1 Cepaea nemoralis
TTTTAAAAAAAAAAAAAACTTAAAAAAACCCTTTGTACAACAGGAAAAAGGGGTCACAGAAGAAAGAAATGTACTTCGAGCCACGACCAACTAGAAACCTCAATATAGATGTCATCGTTGGCTACCTGAACACACATCTATGGAATACAGAGACAATTCTTCCCCACCCACTAAAGGTGTGATCATCACTGGCGTAGGCGTTCATGTCTCTCCACAGCTCCGAGTCCTTGGTGTTCCGGATCAACTCTGCTGATGGTATTACACAAAGACACAGTCTCAGTCGGTCTGGTGTTAGCTGTGACTCGTGACAGTTCCTAGCGGACGAGGGCGTCTTGAGACGGCCGTTAGCGTTTTTCTCTGACTCTGATCTGTAGAATTCCATGAAATCTTGGGAAGATAATAGTTAGTTAGTTAGTTAGTCGAGGTTCCAACTTCACGGCAAGGGTCGTCCTCATTATGCTCCGTTCCTGTGCCAGTGAATATCACACAAAATGCTCCCCACTGTCCAATGTGAAAATTGGAACAGACAGGAGTCTCGGCAAGCCAACAGTCCGAACAGGTACACCGTGCAAAATGCCGCAGCCAGAATGCCAGCACAAAAGACCTCCACGAAAACCACAGTTCATCGTCGATGGAATCGGCAGTCACCAGAAAGAACTCTCACATGGCTCTGTCTCTATCCGCAGGGTGACCCACCGAAATCGTCGCATTAAGCACGATCTCCGTAGCTCCAGCGCCGACTCCCAAGAGTCTCCTGAAAAATGCACTCGTGAACCGAAAAGGCAAATCAGTCAATTCAGCAACAGCCTGCAGCCATTGTTCCGAACATGCAGGTCACTGTACAAACATAAGCGGACATGTAAAAGCATTCCACGTGAATATAACAGCTCACAGAGTAGCGCCACGCACTCACTCAGTAGCAGGGTGACGGAACCATATACTATCAGTCCAACATGAGGAAAATGCGAAATGCAAACCGCAGCCACAAAGATAAATACTCCAGAGGCCGTAGCGGTTGAATGCCTAGCCACCATGCTGGGGACCAGAAGTCTTAGGAAGATAATGTGGTGGTTTTCCCTGGCTGGACTTTCAGATTCACATGGGATAGTTTTACCCCTGCCTTTAATAGCCATTTCCGGGTGTCTTACTTTAATTAGCTGTAGAGTTGTCCACTTATCCCAGTGGTTCTCAACCTTTTTTGGTCCGTGCCCCCCTTCACCATATTTTCAGAACGTCATTCCCTCCCCCCCCTTCCTATCAAATATTTGGCCCGTGCACCCCTTCACCACATTTTCAGAACGTCATTTCTCCCCTTTCGTATTTCCTACCTAAAAATTCTCCCACCCCTACACAGTATACGTAAAAATGGAAAGTAAATATGTTAAAACAGGTCTAGACATCCACATCAAACGTGATTTGTGGGTCTACTTATTTTATAAAATGAATTTTAGAAGGATGAGACGTGCATAACTATAAAGTATGAAAGGAAAAGCAATATCAAGTAATCGGTTCTTGTATTAACACGATCTTGAAATGATCTTCATCCCCCCCCCCCCCCTCCTGGAAACCCTAAAATTCCCCCTGGGGGGGGGGGGGAATTCCCCACCGGTTGAGAACCACTGACTTATCCAATTGGATATTCGATCCCCAAAGCTACATTTGCCATACCCGGGTGTGTGCCCGATCCTCTGCCGCGTGGAGATGAAGTTCTTATCTTCCTTCCCTCGAATTATGAGGCAATGATGGCAATGACACCACGAGCGCCAACCATGGTTAGACTTAAGATGGACAAGGATACCATTCAGAAACATATCTACGACCAACTGCTGATTGAAGGGTCGGCAATAGATGAAACAACGTGTTTAAGGATGCTAGAGTGTGGTTGTAAGTGTGGCTGCAGCTTGAAGTGTACACAATCAGTTACCAGAATGTTCAACATCCACACCTTACTATTTTTCCTAGGGGAGTCTGGGAGTCCATGTGTTTAAGTGACAGGCGATTGCTTCTAAATCATCAGCAGCTGATTTCGAACGCGATATGAGTTCGCTACCTCTTAGTCACAGACGCCGCGGTTAAAATAACTAGGTTAAGAGTATATTAAGGGAGACAACGCCAGCAATTCAAATTAAATGCTGGCAATTTGAAGAGAGTCTTATACTCCCCCTTGATCTGTGGGTTGTTAATTGATGTGTAAGCTCTCTCGAAGAGAATAGGAATGGCCAAAAATACTTTCAACGGCATGAAATCAGTATTAACATCTAGAGAGATTAATAACGCATTAAAAATGAGAATTGTCAAATGCTACGTATATTCAACGCTACTGTATGGCGCGGAAGCCTGGACATTGAACAAGAAACTAGAAAGTCGGATAGAAGCCCTGGAGATGTGGATATACAGACGAATAGGTGGTATTTCATGGAATCAAAAACAATCAAATGCAGAAGTCCTAGAAAAACTGGGAATGAAGAGAGAGTTGATGAAAGAAATAAAGAGGAGACAAGTGAAATATTTTGGCCACGTTAAAAGACATGATACTCTTATAAAAACCATACTTTAAAGCAAGGTTGAGGGCAAGCGAGCAAGAGGTAGACAACGATACAAGTGGGAGGATAACATCAAGAGATGGACGAACATCAGCCTGACGGAATGTACAGACAAGGCAAGAGACAGACAGTGTTGGAGATCCATTGCAGCTAACCTTCATTGCGGAGACGGCGCCTGATTGATTGATTGATGAGCTCTCTTGAAGCAGCGAGCACGTTCGTGTAGCAGATAGAACGTTAGGCTAACAATGGCGTGCGCGGTTGGATAAGAGCTAGATAGCAGCTCTCGTTGTTCGCTAGGTTTACAAAAGTGTTTGGTTCTAACATTTCACATACCTACAGTATGCTCCTGCTCCGGGACTTATACACCTTTTGCTTTAACGTAATTGTTACGTGGTCATGTCGTGGGCATTCGCACTGCGAGCGCTAACAAGTCAAGTCGCATTATTCTGTCAAGAAGCCTGATACGCGGGAAAATGTCACGTTGAAAGTCCAACAACAAGAAACACGCTGTTGCCAAGATGTGCAGCGTGGGAGCCGACAACAAGAAGAAGAACGCCGAGAGCCCACCTGCTAGCTGCATCAAAGAGCCTGATACTACACCGATTACTGAAGCTACCACGAGGGAGAAGATTGACAGCCCAACACAGTCAAGAACCAAGACAGCAGAGAAGGAGGAGAAAGACACCAGATTCGGAAACACCGACTCAACAGTCCGGTGGGTTGTCAAGCGGATTCCTGTGGAGATGACAGATGAAGAAATCCTGAAGCAGCTACGTGAAGAGAATCTTCACATCCGATTCTTGAAGGCGGAGCGGCTTCTCACCTACTCCAAGATACCTACAACCTTGGCAGTAGTGACGTCGGAGGGCAGCGAAATGCCGATCACAGTATCAATCAGCAAGAAAACTCAACAGCCAGAGAGATTCATCCCAAGAGTCAATCAATGTTCAAGATGCCAGAGGGCCGGCCACAGCAGAGCAACATGTCGCAGTAAGACGGAAATCTGTCGATACTGCGCCGATCACCACGCCTTCAAGGAGTGTCCGCTGGCCAAGCTGGACACAGACTTCCGAGCTCCTAACAACAGAAGAAAGTGCGCCAACTGCCAGGGCAAGCATGGAGCAAGATACTTGGGCTGTCAGTACATGCAGAGACACAGAGACGTCTTAAAGATCGCCATCATCACAAAGACGCCATATAAGGAAGCAATGCGGAGGTGCGGGACAGCCACGGGCATCTCGCAAGATGAAAGAGCTCAACTACAAAGCCAGATCGACGAGTTAAAGAAACAAGTCAAGGCACTGCTGACGCCTAACCCGACCAGCGACAACGAGAATCTACTGGCGGAAATAAAGGAGATCCAGCAAAACATCAAGCGAGAAGTGGAACAGATGGCCGCGTTGAAGCAGGAAAACGAAGAAATGCTACGCACTATAAAAGCGGAGAGAGAGCGGCCAAAAGCTGAAATGAAATCAACTCAAAACAAACCAACAAAAGCCGTGCAAGAGACCACAAAGAAGCCGCAAGAACCACAACCAAAAAAAAACCGAGCTGGAGACGCAAGAAAAACCAGCAGCCGAACCTCGACGCCCAAAACATCCAAGAGGAAACCAGCATCCCGCCAGACAGCCGAAGAAAGACAAGACGAGGAACCGTTCGACGCTATGGAGTGGCACACAAAGGAACCCACTCCGGAGGAAATGGAATGGTGCATAGAAGAAGAAAAGAAACGGGCAAGGCAAGAGGAACTCAGGCACGAGGAATACATGAGGAGACAGGAAGCAAAAGGAAAGAAGATGAAGAAACTCAAGGGGAAACCCATAGAATACCCGGAGATATTCTCTGACTTTCACACCGGCATTGAGTACTATATCGAGGACGGAGAGATCGTCCCATGGCTGACAACAGAGGAAACAATCGAAAAACAGCAACTACTTGAAGACCAAAGTGAAAGCATCGAAAAGCTTCTACGGGCACTACACAGAACAGGAGGGGGAAAAAAATAAAACTAAATAAAAAGTCCTTTTAAGGACTTCAACTAGTCAAGCCAGGAACCTGCGCTAACAAAGAAAACAACAAGAGGAAACATGCACAAAGGACAGCCGCAGACCGATCCCCCAGCTTACGATGCATGGAGTGGGACAACGAAAAGTCCTTATAAGGACTGCAGCCAGTCAAGCCAGACGAGCCAGGAGCCTACACCAACAAAGAAAACCACAAGCAAAGACGAGCACAAAGGATAGCCGCCGACCACTGCTGACGTCACAGACACAAACGCTACATCACCAGTCCGAGAAAGGACTCACAAGACAAGAATTAGGGTGAATAAACCCACAAAAACCACGTACCTCAACAATAACCACAGCTGATGAAACAGGTTAGACGAGGTCGAATTTGGAATTTTTGTTTGTGAATTGGAATCGGAATCGTAATTGTTAGGACAATGGACTTTCCTGGTAAACTTTTGTCTAAGATCAAAGTGTAGTATCCGTACTTGATCTGACCAGGTCCACATGCAGAGGCAGTCATCCGAATGACACACAGGGACCTGGGGACCTCATGGGGCGGCTCTGGCTCCTGGGGGAACCACGAGCCATTATTTAAAAAAATAAGCCCCGAAAACTATTACCCTCTATGGACAACAATCACCTTCAAATTAATATCCTGTGTGGGTAAAACCGTGGCCAGCCGCTATTTGTGGCTGACTAAATCACAAGATTATTAATCTGAGCCAGGGATGGACACTAATATAACTTCTCCTTGAGGTTGAACGGGGTGGGGGTATTGGTATAATGGAAAAGGGCCCAGGGATGACGGTTAGATATCCGCTCTTGTCATTGGCTACGGAAGGGATGACGGTTAGATATCCGCTCTTGTCATTGGGTACGGAAGGGATGACGGTTAGATATCCGCTCTTGTCATAGGCTAAGGAAGGGATGACGGTTAGATATCCGTTCTTGTCACTGGCTAACGAAGGGATAACGGTTAGATATCCGCTCTTGTCATAGGCTAATGAAGGGATGACGGTTAGATATCCGCTCTTGTCATTGGCTACGGAAGGGATGACGGTTAGATATCCGCTCTTGTCATTGGCTACGGAAGGGATGACGGTTAGATATCCGCTCTTGTCATTGGCTACGGAAGGGATGACGGTTAGATATCCGCTCTTGTCATTGGGTACGGAAGGGATGACGGTTAGATATCCGCTCTTGTCATTGGCTAAGGAAGGGATGACGGTTAGATATCCGCTCTTGTCATTGGCTACGGAAGGGATGACGGTTAGATATCCGCTCTTGTCATTGGCTACGGAAGGGATGACGGTTAGTTATCCGCTCTTGTCATTGGCTACGGAAGGGATGACGGTTAGATATCCGCTCTTGTCATTGGGTACGGAAGGGATGAGGGTTATATATCCGCTCTTGTCATTGGCTAAGGAAGGGATGACGGTTAGATATCCGCTCTTGTCATTGGCTACGGAAGGGATGACGATTAGATATCCGCTCTTGTCATTGGCTACGGAAAAAATTTACTGGCCGTCTCCGTACACTCGTGCCTAGCACTTCACATAATGGGCGTACGGACGCAATTCCTAATAACGCATACCGAGTTCGAAACACAGCTGCGGGCGATTTGGCAGCAGACCGTCTTGCGTTGATATTCATATAATGGTATGAGTGCCAGTTTTTTTTTTTAGAAAGCAATGGCAAACTACTGAAGGTAAACTTGCCCAGGAATCATAAACAGCCAAAAAATGCTGGGGTTGAATAAAACAGGAGAAGATTGTAGAAGTACTGGATAATTTCAAGTCATTGAATCCAACCACTCGATCAATCAAACAGATGCAAAACTCGAGGCGTTTATCAAATCACGCATTAAGTGTTTATTACTCATTGTGATACTCACCGTCATTCTGACATTAAAGTATTATAACAATTAATATTATTGCCTCACTCGATCCTGCTTTATCTCCTATGATCTCGTTATTGTAGTCACCCAGCATGGCACATTATGACAATTCTATTTATATCACTTTGTGTTGCTTTAGTTTAGGACAAGAATAAAGGTCACCGCTGTATTGCTCTGTATGACAATATACTTGTAAAAATTCACACAAACACACATACACACACACACACACACACGCACGCACCCACGCACACATGCACACACACACACACACACACACACACACACACACATATATATATATATATATATATATATATATATATATATATATATATATATATATATATATATAATGCCACTGTTATGTGTATTAATGAAATATAGAATTATAACTTGATTTATATGCATGGCGGGTGTGTACCATTTCACTTGCATGTATGTTGATAGAATTATAATATTATAATTTGATTTCTATGCATGGCGGAAAGTATATCTTTCACTTTTATGGTATATCAATAGAATTATAAATTGATATCTATGCATGGCAGAAAGTGTATTATTTCACTTTTATGTATATTAACACAATTATAATCTGATTTCCATACATGGCGGAAAGTGTATCATTTCACTGTTATGTATATTAATAGAATTATAAGGGGCGTTCATTTGAAATCCGTTCGTGCCGCACTGCGCGTAATTGCGTACGTTGAACATGATCACGTTATAGTCATGTGATAAGTACTGACAAATGAATAAAAGAGCAAGTGCTTATCGTCCCATGATGCATAGATTCTGTTTCTGACCGTTGAGAAAATGGCCGGGTTGATCCAAAATCCGTCCAAAGAAGCTCACAGAGCGGTGTTTCAGTTTCTTTCATTTGAAGGATGTCGACCAGTGGACATTCATCGAAGAATGCAGGCAGCGTACGGTAACAAATGTATGTCAAAGACAACAGTGACAGACAGGGCACGAATGTTTCGGAAAGGACGTCAGTTCACGACAGATCTTCGACGGCCTGGTCAAGCGAACATTGTTGCAACAGGAAAAGAAAACCATCGCCAAAATTGATGCAGCAGTACAGATGAACTGTTGTCGAAGCATACGTTCGCTAGAGAAAGAATTTGATGTGTCAATTGGGACAATTCAAAAGGTCATTCGTAAGAAACTGCAATATCACGTAGGTATCTGCTTCTCATGGCGCCTAAATCCGGTTGCTCGGA
This sequence comes from Cepaea nemoralis, assembly GCA_014155875.1. Classification (NCBI taxonomy): domain Eukaryota; kingdom Metazoa; phylum Mollusca; class Gastropoda; order Stylommatophora; family Helicidae; genus Cepaea; species Cepaea nemoralis. The sequence continues at coordinate 7,676 of JACEFZ010023761.1, forward strand.
AATGATATTTCTACCCGCCCCCCCCCCCCCCCCCCCCCCTTGTACTTTCTAAAAGTGAAGCCTAATGTCCTTATAATTTTCCACAAAGTTGTTATGGATAGCTCTATGTTATTGTTCTTTCTGAACCAAACCCTAAGTTTTCTTACAGTCACTGTTTCTTTGGCATCCAGCATTTTTATAATAGCTCGCCTTTTGACATCCTTGTCAAAGCTGTCTACAATTGCCTTTCTACCTACCGTTTGCTTACTGCGTGGTGGTTTCATTCCAGATTCTTGCACCCATCGACGAAATGACCGTTTACTCTAATCCAATGCATGCACTGTTCTTTGTTCGGGATTTGTAATAGTATGAAACAGTTTCCTGCGATCAGCTTCTTAACAAAAATATGTGTACAACTTCATAGCGATGCTTTGAAGTGTACAACAATTCTCATTCAATGCTATTCACAATATTCACACATTCAAATGTTAGCGATAAATGGTAAGATTTATAAAATAATCACATTTCATGAAAGCACCCACATTATTGGCGACACTTCTGAACACTTCCCATTTAACTGCATATACTCCCATAATGTAATTCTCGTGTACCACGAGAAAATTAACTATTGAGCGCTTATGTTTCTGGGTGAAGGTATAAAACATTTTATAATATGCACCTCATCTTTGACCCATAAGTTATATACCTTATATACAAACATTGAAATCTGCTATGTAATCTCCAGAACAATTTTTTTTTTTTTTTTGGTTGGGTGGACATAATGATAAGGTTATATGCTAAATCTCATCATTTTCCATCAGTTGGTTACTGAGTTATGGAATTGTATATGGAGGCAGACAAATGTGAATGGACTATACCATTATCCCTCGCCATCAGGCGAGCCCACTCCAACTTCAGATTACTTATAATTTATTTCCCCAAGTCCAGGACGAGAAGTCAACATTTTAGTCCAACTGACCAGTGTATGTGTTGATAGTGATTATTGACGATGACGATAATATAATAACGATGGTTATAATGATGATGATAGGGGTAAGTATGATAATGATTACATCAGCGGGATTAAAGGAGAAGGCACATATATATCTATATATAAGTATGTCATATGTATATCTGCAACTCAGCCGTTCTAGTTTTCCCCATTTAATCTAATCTCTATTTATAGTGGATGTTACAATGTTGACCAGTCTTAAATATGCGGGGTTTTGGTTACATTTTGTGGCTAGAACGTCGAGCTCTCATTCGGAAGACCCGGGTTCGAATCCTCACTAAGGTGATGGATTTTTTTTTTTCTATCGGGGAAGAAAAGAACATTGTAACCTGTACAGTTCGCAGCGGCTGTACTTGCCAGGTTGTCTAATTCCTCAGGCTAAAGACACCCCCCCCCTCCCCCCACCCCCTCGTCCGACACAGCAAGACTATAAGCAGTAAGGTAAGACATTTTAATAGCTCAACACTGAAGAAAAGTTCTAGGGCAGTGGTTCTCAACCGGTGGGGAATTCACCCCAGAAAAAAAAAGGGGGGGGGGGGAATGACGTAATGAAAATATGGTGAAGGGGAGCACGGGCCAAAAAAGGTTGAGAACCACTGGTCTAGGGAATTAAGACACGCATATATCCAGAGTAGCCTTCATTACTCACAACCCTAAGTGTTCAGTTACTCTAATTTCTACGAAGTGACTTCAAACGAAAACCTTAAAAGTGTGATAGAAATTACAATAACCATGCCATTGTCTTGTACCCTGTCCATATTGATGTTCAGGATGTCAAGCGTGTAAAGCATGTGACACCACGGTGCAGACGAACACGATGACGTCATAAGGAAGTCATATGGCCGCCCCACTTTTGGCATGCACCACAGAGGAGCAGTGTTCTGTTTTAATTTTTTTTTTTTAAATCAGTGAAGGGGTGAACCCACATAAATTCATCGGCGAATGAAGGTCCTATATGGCGACGCATGTCTGTCAGTCCATCAAGTGTATGAGTGAAGTGGTAAGTTTCAAAACTGCATGCATTGTGTGACAGACTGTTTATCTGAACCGGTTTTGTCAAGACTTGCTTCTTATTGCATAAAAGCGACATAATTCGTGTCCCAGTTTGAGAAGTCTGCATTGTTGACTGGTTCTCGTGGATGCAGTGAATGTCAATTAGGAACTGGCTGGGGTACCGCCTGTGTTCTGTACATGATAGTTTGTCAATGACGCATTCAGCGCCACACTAGAACTCATAATAATAATAATAATAATAATAATAATAATAATAATTATTATTATTATTATTATTATTATTATTATTATTATTATTAGTAAGTCAGTTTAGTCAGATATGACTGAGCTACCGTATTGCAGTAGACGGTACTACTTGCTTTCTGTTAGTGCCGAATGTTTGGTTCACTCAGCAAACCCGACACCCCACATTGATCCAACGGCTTCGGACGGAGGAGTGCAGATAGGCGGGCAGTTAGAGCATTGATTTGCTGATCCGACAGCTTCTACAGCTTGTCCTTTTCCAGATGTATTGGTGTAGCCTTTCCTCTGGAGTAAACTGGGCAGGCCGAGAGAGGGATCATGCTGCATGGACAAAACATGGTCTCTAAATTCAGCCCAGGCTTTGTGTTATGGAGCGATATAACTCCATTTTACAAACTATCGTCTGTCAAGATGGCATTGATTATTATTATTATTATTACTACTACGAGGGTAAATTAATAAGTAAGTCACAAATGTCTGTAGAAAAATAACTAACTATGATGACAACTTGAAACCAGTTTATTTGTATACATACATTGTCCCTTTATTTCTCAACATAATTTCCACCAACATTGATGCACTTATCCCATCGTTTTGTCAGTCCTCCCAAACCGGCTGCATAGAACTGCGTGCCCTGTTTTCTAAACCACGTTTTCGTTTCACATTCAACTTCGGCGTCATTTGCGAAATGTCTTCCGCCAAGGTAGGTTTTCATTGGCCTTAGCCCCTAGCGATTTCCCGTAAAAGCGGTGCATAGTTGGGTAGAAAAAGTTACGAGCGAGTCAATAAGTAAGTCACACAGTTCTGTGGGATGGCGGGTAAATGAAAACAGGGCTCGCAGGTGTATGCAACCGGTTTGGAAGGACTGACAAAACGATGGGATAAGTGTATCAATGTTGGTGGAAATTATGTTGAGAAATAAAGGGACAATGTATGTATAAAAATAAACTGGTTTCAAGTTGTCATCATATTTAGTTATTTTTCTACAGCCATCTGTGACTTACGTATTAACTTACCCTCATATATTATTATTATTATTATTATTATTATTATTATTATTATTAGTTCCTCTTCAGTCTGCCCATGAAGTTGGTTCTTCTGTAGCCACTAACGATTCTTTCCTATAGACTAATTTTGATAATTAATTTGATACCTTTGAGGAAAGACATGACCGACACCCTCAAATCATTGAAACCCTGAATGTGAAAAACTATACTTCACTAAAGTCTTACTATCTCATC
>JACEFZ010023762.1:0-11074 GCA_014155875.1 Cepaea nemoralis
CTTTTTTTAATGGAGCCGTCAATACTTCTCAATGGTTTTGTGCTGTCTTAGGGGAACAAACAAAGCTGGTATTTCTGTGTATTATGTTTCTTTTCTTCTTCTTTCATTCATTTTCATTATTTAGTAGTTGTCTTTGTAAAACCTCGTTCCCTGCAACCCCCTGGAAAACCTCTCTATCAAAAGCAAGATGTCCCGCTTTCCATACCCCATCTAAAGATCATCCGCAACCCGCTTTTTTTCTTGCCTTCCTCTTCCTCTCTTCCCAGGCATATCCCCCTCCTTTTTGTTTTTTCCCAAAATTTTTCGACTTTTTTGAGCGCCCAAAAATATTTCATTTTTCTTTTTTTCTCTTAGTAGCCCCCATTCTTCAATTGTCAGCTCTTGTGATGGATGCTTTTGTTCTTTTCTGTACCCAAGATATTCCTGGAACCCATCTATACCATTTATATTCAAAGTCATTTATGCGCTTTTCAGCTTGTTCAGTAAGTGTCCAGGTCTCACAGACGTATGTGTATTATTATCTTTACCAATAAGCCGACCAATCATGTCTCTTCTTTCAATTGTCTTAATATATAATGCTGATGTGGTGGGAAACAAGCAGTTGGACAGATTGGCTGAGTCTGCACAGCTTGGTGGGGTATTGGTGCATAATAAGGCCGTCGTTGTCTCGACTCTTTGGGATATTTTTATTGTGCAGAAGGAAATATAGATTATCACGACCTGAAGAGAATGATGCTGCGGGCAGTGACCAGAGGCTCTGGCCGACACCCAGGACTCCGAAGAAAGACCAGACAAACCCATAATCAGACTGCTACTGGTACCATTAGTATTGGAGCTCTTCTCTTGCTGCTGAAGACGAGGACGAAACACGCATGGAAATGTCCCGAATGTTGTGATGTCGGTTCTTGACTCAACTCAACTCATGGTGGTAATATTTATACTTCAGGGAATTACAACTTGAAGTGCCTGTGTGTTTGTTGTTTGATATAAGTTGTTGATTTACAGTTCTGAGACCCATGGTGCTGTTTCCATAGTTAGGTACAGGTTATATCCGTATTCTATAGTTGTGGGTTCAAGAGTATAACAGACCTGGCTAAAGATGACACCTTTTATAGGGGTATCGAGTTGGTTAGGCGGTGAAGAACACTTTGTTCCTACAGGGGCCCGCCCCCTTGCAAACGTGTTTGTAAAATGGAGTTATTTTTAACCCCACCATACACACAGCCTGGGATGAATTGTAGACAACATTCCCCCTTGGCTCCCCCTTTCCCTCTCTCCCTCCCCCGTTTACTCCGAGGAAAGGTAACAATACGTCTGGACAAAACAAGCTGCAGAGTGGCGATCAGCAAAAGCAATGCTTAACTGTCCGCCTGTCGAGCTTTTTATCCGACAAGTTTCCCGGGCCCAAAGGGTAGGGTTGGTCGCCCTGCCTGACATTTGTCTTTAGGTTGCATTTTTTTGCACTAGAGAGGCTTGTACGCTCCCAGTTGCGTCTTCGCCCCACGCGTTGGCACAATGAGGGGTGTTGGGTTTGGTGGTGCCGCCCAAAATTCGGCGCTAACAAAAGCAAATGTACCATCTACTGTCTACGGGAGCTCTCATATCTGCAAACCTGAAGACCGACTATATATATATATATATATGTAGTGCTGACTTTTCAGATCAGACCTGAAAATAGTTACAATGAACTATTCTGGGAAGTACAGGCTGTCGGTGAGATATTGTCCATATCACCAATCGAGTTACCAATAGCGCCTACACATATGAGGCTAGCACAGTATATACGATGCGCGCTAAATTCGCTATCTCCAAAAGTTGCGTGTGGTGGATCACATAAACGCGCATTCGAAGTCAAGGAAAGGTATGGGGCAGAACTTCTTTTCGAATGTTCTAATTGATGTCAAATGGTGTTGGAATGAGGCGATTTCTCCTCATTTACCCGAGGTTCACGGTTGCCATGGTGATGCATCCCCCTGAGGATCATACATTGTTCACGTTCGAGACTAAAAGATCATCATCATCAAGTGCCCTGCGAGCTGGCGTAGCCATTTATGTCTCTTCACAGATCTCGATCTTTGGTGTTCAGTTTCAACTCTACTGATGATATTCCTCCATGCTACAGTCACAGTCTATCCAGCATCATTTCTCTTTCGCTTGATCTTTCCAGTTGTCACAATATTCTCCAATGGCTCTCTCCTCATCACACGACCAAAGAATGTTGTTGTCCTTTTCTTATTGTTGTATATACAAGATATGACAGTAAATCATGGCGATAACTGCGGACACCCAGCACTCAACACATTTACTCACGCTTTGGTGATCACAAATACGATCGAAATGAGCCTGTTCTTTGCTTACTGGGATGGAAACAAAATCATCATCATTATCATCGCCACCGATCATGGATTTCTTTGCGTTGCACTGTTTCATTAAGCGTGGATTAGGGAGAGTTAAAGTAACGACAGCGTGGACCGGAAAGAATCACAGTAACAACTGAAAACAAGACCATCATCATTATCATCACCTTTATCATGGATTGCGTTGCATTGCACTGTTTCATCAAGCGTGGGTTAGGGAGAGTTAAAGTGACATGTGCGTGTGTTAGAAAGACTTAACGCGGCAAATGTGTGGACCAGAAAGAATTAAAGTAACAACTGTTCGACTAGCGAGAGAGAAAGGAGAGAGAGAGAGAGAGAGAGAGAGAGAGAGAGAGAGAAACAGAGAAAGAAAGAGACAGACAGAGAGAGACAGAGACAGAGAGAGAGAGAGAAAGAGAGAGAGAGATGGCGGAGGGAGAAACAGTAATAAAGACAGTGAGTTAGAGAAGGTACAGAGAGAGAGAAAGAGAGAGAGAGAGAGAGAGAGAGAGAGAGAGAGAGAGGAGAGAGAGAGAGAGAGAGGAGAGAGAGGAGAGAGAGGAGAGAGAGAGAGAGAGAGAAAGTAACAACTGCATGAATTAGAAAGCGAGAGTTAAAGTAACGACTGTGCGGGTCATAAAGAGTTAACTATATGTTAGGAAGAGTTAACGCTGCAACTCTATGAACTAGATGGAGAGGGAGAGAGAGAGAGGAGGAGAGAGAGAGAGAGAGAGAGAGAGAGAGAGAGAGAGAGTGAGAGAGAAAGAAGAGAGACAGACAGACAGACAGACAGACAGACAGACAGACAGACAGACAGACAGACAGACAGACAGACAGACAGACAGACAGACAGACAGACAGACAGACAGAGAGTGATAGGGGAGGGAGAGATAACGATAAAGACAGAGAGATAGAGAAGAGAGAGAGAGAGAGAGAAAGAGAGAGAGAGAGAGAGAGTGAGAGAGAAAGAAAGAGAGACAGACAGACAGACAGACAGACAGACAGACAGACAGACAGACAGACAGACAGACAGACAGACAGACAGACAGACAGACAGACAGACAGACAGACAGACAGACAGAGAGTGATAGGGGAGGAAGAGATAACGATAAAGACAGAGAGATAGAGAAGAGAGAGAGAGAGAGAGAGAGAGAGAGAGAGAGAGAGAGAGAGAGAGAGAGAGAGAGAGAGTTAAAGTAGCAAATGCATGCCTTAGAAAGTGAGAGTTAAAGTAAAGACTGTGCGGGACATAAAGAGTTATAGTGACATCTTCATGTGTTAGGAAGAGTTAACGCGACGACTCAAAAATGAAAATGAATTTTGCTTCAGCTTCTTGAACTCAAGTTAAGTCCTTTCCTCCTTAGTTGGATCGCCGCAGCCCTCTTCCAACGGAAAGTAGTTTTTAGATGTGGCAGTTGGACTTCGGAACCAACAACAATATATCCTGGTCTACCACAGGGATCACCATTATCTCCGGTGCTGTTCACTGTGAGAATCACCAGCGAGCAGATCACTGGACCGGGGGGGGGGGGGGGACACTGTCATATGCCGACGATGTTTTAGTGTATCGTCAGGGTAAGGATAGAGATCAGGGTTGCTGTGGAACTATAAACCGAACTCAATCACATAAGTACTTGGTGTGTTAAAGCTGGAGCAATGGTCAACCCAACAAAGGCAACAGTGACTTGGTTCTCTTTCAATAACCATATTGTCACCACTCCAACACCAACGGTAAATCTGTGTTCAGAGACTGTGGAAATAACGCAGGCAATGAATTACCTGTGGATACGTTTTGATCGAAGCCTTGCTTATAATGAGCACATAGACCAGGTGATAAAAAAGGCCAAGCTGGGTTTAGCTGCGATGCGGATGATGGCGGCAGCAAATTGTGAGCAACGCCATCTACGTCTTTTATGCGAAGGTCTGGTCATGTCTGTTTCTGAGTATGCGATGGCGATCCTGACTGTAAGCCGTGAGCAGATAGAAAGGATGGAAAGGATACAGAACGAAGCTATGCGCATTATTCTTGGATGTACAAGAGATACAGCATGCAGGGCGATGCGCTACCTTCTTGATCTTCCAACCATTGAAGACAGAATACATATTTGCAAAGCACGTGCCTACCTCAGAGTTAACGCAAGCACACAACATCCAATGCATAGTGAAATTAGGAAGGTGAAGGGCAGCAGGTTAAAAAGAGGAAGGTTGTGGATGTGTCAAGCCGAGGACATTCTTCAACAGGTATGTGCACTTGAGGACTTAGAACTTGGCGTGCAGTTGGTACAAGTGCCAACAGATTTCTGCACGTCCTTTTCTGTTTGCATCCAGCTAGACAGAAAATGCAGACAAGAAAATCCGGCTGCAATGGAGGCGGAAGTACAAGCGTTGATTTTCGAGAATTCGTTAGACGGTGATGCTGTAATCTACACAGATGGGTCGGTCGTCCGACATGTGAGAAGCTCATGGGCCTTTACAGCTCAGACCGGAGGGAGAATTGTGAAGGAGAACTCTGGTGCTTTTGTTGAGACCACAAGTAGCCTGACTATGGAAGTCATGGCAGTAAGTAAAGCAATAACATGGCTCGAGACACAGACATTCACTAGGGCATGTTTCCTTAGCGACTCAATGAGCATGCTCAAGAGGATAGAGATGGGGTAGATCCGAAGAGAGTGGTTGCTGGAGCGGTCTCGGCTGGCAAAGATTAGTTTCATCTTCGTGCCAGGGCATGCGGGGGTACAAGGAAATGAGCAGGCTGACAAGCTCGCAGGTGAGGCTACTGTGGAGGGAGGACGCGCCATGGACCAGGCTCACATTCTGAATGCTCTACGAGAAATAAGACTGTTGCGAGAACCAAGTGATGACTGTAAATCTACAACCATGGTCAGACTGCGAGAACAGCAAATTAAAAGAGATGTGGCCAAACAAGAACACTACTAAGGAAGCAAAAGAAGATTAATAAACCAACACAGAACTGGTGTCGTTAGCTGCTACACGCTGCGGGATTTGCTGAGGGGAGGATCTGAGTACTTATGGACTGAATGGTTCGATGCGCAATGAGGATGATCTGTCGACTAACTAACGTGGCAACTCTATGAACCAGATGGAGAGAGAGAGAGAGAGAGAGAGAGAGGGAGAGAGAGAGAGAGAGAGAGAGAGAGAGAGAGAGAGAGAGAGAGAGAGAGAGAGAGAGAGAGTTAAAGTAACAACTGCGTGTCTTAGAAAGTGAGAGTTAAATTAACAACTGTGTGGATTAGGGATTGATTGATTGATTGATTTAAGAAACGACATCACAGCATTCGGGGCATTCCCATAAGCGCCCCGTCCCCATCCTCAGCAGCCAGCGAAGAGTTCCAACACTAATAGTTCCAGTGGCAATCTGATTATGTGTCCGTCTCGCCTTTCCTCTGAGCGTCGAGCGTCGGCCAGATCCCCTCGTCACACTTTGCTGCCTCATTCTTACCAGACTATGGTGATCCATTTGCTCCTCCGAGGTATACACGTGCTTCCACAAGGCCGCAACCACGTCTGCCTTGTCATGCATCAATACTCCACCAAGTTTTGCAGAGCCAGCCAGTCTGTCCACCTTTTCATTCCCCAGCCCACCAGCACGCCCCGGAGAAAAGATCCAGGTGATGCTTTCTATCCGTGACCTCCGAAGCGAAGGAAGCCACTCAGCACGAAGCCTACCTGTCCTCACCCTCCTCAGCATGCTTTCTGAGTCAGTTATAATCACAATGTGTGTATGTATCGTGTTCTCCATCCAGCGGAAAGCTGCACTGACCGCCTCCACCTCCATTCTTAAGCTAGATTTTGTGGCACCATACGCCACACTCTCATGCACCAAACGTGCATTAGGGAGAGATAAAGTAACAATTATGCAGGTCCTAATGAATTAAAGTAACAACTGTGTGGCCCAGAAAGAATTACCATTACCGCTGAAAACAAAATGAGCATCATTATCATCACCACCATCATGCCTTGAATTGCATTGCACTGTTTCATCGCTCTGTGACTCAAAAGGCAATATTTTCGATCTTGTTTTTCCCAGCGTATGACTGTGCGCAGTCTAGCTACCAGACAGCAGGTTGGTAGTTCACTTCGTCTGGTTCCTAACCGTTGACCTGCCGGACATTCGAGACCCTACCAGCAGCCGCACATAGCTCTTGGGGTTCAAAGTCACGCGCAAGCCTCACTATCACTACAAAGACACGGTAGAGGGAGGAAACAAAATCGTCACCACACCGTAAATTCTTCGTGTGGTGTAAAAGTTAACAACTCCAACTCGTATAACACAACCAACACAACCAACAGCAGTAAAAACGAACGTACCAACAACAAGGGCAGCAGCTGCAACAGCAAGAATAATAACATCAACAGCCACACTTCTCACCGCGACTAATTACACTCCCGTCATTTACAACTGTTACATAACTTTACCGGTATTATTTATTACGATAACTCTTCCTATCTCAAGGCTTCGTTAATCATTTCTATTACTATTATTTCTTTAACTCTTCCGACGCCCGACAGTCATAACATAGACGAGGCGGTGTAGTGGCTAGACACTCGTCTTCTCAACTAGTGGCCATTGGATCTATCCGTAGCTGGTCGGATTTAACCAAAAAAGTGGCCAGGGCTTCCAGTCAACCCAGCCTAAAATTGCTGCCAAGAATGTTTTGGGAAGTAAAGGCGGCACTCATGATACACGATATTTCTAACATTCCAGGTGCCAATTCTAGACATTCCCCGGACAAAAGAAAGACATTCAAAACAATGTTTTCAGGTGATGAATTTGAATAACGAAGACACAAACAATAGATTGCACGATTTATTGCCTGGCATATTTCGCTGCATCTCGTCAGGTACATACTGCAGAAATCACACAACTTACGTGAATTAATTAGATAAATCCTTCAAACTGAAATATACACATGTTCGCACAGTAATGTCGATTATCTGCCACGGTATTTTAAACTGACAAACATGTCTTTCTGCTTACTGCTTTCTGCCTTCGTAAGCCGTCCTTGTGTAAGCAGAAAGACATATTAGTATATTAATTAATTCACGTAAGTTGTGTGATTTCTGCAGTATTTACCTGACGAGATGCAGCGAAATATGCCAGGCAATAAATCGTGCAATTTATTGTTTGTGTCTTCGTTATTCAAAAGAAAGAAAATCTGCTATCCGGTCTCTATGTGACTTTCTCACCATGCCTCTTCCAGAAGTCCTCCTTTTCTCTCGGCTGGCTTGGTTATATTTCCCCTTTTTATCTTTAGATTTGTTCATGGTTGGTTGGATTTTGCAGCTAAAGTTTTCCTAGGGAAGCTAGCTAGCTTGGCTAGCTTGTGTTCATTGGCTTGAGCTCCAACGCAAAGTCCTGTATGTCGGATGAAGGCATCCTGTTGTCCAACATCAGTGTGATGTCATACAGGACCTGAGGTTTGCGTGAGTATCCGTTGTCCCATGTCTGGCTTATTGGTGTGCAGACTGGTGGTTCCTCGCCATACAGGCAGACACTCTCCGACTTCGGAGGAATCGGCGATCCTATTGACTTCAGCCAGAACCCTGAAGGAATCTGTTGCCCAGGACGCTCGACGAGGACGCGTCAATAGGTCTTGGCCAGTATATAACCCGGCCCTGGTGCCTTGGAAACACCTCTGCGTCCCTTCCTAGGGAAGGAAAAGTGAGCCTTAAGCCCAAACCTTCTTTGTCGCCTCTTACGACATTATACTTTTTTTCGTCCGCTCGTTTTGAACCTAAACGTAGTCCATACACGTGCTACGCTACTACTTCTGGTGCACTGGACTTATTTTTGCATGTGGATCAGCTTTCCTTATTGCCAATGTCCCTCGCCATAAGGCAAACCCACTCCAACATGTAATTTTACCCCCCCCCCCCCCAAGGTCAAGAACGAGAAGTCAACAATTTAGTCCAACTGATCGGTGTAGGGGTTGAACTCTACCTCGGCATCAGTACACCGGGTGCTTAAGAACACGCGTTCTTATCTATTCGGCCAAGCTGACCTCTATGGTACTTGCAACTGTAACTCTTTCAAATAGAAACGCCTTGTATTCAAGATACTCGCTACTCCACCCTTGTCTATGTTAGTTACTTCTATAGCCCTGCACAGTCCAGGTAGTTGTGAATGAGGATGCGGTATCTAGGGTGCCACCTCCATTGTACTTCGATACTTTCATATGATGCTCAGTTTCCACCCGTTTATCCTATAAAGAACTTCCCGGCGTAGTGAACGAACTAGGTAGCACCAGCGATGACCCTCATGTGTATACCACCTAACCAATAATGCTACTAGTATCACGTGGTAGGAAAGTCTGCGACATGTTGCCAGAACAGCATTCACCACAGTCTACCCTGCGCGCTTCCTAAAACGAATGGACGAACTCAAAACGGGGGTCCTGTATTTTTTTACCATTGTTCAAGAAACCCATCTTGCGATCCACTAATGCTGGGAACAGAGGGTCGGGGTGGTAGACATTACACTCTCTAGTGTTTATGTTGGGAAATACTTGTTTATAAAGATAGTGGTCGGGATCAATTCCTAGCATGGGCAGGGATATTATTGCCAACCAGTGCAACCCAGCCTTGTCTACTGGAAATCGGGTACTGTTCAGACTAATACAGGCATTGACTGGAAAGAAAAGGCAGCGAGAAAGGGAACTGAATATCTAGTGTCATTATGCCGGGAGGAGAATATGTTGAGGCTTAACACGTTCTACCCCTACGTCAATATCTGTTATAGTTAGTTAGTCGCATGTTTTTTACAGGACGTCGCAATCAATCCCACCATTTTAACTGTTTGTGATTTACAAGGCAAATTTAAATGCAGTAGTTTGCAAATGTTCTTTTTTTGAGCGACCGACACTCATACCAATGTTTAAAATCAACACAATTTGGCCTGTCTCCAAATCGCCTGCAGCTGATTGCGAACGCAATATTCGAGATTGCTAATTTCGTTCGCCACCCCTTCGCTACATGCGTCAGCATCTGCTTTAGTAATATGGTAAAATACTCTTCACCCCATCCTGCAGCGCAGTGGGCATGTGGTGCCAACTCCATATTGGCATGAACCAGTGGAGACTCAACGGGTAATGTGGTCAATATCACGCCTACCGATTGTACTTCCCAGCACATTTCCTGATACCCCATTGTAGGCTGAGCCTTGGTGGGCTAAACACAAAACCCTGTCTCTAGGTGGATTAGAACTCATGACAAACGAGCTGCAGGTTAGTGAATATCTGCTTTAGAATTATATAATTCTGTATTGTTTTATATATTGGAGGGTAAGCCCACCCAGGTACTTAATTACTTTAACGTTTTCTTAATCAGACGGTTGATGTTTTAAAATAACAACTGCGTGGACCAGAAAGATATAAAATGGCAGTGGCATTGTCCAGAAAGAACTATAGTAACAATTGTGTGGACCAGAGAGATTCGATTAGGGATAGATAAAGTAACAACTATGCGAGTTATAAAGAGTTAAATTGACAAGTGTATGGGTTAGAAAGAGGTAACGTTGCAGCTCTGTGGACCAGAACGAATTAAAGTAACAACTGCTCGGTTACAGAGAGAGAGAGAGAGAGAGAGAGAGAGAGAGAGAGAGAGAGGGAGGGAGAGAGAGAGAGGAGAGGGAGGAACAACTACCGTACATGTGAAAGAGAGAGAGAGTTACAGAAAGAACTGAGTAGGTTAGACAGTGAGTTAAAGTAGCAACAACATCGGTTAGAGAGAGAGAGAGAGAGAGAGAGAGAGAGAGAGAGAGAGAGAGAGAGAGAGAGAGAGTGTGCGTGTGTATGTGTTAGCCTAACAACTGCATAGGTTAGAGTCGCGGGTTAAGTAATAATATAATAATGACCACATTGTGGATGAACATTATTTGAAATTTATTGGTACAACCAGAGTTACATCCCCTGTATGCCTAACAAAGACCTTCACCCTAACAGCATCCTTCACATTGCCTGACAATGACTCGTGCAATTAAATACAATAATCACTCGTTTAATAAACGTGTGCCGCATGTTTTGTGATGCTTTCAAAACAAATATAGAGGTAAATGGAAAGGGAGAGATGGGAATAGCGTATGAGGATTTAACAGCGGGAGGGGAGAAATGAGGGAAGGATCGATAGATATAAAAATACAGATGACTCAGCGAAGCGATCGATTCATAAGTTATTCACAAATTTAATAAAGACTGCGATTTGAAATGTTTTCACGTGTGAATATTTCATTAAAATACGAAGCCTTGTAGTCACGTGGGGTGAGTTTAAATGGACGCCGGGCCAAATGTGTGCCGTGCACACGGTGGTGAGTGCTTTAATTGTTGATTGAACACACGTGCGTTGGGTTATTGACGGGGCCAGGTCACGTAATGCAAGGTCTGAGGGTAGAGCCGTTTCCATGTGTGTCTTTATTAAACGGGTTCAGAGTGTGCGATTTGTGGGGGCTTAATACGCTGAGGGTTCAAACATAAACAATTGTCGTGTAAACATATATTGACCTAGATGCGTGCTAGATAGCAACCATGGACAATTTATGACTGTTGCGAAGGTAAGTGCATGTTTTCTAGTTTTCTGTTCGTCAGTTATCTTTGATTTGTCTGTCTTTCTCCTGCTGTGCTCGTCTCTGAGACGTGGAAACAATGAGCACATTATCACTACGTAATATTTGCCTAAAAGCGCGATCAGCATGCCGATGGAAA
>JACEFZ010023763.1:0-21033 GCA_014155875.1 Cepaea nemoralis
GTTGTGGGGGTTTGTGTGGGGGGTTTGTTTTGGTGTGTGTGTTTTTTTTTTCTCAGTCAGTTATCAACTAAACGCTGTCTGCTTCAGTCAGTTATTAACTGAACTCTCTCTGTATCAGTCAGTTATTAACTGAACTCTCTCTGTCTCAGTGAGTGAGTTATTACGTGAACTCCCGCTGTCTCAGTCAGTTATCTCTGCCAGTTATCTGAAAAATTAACAGCCCTGACCGTGAAACTAACAAGGTATGCATGCGTCAGAGGCGGATGCATATTAGTCTAACCCCCCCCCCCCCCCTCCCCCAAGGCAGCCCGTCCCCTTAGCCAGACTATCGCCGTTGAACAGATTGTCCCGAGGGATCGGCCAAGTCAGGTCATAGCTGGAATGTTTCCCAGCCCCGATGCCCCCCCCCCCCCCCCCCCACTTTTCCTCACATGGACATTAACTCATTATTCCACAGACATTTGTTGTTTTCCGTGTTTCTATCCATAGCCGTTGTTGTTTCAAGTAATACATGTTTGCATGAAGGAGTCCAAATACTAACAATATGAGACAGAGAGAGTTAAAGTATCCGATGGAATGCAATATGTTATACGCATCTGACTGGGGCATGTGTCAAGCGCACTTGATTCTAGTGTGTATGTGTGTGTGTGTGTGTGTGTGTGTGTGTGTGTGTGTGTGTGTGCGCGCGCGCTCGCTCGCTCTGGACTCAAGCTTAGTCCATATGCATGGTAGTCTCCTAGTATCATTGGACTGATTTTTTAATGTGGATTAGCTTTCCTTATTACTAGTATCCCTCGCCATCAGTGGAACCCACTCCGGCTTCAGTAATTTACGTTCCCAAGTCAAGGACGATAAGTCAACATGTTAGTCCAACTGACCGGTGTAGGGGTTAATCCGCGGTCTCGGCATCAGCACACCGGATGTTTAAGAACTAGCGGTCTTATCCATTCGGCCACGCTGATCTCCACCACCGGTTGATAATGCCCGGGGTTTGCCTCCCAATAAACGCACGCTGAGTTGCTTGGTAGAATGTCAGTCAGGTACTAACTGCCTGTTTGTTCGAAAACGTTAATATATAATTTCCCTACCTACTCCCTCCCCCTACCCCCTCCCGAGCGGTCTTTCCGACGACAAGGAACATTACCTTCGCGCTGACAATGTGATAACTCCCACAGCTTCCGTTCTCATGTCCGCTGTTTACCCATGTAACTAGGTCAGTTCAGTACCTGCCTTTAAATGAATGAATAGCCCAAACATGAATGACTTCCGTAGAGAGACCAGCGCCTTAAACATTTCACGGTAGTCATCTGTTCAGGGTTAGGCCATCTTGCAGTGCAATGTTGAGACTGAGCCCGAGAACACGCGTGTTGTTCTGACACACGGATAAACAACTATGCTATCTTAGTATCCTAGTGACTTCAAGATGTTTATTGTTGTGGTTAGTTTCGGTCGTTTCAGTTGAAGTTTACTTGTAATATATTCTGTGAAATGCAACAAACTTGTAATATATTCTGTGAAATGCAACAAACTTGTAATATATTCTGTGAAATGCAACAAACTTGTAATATATTCTGTGAAATGCAACAAAAACGGATATCCGGCAGCAGAAATGGTAAGTAGTAGTAGTACTAATTATGCAAGTGTTAGCAGCCTCATCATCAACTGTTTCAACTCCAGGGCTGGTCGTTGAGCTTCTTGACCACTTCATTCCATTGATGTATGTCTTGTCCCGCTCTCTGTAATTCCACGCCTGTCTATAGTGATGTATCTTTATACAAAACAATGTATTCTCCCAGTGAAGTGAATGTAAGCACAGAAGCCGCAAACAGTGTGTTGCACGATTTATCGCCTGGCATGTTTGGCTGCGAATCGTCAGGTGCATACTGCAGAGTTATAATATCATGTGAAGTGAATAAATGAATAGTGCGTAAGCTGAAACAATTAAAACACATAGTCACGACTATTGCTCAAACGTGTAACATCTGTTATTCCCACGGTTATTTCAAATTCACCACGAACTTTTTTTTTTTCTTAATGCAAAAACCTGACAGTCCAAGCCGGTTTCGTGCAAACAGATGAGAAAGAGTTCGTGGTAGAGGACTGGTAAATGTGAAGTATATGAAGTTTGGAGAAGTTTATAGTATGTGGTATGTGAAGTTTGGAGCGAGCATATGTGTACTGTGAAGTTTGGAGCTGGTATATGTGAATTTTGGGGCTGGTGTGTGTGAAGTTTGGAGCTAGTGAAGTCTGTATTTATATCTAGTGTATGTGAAGTTTGGAGCTAGTGAAGTCTGTATTTAGAAAGTGTCTATACGGACTCAAGTCCGTATAAACTACTCTGTCTATTCGGACTCCACTTCGTTTTTTTTTCCGGAAACCCCGGCTGGTCACGTGAACTGCGTCATCGGGACATGTGTTTGACTATATTACACATTTTTGTAAAGAAAATGAAGAACAAATAAGTTGGTATCAACCAGTGCTGGTCTGATGATCTCGCTTTTGGCAGCAAACAGTGTTTCCTAGGGTTTTTGTGTTTTGTGTTGGTTACATGTGTCTTTATCTTGCTGCACAAGAACCTGCACACTTGTCTTTCTGTTCTTATCTGTCCTCTACTTTTGTTGTCTTGGGAAAGGCGCTTAGCCAACCGCTTATCCCTCCCTCTTTCTCTCACTTGTCTTTATCACTTTGTTATGTCTTTCAACACATCTTTCTCGTATCTCTGTCTCTCACACTATCTATCTTCGTTATCTATCTCCCCCCTCTCTCTCTCTCTTTTCAACCTGCTTCACATATACCAGGTTTTCCTGCACTTTATGTACGTAGCATTTCCTTGGGGTGTATCCATCCAGCAGGTATTAATACTGTTGTGGACGCTAAGGTATTACTGTGGCATCTTCCCCAATTGTTTACACTATCTAGTACTATGCTGTACCCGCCCCCCCCCCCACAGCCCCCCCCCCTATATCTAGACCTAACTGTCCCCACATCCCGATATTCTCATAGCAGACTTTTCACATATTCTTGGCTACTTAAATCCTTTCTGGCAACACACTTTTAATTTTGGAGCCAACGAGCGCCTTCGCAGCTGGCCAAGTCAATTTTTCTGCCCCACATGGCACAGTGATAGGTCGTGTGTGTTTTTTCGTTGTTTGCTGTTTGCTGTATTTCGTTGTTAGCTATCTGTGTTGTCATTGACAAAGATTCTGAGAATCGAAACGTCTGTGTGTCGTATTGTACGCGTTCGTGTGTATTTTATTCTATTTTATTATTCATTTTATATATTTATTGAGTGCTTCTGATTTCGGATTTTCACTTGGATTTCGCGACACATGGATCTCCTTGTAAGGTATGTGTCAAAGTTGATGTTTAGTACGTTTTTTCTCGCAGGAGTTTAATTTACCTATTTGTGTCCAATTCATATTGTTATATCCTGCTTTTTCTTTCTAAGTTCAGAAAGTAGTGTCCTTAGTAGTGGCAATTTCCCAGACAGGAGCGCCTCGAGTACTGATTTTGCATCTGTCAGTAGCACCACAGGTTGTGTACCGTTGCTGGTATTTATTAATTTCTCTGTTGCTATCTTGATTGCCTCAATTTCAGCATCATAGTTATGGTAGTACTTTCTTGTCGATACTCTGGCTGTGTCCCTTGTATTATTTGGGTATTCTATGTACACTCTCGCTCCTCAATTTCGAACAGCATTTTGTGCCGACCCATCTGTGTAGGCTCGGATCCAGAGGTCCTGTGGGTATTCTTCATCAAGGGAGCTGAGAGTGGCTGTTCTGCGCTGCACACTGTTCTGTTCTTCCTTGTCAAATATTCCTCTCAATTTTGTCTGGAATTGTAATGATAATCTATGCTCATCTTTCCATGGAGTTCGCTCTGGAATAGTTGTTAGGGGGATACAAACTATGGGCAAATCGGTGGTTTCTCTGCAGAGTCGTTTGGCCTGGTGGATAAAACTACTTCTTTTCAACCACCCCATAGCTAGGTTTTCAAATCTGTTCTTCATAGGGTGGGCTGGCAACCTGAGGAACTTTTCTGCTCCTATTAGCGTTTTCGTATCTCTGTACTCACTCAGTGCTTGTGTCCTCCCCATCTTCTCCGTTTCCACTATAGGGGTCGATCTCATCCCTCCTTTGGTGACTCTAAGTGCTTGATTTTGCACTTTGTCCAGCTATTGTAGTGTGGTTTTTGATGCTGAACACCACGCAGTTGACCCATATTCCAGGTGTGGTCGTATGCTCTGTTGGTAAACTTTGCTAAGTATTTTCCCACTGGCTCCCCATGTGGTTCCACTTAGCTTTCTCAGGATGGCTATTTTCCTTCTGGCTTTTGCTACTGCTTTGTTGATGTGCTTTCTCCATGTCAGCCCGCCATCAAATGTTACTCCAAGGTATGCTGGTTCTTCATCTTCTCTTAGGGGTGTTCCATTTATTTGGATGATCCCTGCCGTTTGTTTTGAAGAGAGGGTAAATAAAGTGGTGGTGCACTTGTCAGTGTTTATGCTGACACACCATCTATTTGCCCATGCAACGACTGGATGTCTGTACATGTCTACCACCATATACCCAGTAACATCAAACCACCCACTGGATGTCTGTAAAACAGTGTCTACCAACATATACCCAGTAACATCACATCACCCACTGGAATGTCTGTACATGTCTACCACCATATACCCAGTAATATCAAACCACTAATAACAGTGCATTTAGCACTGCTAAAACATGTCTGGAGGAGGTAAAGGCGCCAAGAGTCACCGCCATGGACGTCGTCTAACCCTAACCCTTTACCATATATTTTGTTGTTGTCTTTTGGTGTCTGCTGCGCCCTCCCGTTCCCTAGCAATGTAGCACAACGGACAAATCTACAAGTGCTCATTCTCCCTGTGAAACCCGCCACAACACCACGTGTTGCAGGCCTTCTTATGTTTTAATTGTCAACCCCTTGAAATGTTGTGTTCTAAATAAGTCGCTGGGTTTCTAAGAACCGTAGCCCTCCGGACAAACCCGCAAGTGCTCAGTCTCACGTAAACAAAGCAGATAAGACAGATAGGGAACTCTGGTGCATTCAGGAAGATTGTTAAACTGATGCCAATAGATAGGTGGTCACAAGTGTCCTTCACCCCAACTGACCTGGCTTAGAGAGAAGGTGTCCTAGTTCATGAAGAAGAGCGTGTGGCAGGACGGCTCCCATCTGAAGAAATGAACCACAGCCATCTTGGTTCCGAAGAATCCTCATGGCTCGCTTTATCAGCGGGTAAAGCATTACCGTTGGCCGTGAGCCCGGCGCTTCTATGAGTTCCTCCAGGAACGTTCAGGTTATGCCCCATAACTTCTAGAAGTCAACGTCGCTGGCACTACGGACTGCTGGTTCATGAAGAAAGGATCCTTCTCTGTCAGTCAGTCACTAAGTCACAGTCAGTAAGTCACAGTCACTCGGTCACGTTGTCAGTCACAGTCACCCAGTCACAGTCACTCTGTCTGTTGGTCACTAAGTCAGAGTCAGTTACGGCGGGGACCCGATTCATTGGCATCCCCACGAGGCTTATAAGTTATGGCGCGGACCTGAGAGAGAGAGCTGTCCCAGTAGAAGGTCATGTCCAGGAGGCCACTCTTCACGCGGACCTGAGAGAGAGCTGTCCCAGTAGAAGGTCATGTCCAGGAGGCCACTCTTCACGCGGACCTGAGAGAGAGCTGTCCCAGTAGAAGGTCATGTCCAGGAGGCCACTCTTCACGCTGACCTGAGAGAGAGCTGTCCCAGTAGAAGGTCATGTCCAGGAGGCCACTCTTCACGCGGACCTGCCAGAGGTGTGTACCGGCAATACGCGCCGTCCTCGTGCTCTCTGTAATGATGACACCTGGTGATGACTCTCCACCTGTGGTCAGTTCTGTCTGTAATGTCATGTACCCATTAGAGTTAGGGGATGGGTTATGGGTTAGGGTTAAGGTTAGACTTAGGGTAAGGGTTAGGGGATAGGGTTAGGGTTAGGGTTCGGGTTAAGGGTTACTTTTAGGGGTAGGGTTAGGTTTTAGGGGTTAAGGGGTTAGGGGTTAATGGTTAGGTGTTAGGGCTAACTGTACCCCTAATCCTAACCCTAACCCTAAACCCAGGGCGTAGCCAGGGCAATGGAATTTGTCTGTATTTAAATCCTGGACCATGTGGACATCACAATAATATATTAGCCTGTAGGTTAGGGTATATGGTGCTAGACATGTTGTACAGACATCCAGTGGGTGGTGTGATGTCATTGGGTATATGGTGCTAGACATGTTATACAGAAAAAGCTGTTGAAGCATAAATAAGATCAGTTGCGCAACTTTCTCACTCCAGATAGAAGCCTTTATGGCAAAAATAAGGTCAGTTGCGCAACGTGCTCACTCTAAAAGAACCCGTCGAGGCATAAATAAGATCAGTTGATCAACGAGCTCACACTAGAAGAAGACTTTATGGCATAAATAAGTTCATTTGCACAATGTGCTCACTCTAGAAGAAGCCGTTGAGGTATAAATAAGTTAAATTGCGAAAAGTGCTCACTCGAGAAAAAGCCGTTGAGGCATAAATAAGATCAGTTGCGCAACGTAATCATTCTAGAAGAAGCCTTTGAGGCATAAAAAAATCAGTTGTGCAACGTGCTCAGTCTAGCAGACGCCTTTGAGGCATAAATAAGATCTCTTGAAAAAGTGCTCACTCTAGAAGAAACCGTTGAGGCATAAATAAGATCTCTTGAAAAAGTGCTCACTCTAGAAGAAACCATTGAGGCATAAATAAGATCTCTTGAAAAAGTGCTCACTCTAGAAGAAACCGTTGAGGCATAAATAAATCAGTTGCGCAACGTGCTCTGCAGAAGAAGCCTTTAAGGCAAAAGCAAGTTCAGTTGCGCAAAGTGCTCACTCTAGGAGAATCCGTTTAGGCATAAATAAGTTCAGTTGCACAACGTGCTCATTCTAAAAGGAGCCGTTGATGCATAAATAAGATCAGTTGCGCAAAGTGATCACTTTAGAAAAAGCAGTTAAGGAATACAGAAAATCAGTTGCACAAGGTGCTCAAACTAGAAGAAGCCGTTGATTCATAAATAAGATCAGTTGCGCAAAGTGCTCACTATAGAAAAAGCATCTGAGGCATAAAAAAAGATCAGTTGTGCAACGTGCTCACACTAGAAAAAGCAGTTGAGGCATAAATAAGATCAGTATCGTAACGTGCCCACTCTAGAAGAAACCGTTGAGGCATAAATAAGATCAGTTGCGCAACGTACTCACTTTAGAAGAAGGATTTCAGGCATAAATAAGATCAGGTGCGCAACGTTCTTACTCTAGCAAAAGCAGTTGAGAGATAAATAAGATCGATTTAGAAACTTGCTCACTCGTAAAGAAGCAGTTAAGGCATAAATAAGGTCAGATGCACAACGTGCTCACTCTAGAAATAGCCGCGGAGGCATAAATAAGATCAATTGCACAACGTCCTCACTCTAGAAGAAGCCGTTGAGGAATAAATAAAATCAATTGCGCAAAGTACTCATTCTAGAAGAAGCCGTTGAGGCATAAATAAGATCAGTTGCGCAAGTTGCTTACTCTAGAAAAAGCATCTGATGCATAAATAAGATCAATTGCGGATGGTGCTCACTCTAGAGCCGTGAATTCATAAATAAGTTGCACAACGTGCACACTCCAGATGAAGCCTTTATGACATAAATAAGTTCAGTTGCACAACGCGCTCACTCTATAAGGAGTCGCTGATGAATAAATAAGATCAGTTTCGCAAAGTGATCACTCTAGAAATAGCAGTTAAGGTATAAAGAAGATCAGTTGCGCAAGGTGCTCACTATAGAAAAAGCATCTTAGGCATAAGGAAGATCAGTCGCGCAACGTGCTCACACAAGAAAAAGCAGTTGAGGCATAAATAAGATCAATAGCGTAACGTGCTCACTCTAGAAGAAGCCGTTGATTCATAAATAAGACAAGTTGCGCAACGTGCTCACTCCAGAAGAAGACTTTATGGCATAAATAAGCTCGGTTGCGCAATGTGCTCACTATAGAAGAAGCGATTGAGGCATAAATCAGATAAGATGCGCAACGTGCTCACTCTAGAAAAAAGCCGTTAATTCATAAATAAGATCAGTTGCACATCGTGCTCACTCTAAAAGAAGCCGTTGAGGCATAAATATGATCAGTTGCGCAACGTGCTCACTCTAGAAGAAGTCGTTAAAGCATTAATAAGATCACTTACGCAACGTGCTCACTCTAGAAGAAGCGATTGAGGCATAAATCAGATAAGATGCGCAACAACGTGCTCACTCTAGAAAAAGCCGTTAATTCATAAATAAGATCAGTTGCGCAACGTGCTAACTCTAGAAGAATTCGTTGATTCATAAATAAGATCAGTTGCGCAACGAGCTAACACTAACAAAAGCCTTTGAGACATAAATAAGATCAGTTGCGCAACGTTCTCTCTCTAGAAGACTCCTTTACGGCATGAGTAAGTTCAGTTACGCAGCTTGCTCACTCTAGAAGAATTTGTTTAGGCATAAATAAGTTCAGTTGCACAACGTGCTTACTCTAGACGATGCATAAATAAGATCAGTTGCGCAGCGTGCTCACTCTAGAAGAAGCCATTGAAGCATTAATAATATCAGTTGCACAACATGCTCACTCTAGAAGAAGCCATTGAGGCATAAATAAGATAAGATGCGCAACTTGCTCACTCTAGAAGAAGCCTTTGAGGTATAAATAAGGTCAGTTGCGAACGTGCTCACTCTAGAAAAAACCTTTTGAGGCATTAATTAAGATCAGTTGCGCAACGTGCTCAGTCTCGAAGAAACCATTGAGGCATAAATAAGATCTGTTGCGCAACATGCTCACTCTAGAAGAAACCGCTGAGCCATAAATAAGGTCAGTTGCGCAAAGTGCTCACTATAGAAAAATCCTCTGAGGCAAAAAGCAGATCAGTTACGTAACGTGCTCACACTAGAAAAAGCAGTTGAGCATGAATGAGATCCGTTGCGCAACGTGCTCACTCTAGAAGAAACCGTTGAGGCATAAATAAGATCAGTTGCACATCGTGCTCACTCTAAAAGAAGCCGTTGAGGTCATAAATAAGATCAGTTGCTCATCGTACTCACTCTAGAAGAAACCGATGAGACATAAATAAGATCAGTTGCGCAACGTGCTCACTCTAGAAGAAGCCTTTGAGTGATGAATAAGATCAGTTGCCCAACGTGGTCACTCTAGAAGAAGCCATTGAGGCATAAATAAGATCAGTTGCGCAATGTGCTCACTCTTGAAGAAGCCGTTGATCATAAATAAGATCAGTTGCAAAACGTGCTCTCTCTAGAAGAAGCCGCTGAGGCAGAAATAAGGTCAGTTGCGCAAAGTGCTCACTATAGAAAAATCATCTGAGGTAAAAATGAGATCAGTTACGCAACGTGCTCACACTAGAAGAAGCCGCTGAGCGAGAAATAAGAAAAGATGTGCAATGTGCTCACTCTAGAAGACGCCTCTTTAGGCATGAATAATATCTGTTGCATAACTTCCTCACTCTAGACGAGCAATTGAGGAATAAATAAGATCATTTGCGCAACATACTCACTCTAGAATAAGCCGTTGAGGCATAAATAAGATCAGTTGCGCAACGTGCTCACTCTAGAAGAATCCGTTGATTCATAAATGAGATCAGTAGTTCAACGTGCTCAATCTAAAAAAGGCATCTGAATCAAAAATAAGATCAGTTGCCCAACGTGCTCACTCTAGAAGAAGCCGCTGAGCCAGAAATAAGGTTAGTTGTGCAAAGTGCTTACTATAGAAAAATTATCTGAGGTAAAAATCAGATCAGTTGCGCAACGTGTTCACACTAGAAAAAGCAATTGAGGCGAATTGCAATTTGCTCAATGTGCTCACACTAGAAGAAGACGTTGAGGCATAAATAAGATCAATTGCACAACGTGCTTAATCTAGAAAAAGCCGTTGAGGCATAAACAAGATCAGTTGCTCAACGTGCTCAATCTAGAAAAAGCATCTGAAGCATAAATAAGATCACTTGCGCAACGTTCTGACTCCAGAAGAAGCCGTTACAGTTCAGTTCATACAAGAGACAGCATTGCAGTTATGGACATATTTCAAGCGAACGAAAGAAGAAGAAGAAGAAGAAGAAGAAGAAGAAGAAGAAGAAGAAGAAGAAGAAGAAGAAGAAGAAGAAGAAGAAGAAGAAGAAGAAGAAGAAGAAGAAGAAGAAGAAGCCTTTATGGCATAGATAAGTTCAGTTGCGCAACGTGCTTACTCTAGAAGAACTCGTTGATTCATAAATAAGATCACTTGCGCAACGTGCTCACTCTAGATGAAGCCATTGAGGCATAAATAAGATGATTTGCATAACGTTATCACTCTAGAAGAAGCCGTTGTGGCATAAATGAGATCAGTTGCGAACGCGCTCATTCTAGAAGAAGCTGTTCATTCATAAATAAAATCAGTTGCGCAACGTGCTCACTCCATAAGAAGCCTTTATGGCATAAATAAGTTCAGTAGCGCAACGTGCTCACTCTAGAAGAATCCGTTGAGGCATAACGAAGTTCAGTTGTCTTGGGAAAGGCGCTTAGCCAACCGCTTATCCCTCCCTCTTTCTCTCACTTGTCTTTATCACTTTGTTATGTCTTTCAACACATCTTTCTCGTATCTCTGTCTCTCACACTATCTATCTTCGTTATCTATCTCCCCTCTCTCTCTCTCTCTCTTTTCAACCTGTTTCACATATACCTGGTTTTCCTGCACTTTATGTACGTAGCATTTCCTTGTTTATTTGTTAATTCATCAGGCCAGTAAGTCGGAAGCCTGGTGTTTGAATTGCCTAATCATGTCTTTCTGAGGCGACGCATATTACTGTCAGCTTGGACCGGAATTATGAGGACATCAATAGTAGGGCGGTAATGTCAACAAAGATGGAAGCCTGTAGTAAACAGTAATCAGTAAGTGTACAGAAACGCAAGTTAACAATTCTTTAACTCGCATGGGGACACATTGGGGATACCAATCTGGAAAATTATTCTTGATATTTAAACAGCTTCATACTTCAGCTATACCCAGCTCCGTATAAACTACTCTGTCTATACGGACTCTGCTCCGTATAAACTACTCTGTCTATACGGACTCAAGTCCGTATAAACTACTCTGTCTATTCGGACTCAAGTCCGTATAAACTCTCCCCTGTATTTATATCTAGTGTATGTGAAGTTTGGAGCTAGTGAAGTCTGTATTTATATCTAGTGTATGTGAAGTTTGGAGCTAGTGAAGTCTGTATTTATATCTAGTGTATGTGAAGTTTGGAGCTAGTAAAGTCTGTATTTATATCTAGTGTATGTGAAGTTTGGAGCTAGTGAAGTCTGTATTTATATCTAGTGTATGTGAAGTTTGGAGCTAGTGAAGTCTGTATTTATATCTAGTGTATGTGAAGTTTGGAGTTAGTGAAGTCTGTATTTATATCTAGTGTATGTGAAGTTTGAAGCTAGTGAAGTCTGTATTTATATCTAGTATATGTGAAGTTTGGAGCTAGTAAATGTGGTCTGTTAAGTTTGGAACTAGTATATGGGAAGTCTGGATCTAGTATATGTGAAGTTTAGAGCTATTATATGCCGTCCTGGGCACTTTTCCGAATTCCGGTCCCAAATAGTTCTGCAGTGAATAAGTGATTAGGGTTAGGGTTAGTTATATAAAATTATTCACTGCAGAACTATTTGGGACCGGAATTCGGAAGAGTGCTCGAAGTCCTGTGCGCACTAGGGCTGGTAAATATGAAGCGTGGTGCTGGTATATGTGAATTCTGAAGCTAATAAATGAAACATGAAAGGACAGGAGCTGGCAGGTGTACTGGGGTCCTACAGCACTACGCCGTTACTAAGAGGTGACATCTGACCTCTGTGCTCATTTACCTCGTTTTATTGTCTAGTGTCCTCTTATTTAAACATTTTGTTGTTTGGTTTTCTATGATCGCCAGTCAATACCCGTGAATATGCGGCACTGATACTTGCAAATACTACGGTATCTTCTATTTGAATTACCTGTATTTACTAGGAATGTTACCTTTTTAAAAAACAAGCATTGATTTGATCGTAGCACACACTTGAAGAAGAAGAAGAAGACAGTTCTATTCCATTCTGTACTGACACCCCACCCTCCACACATCGTCCTTTTATTTCTAACCCTGTGAGTTAGACCGGCTTTGAGTAGCACTCATCAATCAGAGAAACGCCGTCTTAATGCGACAACAGACGCGTCCTGTAGCCTATACCTGCTTGGCTAATGTGATTTCTGTTGACCTCTGCCCTTGACCCAATTGTAGCCGATTTGCCTCTCACGAGCTAGTGTGTTCTAACTGAAATATAATTATGGAAGGGCGGGTAGGGAGTGGTTTATGTTCAGATATTGGGCTAGTCTGTCGATTACCTGCAGCGTTGTCTTGAACAAAGTGGGACACACTGAAATAGTAATAATAGTCGTAACAGGAAAACCCAACAGCCCACGGAAACAACGTGAGCAATAAATGCACAGGTATTGCCTGACACTTGCAGTAGGAGAGGAAAAGAAGCAGAATATACTATACAGTAGAGCAATGGAACATTAAAGGATATATCAGAAGTGTATAGGGTATATCAGAGAACATACTAGACAGTAGAGAAATGGAACATTATAGGATATATCAGAGAACATACTAGACAGTAGAGCAATGGAACATTATAGCGTATATAAGAGAATATACTAGACAGTATAGCTATGGAAAAATGGAACATTATAGCCCCGGGAAGGTTAACCCGGTCAACAAATGCCCGCAGAAGTCGGATGTGTCGGCCTAACGGCGCAAGAACGCAGCTATGCTGTAAACAGGCACAACGCAATCACATCCGAAAAAAAAAACTCCGGATGAACGAAGAAGAAGAAGAAGAAGAAGATTATAGGATATATCAGAGAACATACTAGACAGTAGAACAATGGAACATTATAGCGTATATCAGAGAACATACTAGACAGTAGAGCTATGGAACAAATGGAACATTATAGGATATATCATAGAACATACTAGACAGTAGAGCAATGGAAAATTATAGGGTATATCAGAGAACATGCTAGACAGTAGAGCAATGGGACATTTAGGGTATATCAGAGAACATACTAGACAGTAGAGAAATGGAACATTATTGGGTATATCAGAGAACATACTAGACAGTAGAGAAATGGAACATTATAGGGTATATCAGAGAACATACTAGACAGTAGAGAAATGGGACATTATAGAGTATATCAGAGAACATACTAGACAGTAGAGAAATGGAACATTATAGGATATATCAGAGAACATACTAGACAGTAGTGCAATGGAACATTATAGGATATATCAGAGAACATACTAGACAGTAGAACAATGGAACATTATAGGGTATATCAGAGAACATACTAGACAGTAGAAAAATGGGACATTATAGAGTATATCAGAGAACATACTAGACAGTAGAGAAATGGGACATTACAGGATATATCAGAGAACATACTAGACAGTAGAGCAATGGAACATTATAGGGTATATCAGAGAACATACTAGACAGTAGAGCAATTGGACATTTAGGGTATATCAAAGAACATATTAGACAGTAGAGAACTGGAACACTATAGGGTTTATCAGAGAACATACTAGTCAGCAGAACGCTACTAGAACGCTATAGGGCAGTGGTTCTCAACCTTTTTTGACTCTTGCCCCCTTCACCATATTTTCAGAACGTCATCCCCCCCTTCCCTTTTGTATTTCCTACCTAACCCCCCCCCCCTCCCCCCGCTCCTACTACATGGAAGAACTAGAGGAATAATAATAATAATAATAATAATAATAATAATAATAATAATATAGAAACACTTTTGCACTCGCCGAAAGCACAAGTGATTTCATGTATAAACAGAATGGATTTAACTGCAGTAAAGCTGTGGGAGTTAAACAAGCTGTACAACCTGAGGTTAATTGCATATGCCTTTACAGGACGTAGCATTCAACCCCAGCATTTTATGGGCTGTTTGTGATTCCTGGGCAAGTTTAAGTTCAGCGGTCTGCTTCCAAATCGCCGGCAGCTGTTTCGAACACGGTATGCAGAATTACGAATTGTGTTCGTAACCCCTTCGCGACAGAGCCGGTAATCTGAGGTGTAGGCTGGCGAAATTGCAGTCACCGCAGAGGACGTTGCGGCGACAAGTGATCATCAGCAAACAACAGAAGGAATGCACAAACACGAAACATACATTAAGTAACCGCATCAAAGTACATAATTATCAAACCATGAAAAATAACAATCAACCAGCATAATGAAATGTGTGTATTTAACTTGAGTATTGCTTGCTTGCTTGCGTTCGTTGGCTTGAGCTCCAACGCGAAGTCCTGTATGTCGGATGAAGGCATCCTGTTGTCCAACATCAGTGTGATGTCATACAGGACCTGAGGTTTGCGTGAATATCCGTTGTCCCATGTCTGGTTTATTGGTGTGCAGACTGGTGGTCCCTCGCCGTACAGAGACACTCTCCGACTTCGGAGGAAACGAGTATCGAAACAGCTGAAAGAATACGAGTAATTCTACCTACACCAGCCAGAAACCTAGTGTGGTTGGATTTGATGGAATCTTGGTTGCAAGAATCGCAATTTCAGCACACTGGGCCACCCATAGATACCTAGTCTCTTTCAGCAAATATAAGATATAGACTCCGATCGTTCCAGCAACACATTGTAAACACGCTGGATTTTCCCCCTCTAAGTCCCTGCTTGCTTGAACCATATTTACCCCTCTGCCGTGCGTCCACCTTGACGAGGTAGAGGGGCTTGAGCGTTCCAATGACCCCAAGAGCTATGCCGACGGTAGCACAGCTACTGGTAGGGTCACCCATGTCGGACAGGTCAAGGGAGAGGGACCAGACGAAGTGACGCACAAACCTGCTGCCTTGTAGGTAGACTGGGGACAGTCAAAGGCTAGGGAAAGCATCCCGAACAAATGCTTGTCGAAATCGGATGTACTGAGCCACAGGCTTGACAAAGAAGTGCAACGTAACTTTATCATTTCATGATGCCACAGATGAAAATTAATCGTTATGGTGCTAATCCCGTGAAGTCCCATCAGGCGGTGATAGTGCCGGGCCCCCTGCCTCGAGGGGGTCCACCCATGACTACTGGTGGTCACCTTCCCCTGTGCTGTGGAGTCAAGGCACAGAGGAGTAGGTTAAGAGCTATTGACCAAACACCCCGGACACTCAACATACTACAATGGAATGCAGAAGGAGTTTATAACAAGAAAGCCTCCCTAACACAGCGTCTTCATAAAGATAGAATAGATGTGGCATGCATTCAAGAGACACACCTCAACGCCAATCGCACATTTTCAGTGAGGGATATCAGGCCACACGTTTCGACCGCGAAGGACACAAAGGAGGAGTTGTAATACTTACACGAAATACAATACCTTGCAGCGAAGTATCTGTGATCTCTGACAACCAAACGGAAATTATAGGTGTTGATATAATGATAAAGGACGTGAAAATAAGAATTTACAATCTATATAGCCCGGCAGATAAGGATCTTACACTCTCAAACATGAAATAACTGACACAAATTGCATTAGTTGTCGGAGACTTTAATAGCCGTTCAGAAAGATGGGGATACCCAGATACTGACAAAAGAGGAGATGAAGTGGAGGACTGGGAAATAGACTCAAATCTCCATCTACTCAACAAAGCGGATGACACACCGAGCTTCTACTCCAGAAGATGGATTACCACTTCTACTCCAGACTTAGCTTTCTGCACAGAAGACATCCTCCACAAAATCGATCGCCATGTGCTGGACCAATTAGCAGGTAGTGACCACAGACCAATCAAGCTTGTAATGAATATGGAGTATGTTCCACAGGAGCAAAAGCCCTTTGCCCCGTTGGAATTACAAACGAGCAGATTGGGACAGATTTGCCATACTAACAGACAAATATTGTGAAAACATAAATACACGATATGGCAACATGAAGCAAATGGTGGAAAGTCTAAACAGAGCAATAATACAGGCGGCCACTGAGTCTATTCCAAGAGGAGCAAGGAAAAATTACAAACCATACTGGACTGAAGAACTACAAATTTTGGAGGACAAAGTTGAAGATGCTAGGAAGACCGCAGAGAGAGAACAAACAACTGAAGCGAACATCTCTCTCAAAGCCATCTCAGCAAAATATAAAAGAACAGTAAATCAAACAACAAGAGATTGTTGGAGGCAAAAAAACAGAAAACCTGAATTTTGACAGGGATGGAAACAAACTATGGAAACTAGTGAAAGCCATGAACAATGAAGGACCTAGAAACAAACAAATAACAATTAAACAAGGAAATGCCTTGCTTACAGGAAAAAAGGCTGCAAATGCACTAATGGAACACTATGCCAGTGCAAACCACATTGATATTACAGCCGAACAGAA
Organism: Cepaea nemoralis; assembly: GCA_014155875.1. Lineage (NCBI taxonomy): Eukaryota > Metazoa > Mollusca > Gastropoda > Stylommatophora > Helicidae > Cepaea > Cepaea nemoralis. The sequence continues at coordinate 16,469 of JACEFZ010023763.1, forward strand.
GAAAGCAATCAAAGATAAACAGATACATCATAGATATACAGAGACAGCAGCAGAATATATGATGGCAAATCTAACAATGGAAGAAATGGAACAGGCAATGAATACCCTAAAAAAGAAGACATCACCAGGAAAGGATGGAATCACAAATGAAATGCTAATAGGACTAGGCACTAAGGCAAAAAAGAAACTACTAGCAGTCCTAAATTACAGCTGGAAGAGAGGGAATAGTCCCACAGGCATGGAAGGAAGCTATACTAATACCAGTCCCAAAGAAAGGAAAAGACCTGGAAGAACCAAATGGCTATCGACCTATCAGTCTACTTAGCTGTGTAGGAAAATTAATGGAACGCATTATCAATGGCAGGCTAACATGGCATCTGGAAGAAAACCAACTCTTAACACCTCACCAAGCAGGATTCAGAAAGTACAGATCCACTGAAGATCAAATAACCTATATAGCTCAGGAAATAGAGGATGCCTTCCAAGAGAAAAAGCACACACTAGCAGTCTGGATAGATTTAGAAAAAGCATTTGATAAAGTATGGAAGGAAGGACTGAAAGTAAAACTGCAAAAAATGCATGTTTGCGGGAAAATGTACAAATGGATCAGCCACTACCTTGAGAACAGAACTGCCAGGACAAAAGTACAAGGACAAACCAGCAAAATGATGCTGTTGGAGCAAGGTGTCCCCCAAGGAGGAGTTCTTTCACCAACATTATTCCTAGCATATATAAACGACATCACGGAAAATTTTCCAGCCAGAGTACACACATCATCCTTTGCAGATGACCTAGCCATATGGACATCTGAAGAATATATTAGTACAGCTAACAGCAGAATACAGCAAGCCCTATTAGCGCTAGAGGACTGGTCAAAATCATGGCTAGTGAAGATAAGTGAGGAGAAAACAACATGCACAGTGTTCTCCCTCTCAACTAAAACTCAGCAACCTAAGCTGGTATTGAATGGAAAATATTGCGCCATGAAGAAAATCCAAACTATCTAGGAGTCACCTTTGATCGTCGCCTGACATGGAAGACACAGGTTGAGAAAAATCGAACAAGAGCAAGGCAAGAATGGCAATCATGAAAAAGCTTGCTGGTACAACGATGGGGAGCAGATGAGAAAGTTCTCAAGAAGTTATATACTGGACGGGTGAGGCCAGTACTGGAATATGGCATTGCAGCTTGGGCAACAGCAGCTAAGTCAAACTTTAACAAAATAAGTAGAGTCCAAAATCAAGGAATGCGAATCATAACTGGAAGCCTGAAGACAACGCCTATTAATGAACTAGAAAAGATCACTTATTTACAACCAATGCAGGATAGAAGAGATAGCAGAGCCCAGCAACAAGCAGAAAAATTTAGAAGATTGACAGACCACCCTATGTACAACAGATTTAATGGTTTTGGAAAGGGAAGACTGAAGCGTAGCAACTTTGTAGAAACTGCAAAACGAAGGATTAGGTCAGATCCTATTCTTAACATACCAACAGTCAAGCCCATACACAATGCACACAAGTTCCCAGCTTGGAGACAGCAGCAACTGCCTGAGATGATAGAAAACATTCCTGGTATTGAGAAAAAGAACACTCAGCATGAAACCGAAAGAAGAGAAATAACCCTAAACTACATAAAAGAACATTACCCAAGCAGGAATTGGACCCATGCATATACAGATGGATCAGCCAAAAATTCAATAGAGAATGGAGGAGGAGGAATTCTCCTAAATTTAAAAAATGGAGCGAAAAAAACACATTCAATGGCAACTGGAAAATTTTCAAGTAACTTCAAAGCGGAGGTAGAGGCTCTGAAAACTGCAGCAGAAATGCTCCTGATGGAGGAAAATAAAGAGAAGCAAATAGCTATCTTCACAGATGCAAAGTCAGCTGTCTCAATACTGAAGAGCAATAACAGCACAGAACTAACTGACCTAAGAGCAGCACTCCATGGTCTATGCCAGAAATCCAAAAAAGTTGTAATACAGTGGATCCCATCACATTGCAGTATACCTGGAAACGAAGAGGCTGACAGACTGGCAAAAGAGGGCGGACGACTACCACAGCCTGACATAGACATAACCTATAATGAGGCAAAGAGGTTGATAAAAAGCACTTATAGAACCAAATGGGAATCAGAGCATCCAGGCCATCAGAAGGATGATGCATATTACAAACTCGACCGAAGAGAACAAGTAGCAATCTTCAGACTCCGCACAGGACATAACAGGCTGAAATACCACTTGTTAAATAAACTAAAGATAGGAGATACCGATGAATGTAATTGTAGAACTGGAAAAATGACAGCAAAACATTTGCTGCAGGATTGCCCAACGTATGCAGAACAGAGAAAGATATTTTGGCCCACACCTGCTTCATTTGAGGACAAGCTCTATGGAGATATCAACAAGCTAAAGTTGACCGCAGATTACTTTAACTATATACAGGTTGACATTTAAAGGTGCATGAAGACCCAGAGGCATGAAATGGAATATTGCTTGGATAGCAAATCCATTACGTGGAAAGTCCTGAATCAAAAGCCCACTGTGTGGGCTTCATAAATGGTGGAAAAGTGTCCTAGTGGCACGAAATGGAATATTGCTTGGCTAGCAAATCCATTACGTGGAAAGTCTGAATCAAAAGCCCACTGTGTGGGCTTCATAAATGGTGGAAAAGTGTCCTAGTGGCACGAAATGGAATATTGCTTGGCTAGCAAATCCATTACATGGAAAGTCCGAATCGAAAGCTCACTGTGTGGATGTCATCTGCAGACTGCATACTTCTGGTTTCCGGAAGAACAGCGGAATTCATTAGAGTGAATGTGTGTGTGTGTGTGTGTGTGTGTGTGTGTGTGTGAGAGAGAGAGAGAGAGAGAGAGAGAGAGAGAGAGGAGAGAGAGAGAGAGAGAGAGAGAGAGAGGAGAGAGAGAGAGAGAGAGCATCACTATTTTTACGTCACATACATTTTATGTACACATTTTTCTCCATGTTTAACATTTTTATGAGACTGCTCATGACAAGTGTCAGTGTATGTGTGTGAGTAAAGTGTGGGAGTTTGTTCATACTAGTTTCAATACTAACGTGAGACATTTTGTATGTGTCTAGATGTGAGGAAGTGTGAGTGTATGTGGAGGATGTGTGTGAGTGTGGGGATATGTGTGGGTGGGGGTTGTGTGGGTGTGGGTATGCGTTTGGATGGGTTGGGGTGTGTGGGTTTTGGTGGGTAGTGGTATTTGTGGGTGTTGGTGGGATGTGTGGGATGTGTCGGGGTGAAAGTAGGGGTGTTGGAATGGGTGTGGGGGATGTGTGTATGGGTGGAGGATATGTGTATGGGACGGATGCGGGGGATGTGTGTTTATGTGGGTGGAGATGTGTGGATGGTTTGAGGAAGTATGTGTGGGAGGCGGGGTTGTGTGGGTAGGGGATTGTGTTGGGTGGATTGGGGATGCAAGGGCGGGTGGGGCGAAGTGTATGGGTGTGTGGGTTTGAGATATGCGTGCGGTGTGTTGGTGGGGGATGTGTGGGTGGAGGGTATGTTTGTGGTGGTATGGGTGGAGGATAGTGTGTGGTGTGGGGGATGTGTGTGATGGGTGCGGGGAATGTGCGTATGGGTGGGGTATATGTGTGGGTGAGTAGGGGATTGTGGTGGTTGGGGGAAGTATGTGGGGTGTGTGGGTGGGAGATGTGTGTGTGTGGGTGGGGGTGTGTGAGTGGCTTAGGGATGTGTAGGTGGGTGAGGGAGTTGTATGTGTTGGGGTGGGATGTGTGAGTGGGTGGAGGGTGTGTGTGGGTAGTGGTATTGTGATCGAGAGATTGGTTGGGGGTGGGTGTGTGGGTGCGTAGTGGAGGATGTTTGCGTGAGTGAGTGTCTGTTGGTGGACGGGTAGGGAATTCGTGTGTGGGTGGAGAGAGGTGTGTGGTGTGTTGGTTGGGGATATTGTGTGGGTGAGGTATGTGTGTGTGGGTGGGGGATTTTTGTGGTGTGTGAGTGGGGTATGTGTGTGGATGGTAAGGGTATCTGTGTGGGTGTGGGTGGGAATATTGTGTGGTATCTGGGTGGGAGATATGTGTGTGGTGTGTTAAGTGGGGATGTGTTGGTGAGGGATGTGTGTGTGTGGTGCGTGGGTTTGGGAATAGTGCGTGGTAGGGGGTGTATGTGATGTGCGGGGGTGGGGGATTGTGTTGGTGGGGGATTAGGTTATGGCATGTGTGGGGTGGGTGGAAGTTGTATGTGTGGGTGGTGGGGTGTGTGTGAGTGGATTGGGGATGTATGGGTGGGTAGGGAGATGTGTGTGTGTGTGGGGGGGGGGGGACATGTTAGTTGGTGGGGATGTGTGTGTATGGTTTTGGGATGTGTGAGTGGATGTGCGATGTGTGGGTTGGTGGGGGATTGTGTGCATGGGTGGGGAATATGTTGTCGATAGAGATGTGGCTGGGGGATGGGTGGTTTGAGGTGTGGGGGTGGGAGAGGATGTGTGGGGTTAGGATGTGTATATGGATGGGAGTGGGATGTGTGGGTTGGGGGGGGAATGTTGTGGGTGGCGGTGTGTTTTTTGGGGGGGGTTGG
>JACEFZ010023764.1:5000-53925 GCA_014155875.1 Cepaea nemoralis
TCGGTTGGTAACAATGCAATGACAGAGACATCACGCAAGTAGCAAACTGTCCTAACGTGTTTTGTGACAGAGTACACCAACTGAGCATCATAAACAAACCATCTACTTTGCAATGTTTCGTCAAGCCAGTGGCCCAGCACATTCAGTTTCTACAAGTATATTTGTTTCCAAGGTTTGCTTTCCCAGCCCTGATGTGATTGATTATGATTGCAATTCTTAATCCCACATACCGATTTCAAAACACAGCTGTATGGAGATTTTGCGTTGCATTCCATACAAATGTAATTCAGAAAGTAATGGCAAACTATTAAACGTAAACTTACCAAGAAATCCCAAACAGCCATAAATATGCCAGAGTTGACTGCAATGTCCAGTAAAAGATATACAAATAATGTTTTTTCCAGCCTGTGACTGTCCCCAGTGTACCTATAAGAGAGCAGGCTCTTGTCTCTCTTCGCATAGTCCCTATTCTTTGACCTCTCCAACATGGAAGTTCCTACCAGAAGCTACGCTCCCATCGTCATAGCTCTTAGGGCCATTCGAACACTCAAGCCCCTCTGTTAATTCCAGTTGGAGAGGCAACCTTCTTCAATATATTGGGTAAATCAGCTATATTGAGCCAATTCTGAAGTACCGGAGCGAATCAAGGACAATCAGAAGACTAGTAAGGAATTATGTACGTGGAAGCTGGAGCGATGTGGTTTTATCGCAGAATGAGGAGAAAACCGTGGATGGATAGAAAGACTAATGAAGATATCATGAAAGAAGTTATCACACAAAGAGAACTGACTACTCGCATTAGAAGAAGACAGTCCATATTCTTCGGGCATGTCATGAGAAGGGGAAAGGTGGAGTATGTCGTCACAATAGGAAGGTTGGAGGGGAGGGGAAGCAGGAAGAGACCAAGAGAGGAGATGCTGGACAGTTTGACAACATGGCATGGAGGAACGTCGGTATCATAGAAATGATACGCAGCACACGAGGCAGAAGGCTGTGGACAGATGTGTCACCAACGCCACACGGCATGAACTATCAGAAGAAGCGTGTGAATTCTGGGTGATGAGTAATAAAATGATGAGCAAATATGAAGGAAGCACAGATTTAGATTTCCAGGAAAATGTTGTACATAAAGAAATAAACAAACTGTGCAGTATGGAGCTACAGGTGTTGACTGATCGCTTATGAAGCCTAAAAGGTAGGTCAGCATGGCCGAATGGAAAAGAACGCGTGCTCTTAAACATCCGGTGTGCTGATGCCGAGGTAAGTGGTTCAACCCCCGCATCGAACATTTGGACTAAAATGTTGACCTATCGTCCTTGACTTGGGGACGTAAATTACAAGTACCTCTGAAGTCGGAGTGATGGCGAGGGACACTGTTAATAGGGAAAGCTAACCCACACGCAAAATTCAGTCCAGCACCACTAGAAGTAGTGTGCACGGACTACGCTTGAGTTCAAAGCGAGCTAGGGAAGAAAAAAACACCTATCAGGCAAATAAAGACAAATGAATGTTATAGATCACTCACCATTTGACTTGAACTAGAGAAATCAGCAACATTAGTATGTGGGAAAGTACTGTGTAAAAGAGGAAGACAATGACAGAGAAAGATGTTTAGGGAAACTTAAACAACCGAAGAACAAATAATGATATAAACAACACTAGTGAGTGAGTTAGTGAGCCAGTCAGTTAGTCAGTGAGTCAGTCAGTCATTTAGTCAGTCAGTCATTTAGTCAGTCAGTCAGTGAGTCAGTCAGTCAGTGAGTCAGTCAGTCAGTGAGTCAGTCAGTCATTTAGTCAGTCAGTCAGTGAGTCAGTCAGTGAGTCAGTGAGTCAGTCAGTCAGTCAGTCAGTGAGTCAGTCAGTCAGTGAGTCAGTCAGTCATTTAGTCAGTCAGTCAGTGGGTGAGTCAGTCAGTGAGTCAGTCAGTCAATGAGTCAGTCAGTCATTTAGTCAGTCAGTCAGTGAGTCAGTCAATCATTTAGTCAGTGAGTCAGTGAGTTAGTCAGTCAGTGATTCAGTCAGTCGTTTAGTCAGTCAGTGAGTCAGTCAGTCATTTAGTCAGTCAGTCAGTGAGTCAGTCAGTCATTTAGTCAGTCAGTCAGTGAGTGAGTCAGTCAGTGAGTCAGTCAGTCATTTAGTCAGTCAGTCAGTGAGTCAGTCAGTCAGTGAGTCAGTCAGTCATTTAGTCAGTCAGTCAGTGAGTCAGTCAGTCATTGAGTCAGTCAGTGAGTCAGTCAGTCATTTAGTCAGTCAGTCAGTGAGTCGGTCAGTCATTTAGTCAGTCAGTCAGTGAGTCAGTCAGTCATTCAGTCAGTCAGTCAGTCAGTGAGTCAGTCAGTCATTTAGTCAGTCAGTCAGTGAGTCAGTCAGTCATTTAGTCAGTCAGTCAGTGAGTCAGTCAGTCAGTGAGTCAGTCAGTCATTTAGTCAGTCAGTCAGTGAGTCAGTCAGTCATTTAGTCAGTCAGTCGGTAATTAAGTAATTTCACTTGTCCATTTCACTAGCCGTAAGGCACATTGGACATACGGTGATAGACATATATGCTGTAGACCAATCGGCACTCAGTATTTGATGTGTTCAGTATCACGCTGGCCGCCTGTATTTCCCCACACATCCCCTGGTACTCAGGTTAGAGGGCGTCAGCTGTGGGCAGCTCCGGACATTTTGTCTGTTATATGAATCCAGCATGCTGCGGGTCGAACTCATGCCCCCTGGCCTAGTGGGCGAGCGTCTAGCCACTGCGCTACCGCCGTTCCTAACGCAACACTACCAGAGGTGTTTGACCTTTACAGAACGTTGCAATCACTCATCCTCGAGTTAATAGCGAGAGGATCGACTTTATTGCACCAGGTTTTCCCCCATATGGATGTGTCTCTCTGCCCTGCCTACAGCGTCACACAAAGCACGAACTCCGTAGCTCCAGCGGCGACCACAAAATGTCTCAGAGAAAACTGTACTCGTGAACCGAACGACGATGTTTAACACCATATGTCCATAATTACTAACATATTCAATAAAGATCAACACCTTTAAAAAATGTATTTCTACTTGCCAAAAATTTAAAAAAAAACCCGTTTGAGTGACTAGTTTAGATTTAAGTAGGATTCTTACAAGAAAAAGCTTAAAAACGTAGGAATTCAAAGTGTTAAGAATCAGAGTATTACTGGAATCATGAAAATCGACTTCTTGTGACATTTTCTTACGGTATATGAATGCGATGACAGAAGTTACAAGAACAAACATTGCTAGACAAAAACTCGAGCAGTTTAAACCTTTATGGATTAAAACACATGGATAGACAAATGTCAGAGTGGTATTGTCATGCCTGTGACAACATACGGCGTGAATCGTGAATGTTTAGCAAGTTAATTGTATATTCTTTACAGGATGCCGCAGTCTATCCCATAATTTGGGCTATTTATGTGATTTTTTGGCAAGTTTACGTTTTTCCCACTGATATTTAACAAATCAACTAAACATCACAAATCCGCCTTTGAATATAAGCGTTACAAAAAAGTTGTAACAATTCATTAGACCAAAAAAGAAAATACACAGACGTGCCCAATGTTTTTCTTATAGTGCATGCCATGTGGCGTTGGTGATCATGTCTGCCCACAACCTTCTGTCTCGTGACCAGCCAGTCTTCTTATAGCCCATGCCCTGTGGCGTTGATGATTGTCTGTCCACAGCTTTCTGTCTCTTTGCTGCGAATCATTTCTGATACCGATATTCCTCTATGCTATATTGTCAAACGGTCTAGAACCTTCTCTCTTGGTCTCCCTGTGCCTTTTCCCCGCCTACAACCTTCCCGTTGTGACGTCATCCTCTAGCGTTCGCCTTCTCACAGCATGCCCAAAGAATATGAAGTGTCTTCTTCTGATGTTCTCTTTGTGGGTTAACTTATTTCAAGATATCTCCCTTGCTCTTTTTATCCATCCAGAGTGTCCATATATTCTTCTTTAAAACCACATCTCCGTACTTCCATACATAAGAATTGGCTCAATATAACTCATCTACCCAACAGAAACTCAGTATTGTAGAAGGTCGAACGAACGAACGAAAGACTTTATTTTCATAGGGTTAAGAATTGGGCACGCAGGCCCGTCTGACATTCTGCCCTTCTTTTCTATTTCCTCTCATACATTCTTTCATTCAACATCACTTATGAAGCAAATTTTGACAACAAAAGAACAATAGCATTAAACGCATGAAAAATAATCAATAACAAATGACTCACTGAGGCAGTGTTTAACATGGGCATTATAAATACCTAAAGAGGGTGTAACGTGCCATACCTATGGGAATGTTTTTTGGCTAGTTGTCGTTTGAGATAAGTTACCATTATTATTGTCTTTTTGTGTTTTTGTTTATGGGGGAATGTAGTCTGTACTGAGGTAGTGTTCAAACAGGTTGCGAATGTATGTATAATGATTGGTGGTGTCTTTGATTTCTTGTGGAAGATTGTTCCACAACTGAGCGGCAGAGTATGCTAAGCTGGTTTTATATAAGTCTATCCTAGGTTTAGGGACATGGAGTATATTTAGTCGTTCGCTATGTCTAGCGTTATATTTAAACAATGGCCAAAGGCAGCTTGGAGCATTTTGAAATAGGATTTTGTGAATTAGTTTGGCCTTATTAAAAAGTAGGCGTTTGTGGAGTGGCAGTAACCGAAGACGTTTATGTAGGTTAGAATTGTCGGTAAGCTTTTCACTATTAATTAAGCGCACTGCCCTTTTCTGAAGTGAATATAGGCGTTTTGTTATTGATTTGGAGCATCCATCCCAGACTGTGGAGCAGTAATCAATATGTGTTTGTATATGGGAAGTATAGAATATATTTCTTGTGTTTTCGTGAAGGAAATTTTTAATTTTGTCAAGTTGGTATACTTATTTTGGCCAATTGTTTAACGAGAGCATGAAAATGTGATCTAAGGGTTAGATTTTGATCTATGATAAGACACAGTGCCTTGTGCTCGGTTTCACCTTCTATAGGCATGCTACCAATGTGTAGCTGTAGACTTCTCTGCGAGTTTAGCGTGTCAAGTCTTTGCCTGGTTCCTATTAACGTAGACTTTGTTTTAGAAATGTTAATTTGCATGCGGTTTGCATGATTCCAGTTAATTACACTATTTATTTCCTGTTGCAAGGATAATTCTAGCATATTACGATCAATAGCGTTTGTATAAACTGTGCAGTCATCAGCAAACAGATCTCAGGACGACGACAGATTTAAGGGAAGATCATTTATATAAATGGCATATAACAGAGGGCCAAGAATAGACCCCTGAGGTACTCCAATATTAATGGTAATGGCTTGAGATAAAGCTTTATTGTGTGATACTACTTGCTTTCTGTCTAATAAAAATGATTTTTATTAATGTCACTATATTAAAGCTTACTTTCATTGCTTCTAGTTTTTTAATTAGAATAGTATGATCTATCATATCGAATGCTTTTCTGAAGTCTATAAACACCACTCCACATAGAGTATTGTTGTTAATATTTTGATGCCAGTTTTCTATCATGTTTGTTAGTGCCGTATGACAAGAATAGTTTGGCCGAAATCCTGACTGACTGTCAACTATCAGTTTATGGCGAACTAAGTGATCTAGTGTTGTTTGTGGATGTGCTTTTCTAGCGGTTTGGATAATGAGGATAATATAGAAATTGGCTTATAATTACTCATGAGACGATCGTCATTCAAGTGAGAACAATAAAATATTGTGTACAAACACACGATGTAGGCGCGTTGATGTTATGGGAGGATATTACACTGACAACGGCGTTCGACCGGCGGGTTACAATGGGTATCAAGGATGGGATGTAAAAGCGGCCTTCGAGATACTTCCTCATAACCCACCCAGTACCCATTGTTCTATAAAATATGGGCCCAGCATCATATACCCGACTCACTTTAAATATAGCAAATGTGCTTTACTTACTTCACTTAATGGTGTGAGGGCAGTCAGGCCAGAGTTCGGTGTCAGCTCACGACGTTCGCTGCGGGAGGGAAAAGCTGGCCATCTATTCTTCCATAGACTTATGTCTACCAAATGTATTGGTCCAATCATGTTATATAATAGGGTGTATTTTTAATGACTGTGCAGTGTTTGAAAATTTTGCCGGTCCAAGTTTTGTATTTCACCCTCTGTAAAGTTCATGCTACATAATAGGTAAATACAAAACTTGGATCGGCAATATTTTAAAACATTGTACAGCCATTAAAAATACACCCTGTTGAAATAGCAGGCCGCTACTATAAGACTTAATGGGTTTGGTTTTCTGGAAACGATCATCATGAAGGTAAATCGAGGGTGCAGGGTAGAGGAAGACTACAACGTAAATAAATTCTTTTTCTTCGTCCACCTGTAGACGTCAACATGAAATTCTCCAAAGAAAGCAGCAGTCATCTTGAACCGGTTGGCATCTCCATAGAGTTGGTCTGTTATTGATAAGCCAATTACGCTGCAGTGCTTCGTCAAGCCTGTGGCTCAGTACATCTGACTTTGACTACTGTGTTTTTCAGGTTTATTTTTCCTACGTTTAGATTGTCCCCAATTTACCCACAAAGCAAGCAGGTTTTGTATTTAGTTTTCCTTTCAGATTTACTGTACCCAGCATGTGCCTGTCCATAGTCTACCTACAAGGCAACAGGCTTTTTTTCACAGTTATCTTCGAGTATACCTTGCGCTGGTTTTCATAAAATATTGTGAACGGCGGTAGATCAGAAAGCAATGGCAAACTACTGAACGTAAACTCCATCCATCCATCATGTGCCATGCCGATAAGCGTGGGCGGTCATGTTCTGCCATCTCACTCGATCACCAGAGTCGTGGATCAGTTCCCTGTTCCTGTCTCGACCATGCCTCGTGGCCAAGCCATCAAGGTATTTACTTCTCGGTCTTCCCCTTCGATCTTGCCAGTCGTCACCAAGTTCTCCAATTCATTTCTTCTCATAACATGCCCAAAAAATTTTGACTGTCTACGTCTAATGTCTCTAATCAGTTTACGATCTTCATTTGTTTCTTGAAGGACTTGTTCATTGGTTTTTCTGTCTGTCCATGGTATTCTCTGCATTTTCCTCAGAAGCCACATTTCCACAGCCATCAGATGTTTTCAGCTTGACTGCTTATTGTCCACGCTTCACATCTATACAAAAGTACAGATAAACTAGAACTTAAACTAGTAAATGCCAAACAGTACAAGAGAATGTTAGGGTTGACAGAGGCGTCCTGTAAAGGACGCAACTAAGTAATGGGTATACTTTCCCTAGAATTTGACTTCCCCCAGCCTACCCACAAGACAGCAGGTTTACTTTCCCTAGCCTTTGACTGTCCCCAGTCTACCAACAAGACAGCAGTTTACTTTACCTATCCTTTGACTGTCCCCAGTCTACACATAAGACAGCGGGTTTGTTGTTTAGTTCTATTGGGATTCAAGATGTGATGGATAATGTAAACATGACAGCAACAGAGACGGGATGTCTGGCTTATGAAAGCGACATTTCTACAAACCGTTATTGAGGGGAAGCTCTGCGCGGGACAAGCCACAGAATAATGATGATGATTTCCTAAAGTGTTACGATATCGATCGGATATTAACCATTAACCTTTATTCAGTTCTACCCTCACTTAAATCTGCCATTGACAGTCGTCGAAAATTTCCAGACCACTGCCTTAAATCTCACTTGTTTGAGCTGTGGAGCGGGAGAAAGTGGATTCTAAAGTCATTTGTTTTGCCAGAACTTTGACCTGACATTTAGTTGAAAATACATCTTTCTCGCTGACTCCAAATATGTCTACAGTGATCCATGAGTAATGATGCAGCAAAAATTTCGCTTTTATACCGTTCATTATTTTCTTATTTAGACTCTTTCTTTATTAGTCGCAGCCGAGTTCTTTGTACACTGCCTTCAATGTCTTTCAGATGTTTTTATTCACACGATGCTGCAATAAAATGGGTATCGATTAGTAATTGGAAAACAGGAAATCAGGGAAAAATTGAGAAAATTGGCTATTGCTTATTGATTATTACAGTCTCGACACCATAGCAATCCGAACAAACACGTTGGTGCTCATTCTCCTGGGGACATGTGCCAAGGTACAAATCTGATTGTTCCAGTATCAAGTATTTGAAACTCGTATTAATATTTTTGATTGTCACCTCGACGATCATCTCTACTAGAAACATTCCAGACACCCAAAAGCAAGCATGCTAAAACAGTTGTTTTCTTGTGTCCTCATGTATCAGTTGCTGGCAAATGGTCTTCCAATTATTGCCGGTATCGGAAATTTATAAACAGTTATTTCCTATCTGAAATTAAATAGAGACGCCACAAACAATATGCTGCACGATTTATTGCCCGACATATTTCGGGTGCAGACTGCAGATTTTTATCTCATTTGAAGTAAATAAATGAACAATACTTTGACTGGCACAATTAAAACGGGTATTCACGTTATCCAAATGGCAATTTCAAATTTAACCCGAACTCTTTCGGACAAAAAGAGTTCATGATTAATCTAAAATGTTAAATATATAGACCTATCTATAAACATATATTATACTTAACTCTGCGGTTTGCATATGACGAAATACAGCTAAATATGCCAGGCAATAAATCGAGCAACATATCATTTGTAGTCTCTGTGTGTAAATTTCCCGCATCAGTTTGCTTCTGTCTTCAATTAGCTGTTGCTCCTTCATGGTCCCCAAAATATCTCCATTACCCACAGTTTGTTTCTCGTGGTTTCCGTTAACAATTGGAGGTGACCATGGCTGAATGGATAACAACACAGGCTTCCAAACTGCCAGTGCGCTGATGCCGAGGTAGCGAGTTCAACCCCTATACCGGTCAGACACTAAAATGTTGACTTCTCGTCCTTAACTTGGGAGTGTAAATTACAAGTACCTCAGAAGTCTGAATGCGTTCGCCCGTTGGTTAAGGACACTGGTAATAGGGAAGAGCCAACCCACACGCAAACATCAGTCCAGTATGATCTAGGCTTAAGTTCAAGGCGAGCAACGAAACAAACAAGCAAACAAACAAACAAGCAAACAAACAAACAAACAAACAAACAATTTTAACAGTTGCTTCTAAATTGTCTTCAAAATATCCCCTATTACCAATTTTTCGTTTCTTTTCTTTTCTTGCCTTATTTTTTTAAATTTTCATTCAGCACTTGCTATAAGTGGCCTTTAAAAAATCCCCTTTACTCACAGTTGTTTTTTTTCTCATTTAAACAGTTGCCCAAGCTGGTCATAAATTATTCCAATTACACGAAGTTTGTTTCTTGTGTCTTCATTTAGTCGTTGGTTCTAAATGGTCCTTAAAATATCCAACTTACCCATAATTTGCAATTTTTGTTTAGGTCTTTCTCTAGCAGTTGCCCCTAAGTCTGCCTTCGCTATATCCCCATAAATCAGTGGTTCTCAACCGGTGGGGATTTCTCCCAAAGGGGGGAGGGGGGATTTTAGGGTTTCCAGGGAGGATGGAATGAAGATTATCTCAAGATCGCGTTAATACAAGAACAGATTACTTGATCTTGTTTTTCCCTTCATACTTTAGAGTTCTGTACGTCTCACCCCTTCTAAAATTAATTTTATAAAGTAAGTAGACCCACAAATCACGTTTCATGTGGACGTCTAGACTTGTTTTGGTATGTCTTCCATTATTACGTATATTGTGTAGGGGCAGGAGCGGGAAGGGGGTGGGGGATTTTTGGTAGGAATACGAAAGGGGGGGGGGGATGACGTTGTGAAAATATGGTGAAGGGGGGCATGGGCCAAACGTTTAGGTAGGAAATACGAGGGGGGGGGGGGGGAGAATGACGTTCTGAAAATATGGTGAAAGGGGGCACGGGCCAAAAAAGGTTGAGAACCACTGCTATAAATCAACAGCTTGTTTGTTTGTGTATGGAGCGGGGAAGAATCAACGTCATATTACCCGGGCAAGCTCAAGGGTGCTCAGTCTCTCTCAGAAAATGTTTTAAGGTGTAGGTGCTGAGGGTTGCAGTGGCCCACTGATTGCAAACACATCTGATTTGCCCCTTCAATGTCCATCGTTGCTGCAGCCAAATTTAAATCCAAATTCAGGCGTTCCTACCCGGTTCCATCTACTGCCATAACAGTAGCCCGTCAAGATTATGGGCCGGGTTCAATCATCTGTCATGACAATAGTACATGTTCAAGTATCTGTCATGACAGTAGTACAGGTTCAATCATCTGTCATGACAGTAGTACAGGTTCAATCATCTGTCATGACAGTAATACAGGTTCACTCATCTGTCATGACAGTAGTACAGATTCAATAATTTGTCACTGCAGTAGTGCGGATTTAACCACCTGTCATGACAGTAGTACAGGTTCAGTCATCGGTCATGTCAGGAGTACAGATCCAAGCATCTGCCATGACAGTAGTACAGGTCCAATCATCTATCATGACAATAGTACAGGTCACATTATATATCACGACAGTAGTCAGGTTCAATAATCTGTCATGACAGTAGTCCGGGTTCAATCAGCTGTCAAGACAGTAGCCCGGTTTTCAATCAGCTGTCAAGACAGTAGCCCGGTTTTCAGTCAGCTGTCAAGACTGTAGTCCGGCTTCAATCATGTCTCAAGACAGTGGTTCAGGGTTTAGGCAAGACAGTGGTTCAGGGTTCAGGCAAGACAGTGGTTCAGGGTTCAGGCAAGACAGTGGTTCAGGGTTCAGTCAAGACAGTGGTTCAGGATTCAGTCAAGACAGTGGTTCAAGGTAAAAGAAAGACCGACTGGTCAGTACAGATTAATATGAAGATTGTCCTGGGAACAGTTTGCGAATAAAGGGCGGTGAGTAATACAACTGATCACCGCTTCTCAGAATGTCATGGCCCAGAAAATGTGATGGTCCTACACTTCAGATCTCATGTGATAGTCTAACACTTCAGATCTCATGTGATGGTATAACACTTCACACCTCATGTGATGGTCTTACACTTCAGATCTCATGTGATGGTCTAATACTTCAGATCTCATGTGGTGGTATAACACTTCAGATCTCATGTGATGGTCTAACAATTCACATCTCATGTGATGGTCTAAGACGTCACATCTCATGTGATGGTATAACACTTCAGATCTCATGTGATGGTCTTACACTTCAGATCTCATGTGATGGTCTTACACTTCAGATCTCATGTGATGGTCTTACACTTCAGATCCCATGTGATGGTCTAACACTTCAGATCTCATGTGATGGTCTTACACTTCAGATCTCATGTGATGGTCTAACACTTCAGATCTCATGTGATGGTATAACACTTCACACCTCATGTGATGGTCTAACACTTCAGATCTCATGTGATGGTCTAACACTTCAGATCTCATGTGATGGTCTAATACTTCAGATCTCATGTGGTGGTATAACACTTCAGATCTCATGTGATGGTCTAATACTTCAGATCTCATGTGATGGTCTTACACTTCAGATCTCATGTGATGGTATAACACTTCAGATCTCATGTGATGGTATAACACTTCAGATCTCATGTGATGGTCTAACACTTCAGATCTCATGTGATAGTCTAACAATTCAGATCTCATGTGATGGTCTAACACTTCAGATCTCATGTGATGGTATAACACTTCAGATCTCATGTGATGGTATAACACTTCAGATCTCATGTGATGGTATAACACTTCAGATCTCATGTGATAGTCTAACACTTCAGATCTCATGTGATGGTCTAACACTTCAGATCTCATGTGATGGTCTAACACTTCAGATCTCATGTGATGGTCTTACACTTCAGATCTCATGTGATGGTCTAACACTTCAGATCTCATGTGAAGGTCTAACACTTCATATCTCATGTGATGGTCTTACACTTCAGATCTCATGTGATGGTCTTACACTTCAGATCTCATGTGATGGTCTAACACTTCAGATCTCATGTGGTGGTCTAACACTTCAGATCTCATGTGATGGTCTAACACTTCAGATCTCATGTGATGGTCTAACACTTCAGATCTCATGTGATGGTCTAACACTTCAGATCTCATGTGATGGTCTAACACTTCAGATCTCATGTGATGGTCTAACACTTCAGATCTCATGTGATGGTCTAACACTTCAAATCTCACAGGCGGTAATTTCTACATGACTTTAAAGACAGGATTTTAAATAAGGCCCTTTGCTTCGTCATAAGTTGACATCTCATAGGCGAAATTTGCTATAAGATTTTAAAGAAGGTCCTTTGCTACGTCCTAAGGTCACATACCATAGGCGGTATTGGCTACATGATTTTAAAGAAAGCCTTTTGCTACGTCCTAAGGTCACAACTCACAGGCGGTATTTGCTACAAGAATTAAGACAAGGCCCTTTGCTACTGGTAAGTGAACTAAACGACTGTTTTACATCCACTTTGAGCATATGGTGTTAGGTCAATATTTTATAGTTCAATCATTGAGTGGGCCATATAGTCAGTATCAAACGAGTCGCCTTTGCTTCCCAAGCCATTT
Source organism: Cepaea nemoralis (assembly GCA_014155875.1). Lineage (NCBI taxonomy): Eukaryota > Metazoa > Mollusca > Gastropoda > Stylommatophora > Helicidae > Cepaea > Cepaea nemoralis. The sequence continues at coordinate 17,500 of JACEFZ010023764.1, forward strand.
TCTCGTGCCCAGTTTATTCTGGAATCCCAGTAATTCAAGCGGGCTGAGCACAACTCTACCTCTGCGTCCTTACCCTGGCTTCAAACACCATATAATCACAATACAAACATCATAAAACACCGTATAAACACCATACAAACACAATACATACACTATATAAACATCATGCTGGCGCTTATTACAACAAAATCACGCCACATTTATTTCCAATAGGAAATATTTCAACATTTTTGGACGCAAATTGCACTGGCTGTGTCTATGCATTTCTGGGGATTACATGATATTTCTAGATGTGATGTTTTCATAAGTTTTGTGTGCATGATTTCGCGTGCCGGAGCTGTTGACATATATTCAGATCTCTCTCTCTCTCTCTCTCTCTCTCTCTCTCTCTCTCTCTCTCTCTCTCTCTCTCTCTTTCTCTCTCTCTCTGTTTGTGTGTGTCTGATTAATTCTCTTCTTTCACTAATCTCTCTCGCCCATTTTCTGTCTGGCTTTCTCTATCTCAAGCTCTCTCTCTCTCTCTCTCTCGCTCTATCTTTAGCTCTCTCTGCCTCTCTCTCTCTTTCTCTCTCTCGCTCTATCTTTAGCTCTCTCTGTCTCTCTCTCTGTCTCTCTCTCTCTCTGTCTAGTTCTCTGTCTGTCTTTCTGTCTGTCTGTCTAGTTCTCTTGCTTTCCCTCTCTCTTCTTAGCTCTCTATCTGTCAAGTTCTCTGTCTCTTGCTCTGACTCTCTCTCTCTCTCTCTCTCTCTCTCTCTTCCTTCTTCTGTTTCTCTGTCTCTCTGTTAGCTCTCTCTTTCTCTTTTCATCTCTCTCTCTGTCTCTCTCTCTCTCCCACACAATCCCCCACCAACCAACGCCCACACACGTCCAACCATCCACCCAAACATCCCACACCCGCACACACATCCCTCACCCACACACACATCCCCCACCCACCTGAGAGAGAGAAGGGGGGAGGGGGAAAGAGATAATAATAATAATAATAATAACAAAACCCTAGTATAACAGCCAGTCCCCTTTTTGTAGGCCAGTATATTCCACATGGCTAATAACAAGTGTCAGACCATTATCTAATATTACTGTGTCGTGTAGTTTTGATGTTCGCATTTTGCCCATGCCTTTATAATGCATATCTTTTATATTGTTGCTATTCTTTGTTAGCCTTGAATGATGTGTGAATGAAATAATGTATGAAAGAGAGTGATAGAAGGGCAGAATGTTAGACGGGCCTGCGTGCCCAATTCTTAACCCTTTGAAAATAAAGTTTGTTCGTTCGTTCGTTCTCTCTCTCTCGCAAGAAAACATATTTTTCACCTTAGTCTATTATTCCTAGATATCGCGCCACCATTGTTTTCAATAGAAACTACCTCAGCACTGTTTCACCACACAAAGCAGCTTTTTCTATTTGTAATAATTTTTGGTTCTGTCTAGACTTTCTAGATAGAAAACAACAAACACAAGTCCCGTAGTAGAAAGTCGCTGTTGGTGGGTGAAGTGTTAGGGACATCAGATTGTTTATGCCTGAGTGTACAGAGGAATAGGTATCCAGTCTTGTCCCTCCGGTAGCGAACGTCATGAGCGGGACTCAAACCTTTGTCCGACGGAGCTCAGGCCGATGTCAGCTTAGCCTTTTAACTGTTATACAAACTTGCTCAGGTGGAGAGAAACAGACAGAAAGAGACAGTCAAGCAGATAATACATATACAGACAGACATCCAGACAGAGACAGACAGAAAGAGACAGTCAAACAGGTACATACATATACAGACAGACATCCAGAGTCAGACAGAAAGAGAAACAGACAACCAGACAGATAGGCACATACAGAAAGAGACAAACAACCGACCAGACAGAAACAGACGTAGGAGTTGAGTTGAGTTGTTGAGCTGAGTTGAGTCAAGAACCGACATCACTGCACTCAGGACATTCCCATACGTGCTCAGTCCCCTCGTTCAACAGACGTAGGAATAGACAGCCAAACAGAAAGATACAAACAACAAGAGACCGGCAGCCAAACATATATATAGAGACACACAGAGAGACGGATAGGCAAACAGATAGATACATACATACATATAGACACACAGACAGACTAATAGATAGGTTACACAGACAGACAGGTGATATAAGGACGGAAGGATGGAATGACAGACAAAACAAGGGAGATAAAGACAAGGAAAGTCTGTAAAGACATTTCGCCATATTACGGATAAACAATAAGTCCATGCCATTAGAGGTAACATAAAAAAATCTTTCATGTTACGTAGAACAAGATCTAACGTATGGCGGCTGCGAATCCTGGACAATTAGTACACAAGCGAAAAAAATCCCTGGGTGCTTTGGAGATGTGGTTTTATAGAAGGATGCTGAAAATTCCATGGGCAGCTAAACTTAGCAATCTGAACAGTTTGAGGGAAACTATATCGCAAATACAACTTACCACAATCATCAGAGAGAGGCGGTAGTCTTCATTTCTTTGACCACATCATAAGAAGACAAAAATTAAAACATGTTGTGACAACTGGAAAGGTTTGTAGAAAGAGAGATAAAGCAAAACAGAGATAACATTATTAAGTCTTGGAGTCATGGCACGGAAGGGAGACAATATATGAACTGATACATGCCGTTGCGATCGTAAGGTATGAAGAATCATGGTTGCTCACGGTAGTCGGTAAAGCACTTGATGATGATGATAGATAAACTTACAAAGATACACGGTAAACAACAAAACCACACACACACGCACGCACGCACGCACGCGCGCGCGCGCACACACACACACACACACACACACACACACAAAATAATTAATAAATAATGACAATACTAAAGAAACAACTTTTCTGAACAAACATAAACAGAATTTCATCGTTGAAGAAAACAGCCGGAAGTGTGTTTATCAAGGGACACAACTCTTAAATAATTTGATTAAAATGAATGATAAGCTCATTCTAGTCTACGAAACCCATCTCGTATTCACAACGTCGTGTGACCAGAATCGCAATTGTCTTGACGTCTCATGTTCAGCAACTGAAATGCAGGAACAATAGTGGGCTAGGGTCAAAAGTAACACTAGCCTTGACCTCTGCCCATTTCCCCTTGGGACATTCTAGAAAAGAACTCGTCCAGCTAAGAAGATGGAAACGTACATGTTGCCCATTGTTACGAAGCTTGTTGAGAACTACAAACTATCCCTGCTGCAAAATTGCAAGAGAGTCGCAGACATTTCCATTATGATTGTAGATTAACAGATCAGCAGTTCCTGACTTTATTCACAGAGTTTACGATCAAACACGATGCGACCAGAAACTGGAGCTATTGCTGAGATGGTTAGTATGAAAAAAGAAAATCGTGGTACCATTACCGTCGCTCGAAGTTCGATTTACTTAGTATCAAATAAGGCGAGTTTCCATAACTACTGGTAGAATTTTGATTTACAAAGTATTACATATGTAGACTTACCAGTACCGCTTCTTGAAATTCGATTTACTTAGAATCAATGAAGACGATACTCCATAATTACCGTACGCAAGTTCTATTTACTTATGCGTAGTAATAATAAGCAAGCTTACCATTACCACTTTTCGACGTTTGATTTACTTAGTATTACATAAGTAGACTAAAATTATCACTTCTGGACGTTCGATTTACTTAGAATGAAATAAGTAGACTGATCATTGCTACTTCTTGATATTCGATTTACTTAGTCTTACATTAGTTGATTTATCATTACCGCTTCTTGACGTTCGATTTATTTAGCGTTACATACGTAGACTTACCATTGCCACTTCTTGACATTTTATTTACTTAGTAATACATATCCTTAACAGGACGTAACAGTCAACCCCCATATTTTTACTGTTAGTGATTACTGGGGAAGGTTACATTCTGTAGTCTGCCATTGCTTTCTGAATGACCGGCATCCATACTATTTAATAAAACCAACGTAAGGCGGTCTGCTGTCAAATCACCCGCAGCTGTGTTTCCAAAGCGGTATGGGGGATTGCGAACTGTGATCTTAACCTCCTCGCCACAGGACTACCAGTTGGTTCCAGCCTAAAGTTGGAGCCTTTTATACGTTCTGGGGAGTAAATGCGGTTGATGTGATACTGACCTCGTAACCCGTCGAGAACTGATCGGTTTAAAAGGCATGGTGCTTTAGTGCGTTCAGATATGTTTACCCCCGTATAAAAATCCATAACTCAGAAACCAAGTGAGGGAAAATGATGAGATCTAGCATATCACCGTATCATTATGTACACCCAGCAAAAAATATTGTGTTCTCTAGATTGTACAGCAGATCCCAATGTTTGTTTATATGTGATGTATAATTTACGGATGAGAGATGAAATGCTTATTATGAAATGTATTACATTTGTAAAAAAGATATGGAATTAAGGTATATGGCTAAACGATTGGAAGAGAACTATTTTCATTCCAATACTAAAATTGGCAATAAGAAATTATGCACCAACTATAGAGCTGTTGCCCTGATCAGTCATGCAAGTAAACTTCTACTAAAATTCATAATGGAAAGACTTCATAAGAAAATGGAAGAAGAGATTAACGTGGTTCAAGCTGGTTTTAGACAAGGAAGTGAAACAAGAGATCATATTAAACATGTGTTTAATAATAGAGAAGTGTAGAGAATTTAATGTAAACCTCTTTTCATGTTTTATAGATTATTAAAAGGCATTTAACTGTGTATAACATAAAACAATTTGGGAAATCATGAGAGAAATTATCTTCCCATTACATGTAGTACAACTCATAAAAATGCTCTATCTAGACCAACAAGCAGCGGTTAGAATAGATGGCGAGATTTTAGATTGGTTTGACATCAGGGCTGCGTGCTATTCCCTTATCTGTTTAACTTTTACGGCGAAAATATAATGAAAAATGTCAGAGATGATATAATCAAGGAGTAATATGATGCCCTAAATATCGGTGGTCATGAAATACCAGAGATTAGTTATGCTGATGTTACAGTATTGCTACCAGAGATTAGATATGCTGATGATACAGTATTGCTATCGACATCACAGAATAGTATAGAAAAACTATTAACCTCAACCAAAAAGAATAGTGTCAACCACAACTTATATCTTAACATAGCAAAAACAAAGATTGCAGATAAAATTAATATGGAGAAAGAAATAAATGTTAGTGAGGAAAAATTTAAGGTGGTGAAATATTTCGAATATTTGGAGTCATTAATTACCAACAATGGTAACACAGTGAATGAAATTAAAAGACAAATATATTTCTCTTCAAAAACTACAACAACTGAATACATTGTGAGGTGGGACGGATAGAACTTTAAATATATATATATTTAAATTTAGAGGAAGACCGAGAGGAAAATATCTGGATGGCTTGGCCACATGGCATGGACGAGACAGGAACACTGAGCTGATCCACGACTCTGGTGATCGAGTGAAATGGCGAGTCATGACCGCCCACGTTTTCCAGCATGGCACCATATATATATATATATATATATATATATATATATATATATATATATATATATATATATATATATATATATATATATATATATATATATATATAGCTGACCCGGCCCGGCTTCGCCCAGACCCTGGTGGGGAGCATCTCATTTAATTCATATAAGTAGTCATATAAGTTCTCGTTCCCGTTACCGACTGTCTGTCTGTCTGTCTGTCTGTCTGTCTGTCTGACCCGGCCCGTCTTCGCCCAGACCCTGATGGGGAGCATCTCATTTAATTCATATAAGTAGTCATATAAGTTCCCGTTCCGACTATCTATCTGTCTGTCTGTCTGACCCGGCCCAGCCCATGGTGGAGAGCATCTCATTTAAATTATATAAGTAGTCATATAAGATCCCGTTCCCGACTATCTGTCTGACTGTCTGTCTGTCTTGGGTAAATGGAGGAGGGAGGAGGAAGAGGGAGGTGGAGGAGGGAAGAGGAGGGAGGAGGAGGGAGGAGACAGGAGGAGTAGGGAGGAATAGGAGGGAGGAGGAGGGATTAGGAGGAGGAGGGAGGAGTAGGGTGGAGGAGGAGGCGAGGAGGAGGGAGGAGGAAGAGGGAGGAGGAGGGAGAAGGAGGGAGGAGGAGAACGCAGGAGGAGAAGGGAGCAGGAGGAGGAGAGGGAGGAGGAGGGAGAGGGAGGAGGAGGGAGGAGGAGGAGAGAGTAGGAGGAGGGAGGAGGCGGATGGAGAAGGAAGAGGGAGGAGGAAGAGGGAGAAGGAGGAGAAGGAGGGGGAGGAGGAGGAGGGAAGAGGAGGAGGGGAGGAGGAGGAGGGAGGAGGAGGAATGTGAAGGGAGGAGGAGGGAGGAGGGAGGAGGTAGAGGGGGGGGAGGAGGAGGAGGGAGGCGGAGAGAGGAGGAGGAGGAGGTAGAGGGAGGAGGAGGGAGGAGGAGGAGGGAGGAGCGGAGAGGGAGGAGGAGGAAGGAGGAGGGGGAGGATGGAGGAGGAGGAGGGAGGAAGAAGGAGGAGGAGGGAGGAGGAGTGATGAGGAGGAGGGAGGAGGAGGAGGAGGAGAGAGGAGGAGGAGGGAGGAGGAGGGATGAGGAGGTGGAGGAGGAGGAAGAGGGAGGAGGAGGAATGTGAAGGGAGGAGGAGGGAGGATGTGGAGGGAGGAGTGAGGAGGAGGAGAGGGAGGAGGAGGAAGGAGGAGGGGGAGGAGGGATGAGGAGGAGGAGGGAGGAGGAGGAAGAGGGAGGAGGAGGAATGTGAAGGGAAAAGGAGGGAGGAGGAAGGAGGTAGAGGGAGGAGGAGAAGGGAGGAGGAGGGATGAGGAGGAGGGAGGAGGAGGAAGAGGGAGGAGGTAGAATGTGAAGGAGGAGGGAGAAGGAGGAGAAGGAGGGGGAGGAGGAGCAAGGAAGAGGATGAGAGGAGGAGGAGGAGGGAGGATGAGGAATGTGAAGGGAGGAGGAGGGAGAGGAAGGGAGGAGGTAGAGGGAGGAGGAGGAGGAGGAGGGAGGCGGACGAGAGGAGGAGGAGGGAGGAGGAGGAATGTGAAGGGAGGAGGAGGGAGGAGGTAGAGGGAGGAGGAGGGAGGAGGAGGAGGTAGAGAGAGGAGGAGGGAGGAGGAGGAGGGAGGAGGCGGAGAGGGAGGAGGAGGAAAGAGGAGGGGGAGGAGGGAGGAGGAGGAGGGAGGAAGAAGGAGGAGGAGGGAGGAGGAGTGATGAGGAGGAGGGAAGAGGAGGAGGAGGAGGAGAGAGGAGGAGGAGGGAGGAGGAGGGATGAGGAGGAGGGAGGAGGAGGAAGAGGGAGGAGGAGGAATGTGAAGGGAGGAGGAGGGAGGAGGTAGAGGGAGGAGGAGGGAGGAGGAGGAGTGAGGAGGAGGAGAGGAGGAGGAGGAAGGAGGAGGGGGAGGAGGGATGAGGAGGAGGAGGTAGGAGGAGGAAGAGGGAGGAGGAGGAATGTGAAGGGAGGAGGAGGTAGAGGGAGGAGGAGGAGGGAGGAGGAGAAGGGAGGCGGAGAGAGGAGGAGGAGGGAGGAGGAGGAAGAGGGAGGAGGAGGAATGTAAAGGGAGGAGGAGGGAGGAGGTAGAGGGAGGAGGAGGAGGGAGGAGGAGGTAGAGGGAGGAAGAGGAGAGGGAGGAGGAGGAAGGAGGAGGGGGAGGAGGGAGGAGGAGGAGGGAGGAAGAAGGAAGAGGAGGGATGAGGAGGAGGTGAGAGGAGGAGGAAGAGGGAGGAGGAGGAATGTGAAGGGAGGAGAAGGGATAGGGAGGAGGGGGAGGGGAAGAGGAAAAGGGTAGGAGAAGAGTGGAGAGGAGGAGGGAGGATGTAGACGGGGGAGGAGGAGGAGGAAAAGGGAGGAGGGAGGAGGAGAGAGGAGGAGGGAGGAGGTAGGAGGAGGAGGAAGAGGGAGGAGGAGGGAGGAGAAGGAAGGAGGAGGAAGAAGGAGGAGGAAGAGGGAGGAGGAGGATGGAGGAGGGAGAGGGAGGAAGAGGGAGGAGGAGGAAGGAGAAGGAAGAGGGAGGAGGAGGAAGAGGGAGGAGGAGGATGGAGGAGGGAGAGGGAGGAGGGGAAGAAGGGAGAAGGAGGAGGGAGGATGATGAGGGAGAAGGAGGCAGGAGGAGGAGGAGGGAGGCAGGAGGAGGAGGAGGGATGAGGAGGGAGAGGGAGGAGGAGGGAAGATGAGGGAGGAGGGGGAGGAGACGGAGGGAGTAGGAGGGAGGAGGATGGAGGAGGAGGGGAGAGGAAGAGGGAGAAGGAAGAGGGAGAAGGAGGAGGGAGGAGGGAGAGGGATGAGAGGGAGGAGGAAGAGGAGGAGGGTGGAGGGAGGAGGTAGAGGGAGGAGGAGGGAGGAGAAGAGAGGAGGAGAGAGTTCGCCATTCCGAATTCATACTCGTCTAGTTCTTCCCTTCTACACGACTGTAGATAACTTCCTTACACATAAAAAGATGAATTGTTATTGATATTGCCGTGGCATGGAGGAATATCAGCAGCAGGGTTGATCCAAAAAACCAAAGACTGAGATCTACGGAGAGCCATGAACGCCTACGCCAGCCGGCACGGCACTTGATGATGATGATTGCTGTGTGACGATTCTGTGTAGTCACGTCATTTTCTTCCCTTTCCCTAGCGTTTTGGTTCGGGGATTCTTTCATCATCATCATCATATATTTACGTACGTATTTTGGGAGGGGGAGGAGGGAGGAGGAGGAAGAAGAAAAAAAAACTATGACAGTTGGCAGCTCCGGAATGAAAGGAAGGCGTGTAGAAAATTTCATCTCAATCGGATGGGCCGTTCGCGAGCGCAATAAAGGACATACATAGATACATACATACAGACAGACAGACGATCCTATTTATATATAAGATATATATATATATATATATATATATATATATATATATATATATATATATATATATATATATATATATATATATATATTAAGAGCATACATCTTTCCCATTGCAACATACACTTGAGAGACCTGGGCACTGATTACACATCGAGCTGAACAGCGCATCCATGTCTTTGAATATATAATGTTAAAGACGTGTTCTAAGAATACCTTGTATACAGAAGAGAACAAATACAACCATACGACAAGAGCTGAATAAAGGATGGCTACTAAAGACTATAAAACAAAGATATTTGAAATATTCTGGTCACTTGAAACATCATGAGAGTTTGGAGAGAACAATAATGGAGGGGTATATGCCCGAGAAGAGACGAAGAGGATGGCCAAAAAGAAGGTGGATGCAGGATGTGGCAGATGATCTCCAGATGGGTGTATCGGACGCGGGACATCTTGCTTATGACCGAGACGTTTTCCAGACGGTTGTTACGGGAGCACCGTTCTGAAAGGTCATGCTACTAAAGGAATGAATTACATCTTCACATGGAAACATCTGTGTTGAAGCATGAATATTCTCCGTGGTGGACGTCACATTACATCACTTCCATTCGAATATGAATATGCCTTACGTCGTTGCCTGAATTGACGTGGCTTACTGTAAAACATATTTGATAGCGTGAATTCAATACATTTTCGCCAAAACATCAAAGAAATATCGCCGTTTTCCATAGTTTTAGTTGCATTTGCACCTATATTCTTTGGGTGGGAGTAAATATAAGACGACAGGGAAAATGTCATAACGGTGCAACGGATGCTTTTATTATAAATAAAAATTTAACGTGAATGAGGACAAACATTTGTGAACGCACTATAACACCGTGTGTTCTGCAAGCCTTAAAGGCTAGAACATGGGTGTTTACTTAAGTCTACAGACAGATAGACAGACGGACAGACAAAGGAAGAAGAAGAAGAAGGAAAAAAGAAGAAGAAGATGATGAAGAAGAAGAAGAAGAAGAAGAAGAAGAAGAAGAAGAAGAAGAAGAAGAAGAAGAAGAAGAAGAAGAAGAAGAAGAAGAAGAAGAAGAAGAAGAAGAAGAAGAAGAAGAAGTAGAAGAAGAAAAATGTGCAGTAATCGTAGTAATAGTAGTAGTAGCATTAGTAGTAGTAGTAGTAGTAGTAGTAGTAGTAGTAGTAGTAGTAGTAGTAGTAGTAGTAGTAGTAGTAGTAGTAGTAGTATTAGTAGTAGTTGTACTAGTAATAGTAGTATTAGTAGTAGTACCAGCAGTAGCAGCAGTAGTAGTAGTAGTAGCAGTAGTAGTAGTAGTAGTAGTAGTAATAGTAGTAGTAGTAGTAGTAGTAGTAGTAGTAGTAGTAGTAGTAGTAGTAGTAGTAGTAGTAGTAGCAGTAGTAGTAGCAGCAGCAGCAGTTGTAGTAGCAGTAGTAGTAGTAGTAGTAGCAGCAGCAGCAGCAGCAGCAGTAGTAGTAGTAGTAGTAGTAGTAGTAGTAGTAGTAGTAGTAGTAGTAGTAGTAGTAGTAGTAGTAGTAGTAGTAGTAGTAGTAGTGACAGCAGAAGCAATACAAGAAGAAAATGACAATGATGATGGTGATGATTTTGGTTATGATGATGATAATGATGAAGAGAAAAAAAGAAAACCTTTGTTAGTTAACACATACTTACATTCACCAAGTCACAAACAGAAATAAATATCCCAGTTTGTCATCTTAAGAAAACTCCACAAAATAGCGAAGAGAAAACACGAGGAAAACAATAGACACCGGAGATATCTTTCTGTGGCGCGGCCTGCTATCGTTGCCGACGTGAGTAGTTAGGAAGTGAGTTTGTGACACCGATTTGGTCAACGCGCTGAGAGGAACGGATTCAATTTTTCCGGCAGGCTGGCACGTGAGGGGTATTTAGAAAGTGATTTTTGTGTCAAGTTGGTTCACACTGAAAGGACAAATGCATTCATAGATGTTGATTGCAACGTATAGAAGATAAAGAGATTAAATGAGAGATAAGAGAGCGTAGAAAATAACAGAAAAATGAAGTGATACATGCATGCGGGAATCAAATTCGTCACTTATAACTGACTCGCCGTCTCGCAGGGAAATTCCTGTGCGTCGACACACAAGCTAGACGCCCTACACAAGATAACATCACTAATAATTGACACCTTTCAGTTAGAGAAGATGACAACACTAATAATTGACACCTTTAAGTTAGAGAAGATGACAACACTAATAATTGACACCTTTAAATTAAAGAAGATGACAACACTAATAATTGACACATTTAAGTTAGAGAAGATGACAACACTAATAATTGACACCTTTAAGTTAGAGAAGATGACAACACTAATAATTGACACCTTTAAATTAGAGAAGATGACAACATTAATAATTGAATCATGCGAAGTAGATAAGATTACATCACTATTAACAGACACCTTTAAAATATATTCAGCAGTTAATGACGCACAAGTAGTGATATACTATACTATACTATACTATACTATACTATACTATACTATACTATACTATACTATACTATACTATACTATACTGTTAGTTAGTTAGTCGAGGTTCCAACTTCACGGCAACGGGTCGTACCCATTATGCTCCGTCCCTGTGCCAGTGAATATCACACAAAATGCTCCGCACTGCCCAGCGTGAAAAGTGGAACAGACAGGAGTCTCGGCAAGCCAACAGCCCGCATAGGTACACTGCATAATGCCGCCGCCAGAATGCCATCACAAATGTCCTCTACGAAAACCACAGTTCATCGACGATGGACTCGGCAGTCACCAGAAAAACCTCATTGACCCGGGTTTTCTCACATGGCTCGTTCTCTTTCTGCAGGACGACCCGCCGAAAGCGGGAAGATGTAAAGATCTTGTATGTGCTCTTTCTAATGTACTTTGCAAATTCATATTTATTTCTCTAAGGATGTTTTTGATAGCATCAATTCATCTTTTGAATTGAAACGAGAAAAAGAGTGTTGAGGGGATACATAGAGCCTGTTCTTTTTTATGGATGTGAAACTTGGACAATGTGCAGTCAAGCTGAAAAACATCTGATGGCTGCAGAAATGTGGTTTCTGGGGAAAATTCAAAGAATATCATGGACAGACAGAAAAACCAATGACCCAGTACTACAGGAGACAAATGAAAATCGTAAATTGATTATAGAAATTAGACGTAGAATGTTATGAGAAGAAATGGATTGGAGAACTTAGTGACAACTGGCAAGATCGAGGGGAACAGACCAAGAGGAAGACCGACAGGAAAATACCTGGATGGCTTGGCCGCATGGCATGGACGAGACTGGAACACTGAGCTGATCCACGACTCTGGTGATCGAGTGACATGGCGAGTCATGACCGCCCACGCTTTCCGGCATGGCACATGATTGATTGATTGATTTAATTCATCTATTATATAGTCTACCCCTTGCTCTGTATCCATTATGTTTTTTTTTCGGTGTGGCTCTTTCTGGCAGATGGTACCAGAGCATTCTTGTGAGGTAGCGAAACCATTTAATATGTTGTTCTGTAATACAGTGCCACCCTTGCATTGTAATTCGCCATATAAGATTTATTTCTTCTCCATTTAAATTCTTCATTTAAAATGCCCTAAACCTTCCATATGTCTTTTCTTTAAGGTTTCAATGTGTCATGCTGATAAGGGTTTGCAGTTATGTTTCACCATCTCACACGACCTCGAGAGGTGTGGATTAGCGCTGTATTTTTGTCTCGACCATACCACGAGGTCAATCCATCCAAATATTTACCTCTCTACCTTCACCTTGTTATTTTTCCCTCAGTCTTGCCATTTATCACCAAGTTGTCCAGTTGATTTCTTCTCTTAATGTGCCCAGAAAATATTGACTGTCTACGTCACATTTCTCTAACCAGTTTACTATTGTTATTTGTTTCTTGTAGGACTTTTCATTTGTTTTTCTGTCTATCCATGGTATTCTCTGCATTTTCCCGAGAAACGACATTTCCACTGCCTTTAAATGTCGTTCAGCTTGCCTGTCCATCCTTCACATCCATACAAAAGTACCAGATTCTATGTAGCACTTCAACACTCTTTCTTCCCCAGAACTCAATAAATCAGCCTTTATTTTTGTCTATGCCCACAATATACTCAACATTCTTCTCACACTCCCACAATTTCCTCGTTATTTCATCACCTGTGCTCCAGCATTGCAGCTAGCTTAGTTGATAGCGTACTGCGCTGGTACCTTGCTTGCTTGCGTTCGCTGGCTGTGAACTCCAGCGTGAAGTCCTGTATGTCGGATGAAGACATCCTGTTGTCCAACATCAGTGTGATGTCATACCGGACTGAGGTTTGTGTGAGTATCCGTTGTCCCATGTCTGGCTTATTGGTGGTGGTTCCTCGCCATGCAGGCAGATAATCTCTGACTTTGGAAGAATCCAACCACGTTGGTGCCTTGGAAACACCTTGGAGACGCCGACTCCGACCAGCGACAACGAAAAACTAATGGCGGAAATGAAGGAGATCCAGCAAAACATCAAGCAAGAAGTGACTGATAAAGAAGGATAACGTAGAAATCCTACAAACCATTAAATCAGAGCGAGAACTACAGAAAGCTGAAATGGAAACTTTCCGAAACAAAACAAAAGAAGCCGTACAAGAAATTACAGAGAAACCGCAAGATGAAAAGCAACAAGAGACCGAACCTGAACCGCAAGCTAAAACCGCCAGCAGCTCAACCACGACACCCGAAACAGTCAAAAGGAAGTCAATAACCCGCCAGACCTCTGAAGAAAACCGAGATAAGCACCCTGACGACGACAGAGAGGACGCCCCGATACCGCCAATATTGTAACAGAGCACCATCTCTGTTAGTAGTTTAGGAGGGGTTGATGTGCAAAGACTAGGCACGGTTGAGCATCCTATGAAGACGTACGAAGGATGCTCAAGCCGTGACGCGGGGGCTTGTAGAGGTTAGTTACCGCCTGGACCTTGAATTGTCAACATCGATTGTATTATAGACAACCATCTTGTAACCTGTTTTATATATTCTGATTTATATCGTCAAATAAAACCTATGAAACTACAACCGGGACTCCGTTTATATACATCATATTAACTGTTACTCTGTTATAAGAGTAAATTTGTTGCCGCTAACCCAGGATTTTGGACTTGGCTGTTGCGGACACAACGTGAAGTAATAAGAAAATATGCAGCACAGCGGAGAACTTTTATTGAACACCTTCTCTCAGGTTGCTACAACAAAAACGTATAAAACAACAGATGATTTTACTGAGTGAATCTTGAATCTTGTCAGAAGCGGTAGTCAAAGGATCCAGACCAGACCTTATTAAAGCTTGCAACTTATATTAGAACCACCGCAAAGCATTTTTTCGGAGGCTAGTTGATTGGAGCCGCCATACATATTGGAATGAATTGTTGGATGGAGCTACCATCGTAAGCTGTTTGTCAGAATCGTAGGCTGTTTATCATCGTGTCCTGGAGTAACCTGACTGTTGTCCTTGGGCGTCACTATGCTGTAAGTTTTGACTGTTATCGGAGCTGTTGATTGACCTTGCTTGCCTGAAGGAGGTCACTTACTGGAACTGTCCAGGACTGAAGAAATTTTGCTCTTTTCAAAAATAAAAACAGCCGCAACTAACCTGAATTTTGGGAGAAACTACAGCTCATCAAGATGTTTGTCATGAGGAATGCGATTTACTTGCTTTGGTCTTTGGACGCGGGTTGGCATAATGGGTTGCCGTCCTGCTGAAGAAGAGAACATATTGTAATCGCTTCATTTCTCAGCTTGAGCCGTTTCAAATCCAGACGTGCCCTTTTTTCGGGTGAAGTCCAGACGTGCACTTTTTCGGGTGAAAAGAAGCCACAAATCTGAGGGTGCCCGCCAATGGGTGAAATGAAGAGTCCAGAAGTTGCCTTTCTCTAGGATGGAATCGAGGAACACGACATACTCGGTTTTTTTTTCTGTGAAGCCTACAGTTGTCAAGCATAGTCCTCTGTCGGCATATTTGGACTTACTTTCCTGTTGGACCCGTGGAAGATATATTTCAGCCAAAGACGGTATTTAGAATAATTAAAATTTAACTAATATAACATAACTGTGTGTTAGGTAAAATTAATTAATTAATTTGAACACTTGATCTTTATAGGAAGAAAAACAGTTGCTTACGTCCCTTGTTTAATTTAAATACGTCTATAGTGGTATACTTATTGATAACTATTAATTAAATTATAATTGTGAATTTGGTTATATAACTTGTATAGCAAAACTATTTCAGCATATTTCAGCATGGCAGAAGAACAAGTTTCCTTAACACAGGTTTTAACTGGAGTAGGCACGGCAATAGGCAGACTCAACACAGCAATAAAGCAACAAGGAATAGGGACAGAGATTGAAAAATTTAGTGGACAGGCGAAAGATTTCAAGAAATGGATGACTTCGGTAGAGAAACATGCATTCTTGGTGGCGGCAACGGATGAGCAGAAGATGAAAATTGCTTACCAGGCCACTGTGGCACCGGTTTCCGATCACATCAGAAGAAAATTAGAAGCTAGAGTAGATGAGACATGGGAGCAGTTCAAGGATGACTTAGCCCACAAGTATGCTGAAATCACAGACCCTCAGCATGCGTTTTCAGTGTTAAGACAATCCAAGCAAAACACTGGAGAAACTGTACAATTATTTAGTGATAGGTTGATTAACCTAGCTGAGGAAGCATTCCTAGGACAGAACGTACGAGGGGAGGAAGTGGAACGAATGTTGGTCGGGATTTTTGTAGACGGTATAAAGTCAGATGGACTGAAGTTTAAATTAATGAGAGAAAACCCTGAGAGATTATCACAAGCTGTGGATATGGCTATACAGGAAGAGAAATTGAGACGAAGATTTAGACAGAGAGTAGGAAGAGAAATAGGAACTAGTCGGGAGGATAGGATCGAAGAGCCCATGGAGATCGGACAAGCAAGGTTCGGATGGAATAGAAGAGGAGGAATACAGACGTTGCAGGGAAGTAATAAAAATGCTTACGATAGAAGAAGACAAATGAGAAATCCTATAAGAGAAACGGTAGGTAACACAAATATAGTCTGTTGGGGTTGTGGTCACGTTTTTAAATTCTGTGGTAACAGGCGTGTTCAGGCGAATACACAAAATAGAAATGTCAATGACAGATCAAATAGGAATTTTGAAGGTAGACAGAGGAATTTTACAAGGCCAAGAACGCAGGAAAACCGAAATCCCACCTACTGAATAGGACCTGCGGTAGGAGGGAAGATAACAAGGTCCCAAGAATTAAGGAATGTTTTAATGACAAGTATAGGAGGACGAGTAAAAAGTGGTCTCAACTGGGTGAAATCAAACAATTTTCAATAAATAAAACGGACCCTAGTTCATGCATAATAGAAATAGGGAAATATAGAATTCGAACATTAATTGATCCGGGAGCTCAAGTTAGTGTAATCAAAGAAAATGTTTTATACAAAATAATAAAAAATTGCAAAATATTCAGGAGTCATGATACTCTTCACTCTGTTACAGGAAAAAATTTAGATGTAGTTGGCCAAACAATGATAAATCTCAAATTAGGAGGAATCAACGTAAGACATCTTTTTCACGTAGTTAAAGAGTTAAATAGGAACATGCTTATAGGTAGGGATTTCTTATTAAAAAATGGTGTACGACTTTTTTTTTTATCTGCACAAATTAAGATTCAAGGGCGTGTATGTAGATTTAGAAGAGGACATGCACATATCAGCACTGGTTAGGGTTAAAACGTCCACGACTTTAAAACCACAAACGGTTAATCTGATACAGGCGAAAGTGAAAAGAAATCCGTATTATTTAGTAGGACATGCAGTTTGAATAACAAAATTACAAAGGGAGGTAATAGATGAGCCTGGTCTAGAAGTTCCAGGTGGAATAATGACATTAGATAAACACTTAACTTTTCCAGTAATGATTATTAACAACACAAGCAGGGAAATTAAATTGTACAGAGGATGTGTAATAGCCAAAGTAGAACATGATCTTAACAGCGTATTAGCAACAGATAGAGTAGAAATGCCGAGAATGAATTATTCAGAAACTCCTATGGAAAGAATCAATACCAGGAATAGACGCAGAAGAAGATGGAACGTGCGGAATGATGAATCGATCCATCCATTCAGAAAACATACATCTCAAATATATTCAGTAGACAAAACAGCAAGAGAACAAGAATTTTTAGCACAGTTAAAAGCTCCTTCAGAAAATAAGGAAATATTAGAAAAACTTGTAAAAGAGAATCAAGATGTTTTTGCAATTAACGACTTAGAATTGGGGAAGACCAAAACAGTCACTATGGAAATAGATACTGGAAATCACCCACCAATTAGTTTGAAACCGTATAGAACTCCCTTAAGGAATAGAGAAATTGTCGAAAAGGCAATAGAAGATATGTTACAAGCAGGAATAATAACAAGATCGAAGTCAGAATGGTCATCTCCGATTGTTATAGTGACCAAGGCCGATGGTTCACACCGATTCTGCTGTGACTACAGGGCGTTGAACAAAATCACTAAGAATGTAGCTTACCCATTGCCGGTGATCGACGATATTTTAGGGTTACTTAATGGGTCTACCTTCTTCACTACATTGGATGCAAGGTCAGGATTTTGGTGTATCCCTATGTCCCCAGATGCTCAAAAGAAAAGTGCTTTCTGTACACATGCAGGTTCTTACGAATTTTTACGAATGCCTTTTGGGGTCAAAACTGCACCTTCTCACTATATGTTATTAATAAATCAGGTATTAGAAGGCATGCAAAAGTTCGCATTAGCGTATATAGATGACATTTTGATCTACACAGCAGGAGACGTATAAGACCACCTGAAACATGTAAAATTAGTATCTGACAGATTAAGAATACATGATGTTAAATTGAAACTCAGTAAATGTGAATTTCTAAAAACAGAAACTAAGTACCTGGGATACATTATTGATAGAGAAAAAGAATTAAACCAGATCAGGATAAAGTAAAGGCTATTATAGAATTGCCTCCTCCAACCAACGTAAAAGAAGTTCGTGCTTTTATCGGTACATGTGGGTACTATCGTCGTTTCATTCCAGATTTCTCAAAAATAGCAGAGCCCATCACTAAACTGACTGGCAAATACGCTAGATTTAAGTGGAATGATGAGTGTCAAAGAGCATTTGAGTTTTTAAAAAATAGCTTAACAGTAGTGCCACTATTGACACATCCAGATTTGGATAAACAGTTAATTTTGTATACAGATGCTTCAGATAATGCTATAGGAGCATGTTTAGCACAACCATATGAAGCAGAAAGATCAGGAATACCAGGAGTTAAGAATGAAAGACCAATTTATTTTCTGTCACACAAACTTAGTAAATCTCAGAGAAAATGGTCTAATATAGAAAAAGAGGCATATGCTATCCACTATGCTCTTCAGAAGCTTAATTATTATTTACATAACGCCAATTTCATTATTAGAACTGACCACATGCCCTTAAAATCTTTACTAGAAGCTCCAGTGCAGAACAGAAAAATACAGACATGGGCGTTGAAATTGCAGGGGTACAACGCAAAGATAGAGTACGTAGCCGGTAGGGACAACACCTGTGCGGATTTATTATCCAGAATCCCATATCCGGAGACATCTGGAAACACTGAAGATGAGGGTGAACCCGAAATAGACGACCGAAACTGGCAAGTAAATATATTAGATTCTGCCATACTAAATAGAGAAGAGTTTAGGAGTTTACCGTCGGATCAAGAATCTGAACCTAGAGCAGAAGACCCACATTTAATGCAATTTAATATGAAAGAAGAACAAGAATTAGATCCGAAAGTTGTGGAAATAAAACAGAAATTGAACGAAACGGGTGTGAACAGTTATAAGAAAAATTATTTAGTCTTGCAGGATGATGATCAGTTATATTACGTGAATGAAAGAAGCGAACAGTTGAGAAAATACATTCCAAAACATTTGGAAATTGAGATTCTAAAGGCATATCATGATGAGAATGGTCATCTTGGTCGTGATAAGTTAGTAAAAGCACTCACTAATAAATATTATTGGTCGAACTTATTTAAAACTGCTTGTAAATACGTCGATGCGTGTGAGAAGTGTAGGTTAAGAAATATGAAAACGATCAAATGTCCCTTACAAGATACTGACATTCCTCAGTTTCCAATGCAGAAAGTGAGTTTAGATATATCAGGTCCTCACCCTAGAACACTATCGGGGAATGTATATCTACTTCATATCGTGGATTGCTATAGTCTCTGGCCAGAAATTTATGCGATTCCGGATAAGAGCGCAGATACCATCATTAATATTTTTCTACAGGAGTTCATACCAAGATTTAGTTGCCCACAGATCGTACTCACAGATAATGGTAAGGAGTTTGTGAACAAGAAGTTCGAGAAGTTATTACAGGATTTGAATATAAGCCATATAAAAACTTCATATTATAGACCTTCTCAAATGCGAAGAATGAGAGACAACATCGAACATTGTATAACATAATAGCAAAAATTGTCGAAGAACATGAAAAAGATTGGGACCTTTTCTTAGGATCTGCATTAAACGCGATACGCACAAATCAAAATGAGGGGACAGGGTTTTCACCATTCTACTTATTATACGGAAGAGAGCCTGTACTACCAATTGACAATCTGTTAAAACCAAGACGTAAATATATGGGGGAGGATTTTCAAGAAGTTATTATACAAGAAATGCACAAAGCGCATGTAAGGTTAAGAAACAATATAATTAAAGCCAGAGAAAGACAGAAAAGGTACGCAAACAAAAATACACAATTACAGGAGTTTAAAGTAGGTGATAGAGTTTATTATAAGAAGCATAGAAGAAACTCCAAATTTGATGCTCATTGGACTCCAGGTTATTATATTTTAGAAAAGTTAGGTAATGTATCATACAGTATAAGGAACCAAATCACAGGACATGTAGCACGGGCACACGTGGAACATTTAAGAAGAGATAATGAAGATAAGAGAGACAATAACAATAATAATTATTATTATTATTATTCAGACGAGTTATATTCAGATGGACAACTCGTCAGAAGAGATTTTGGAAAAGATCCGGTACAAAGTCAATTAATAACAACACCAGTTTACGATGATACTTATGAACAGGCAGAAACAATACCGAAAACTTTGATGAAAGAAGAAAGGAATACGTATGATGGTTATGATAGTCTTGAATCTATGGAGGAAGAGGTAACCGCTCCATTTAAAAATACCAGACAAGCAGTGAAAAGGAGAATAGAGAAACAGAGAAATAGGGAAGTTAAAAGACAGAGAAGAATTAGAGACAATTCATCAAGCGACGAAGATATGCCACTACTTGAAAGATCGTTAAGAAATTATGATAGACAGATTAGGTTAGATATAGAAAGAAAATAATTAGCGGCTGCTAGCAACAGACATACAGATGAAGAAGAAGAAATGGATGAAAATTCAGAGTCTAATAGAGATAGTAGCATGAAGGAAAATATTTCTCTACGAGAGGATGAAGACATTGATGTGGGGATGGCACTTATACAGAAAAATCTAGAATTACTAAAGAAATGGAGACATAGTAAATAAATTGATAGAAAATGCTGCAGGTAGCAGGATGAAAATTTTGTGGTTTAAAGAGGAAATTGATAATTGATGAAATACGGTTGCTGTGTATTACAGGTGATTTATAGAAACAGATTGGCAAATAGCTTAATTAATAGTTGTGGTGAATTGTCTTGAGGAGTAGACATGATGTTGTATATTTTAGTAATAAGTTAGGTAATATGGATGTAAATTCTCGTGTGGTCTTGAAGATGTATTTTTTATTACCATTTGATTTTGAGATTTGACTTGTTGAGTTTTATTAATAGATAAATAATTTATTATTAGTCCAAAAAAGCGACTAATAATGGATAGAATATATTTAAAAAAAATAGGTTTCTTTTGTTTCATCATGTATGTCATATTATTTTGAATAATGTCTTTCTTTGAATTGGTTGATTACCTTTATATGAGGGGAAAGAAAATTGTCTTTAAAACGTTGGGGGGTATGATATCCTGTTTTGACTTCGTTTTGATTGGCTCATGAAATATGATTTTAGTTCAATTGTCTTGCTTATTGAATAGTATTTACCCTTGTTGAAAATTGTTAAATATTTTGTTCACAAGCATTATTGTTTTGTTTAGAATAAAGAGTAATAAGACAGGGCCTTATTTAAAACCTTTCGTTCAGAAAATGGTTTACAAACAACTCTAGACTACCAAGAGAGACACATTCTCCTTGTGAGTAATAAGTTGTAGACAACATGAGTGCCGAAAATATAGGTCTTGTGCTAGTATGAAGTTAGTGTTGACAGGGGAGCTTAATTACATAGTGTTTGGAAACATTTGCCATGCTTGGATGACGGGGTTTTATGATGGATTGATGGATCCTACACAAATAGAAGTTAGTAGAAATATATGGTTCTGGGGAGTTGAAGTGGGAACTGCATTAAGTCAGCATTGATTGAAAAATTATGGCCATGTTATATTAAAGAAGAAGAAATTAACGTGACTAACGTCTATGGCTGGTATAAAAAGAGGCTGTGTTAGTTAGCATCAAGGGGAATGTAAGCAGCTACTTGATGGAGAATAGATATTAATGGGGCTGTAGATAGCAGTACATATGGTTTAGTACAAAGTTAGATACGTCTATGAACAAGGATGCTTATAATGGGATGTGAGGGGGTAAATATAGGAACTGTGATAAACAGCGTTAATTAGTTCAAAATATGTTCATAAGAAATGAACATTGTCAATATTATTTTTATGGTTTCATGATTGAACATAACCCAGGTGAAATATAGTCATGGGTGTGGATGGCAGCACAAATATTAATATTGAGTATATAAGGAAGACATTTTAGATCGACTTAATTATAACAAACAGAAGTATATGTTCATAGATCATAAGATGTGTTTTTAAAACTTTATTTATAAAGTTTTTGTGTTTGCAAGGGAGGTAAATGTGATTGCTTTTTGACTAATTCTTTTATATCTGGGAGCGCACCCCATCTTTTCTGTCTATTCTATGTTGTGTTGTTGATGTTGAGAGAGAATGATAAGTTACATAATGCATGATAAAGTTTCAAAGTATATATAAACATATGTATATATGAAATGAAATATCCTTATGAACTGTGTTTTTTAAAAAAATGAAACCTTGTAGGCTCATGTACAGAAACGAAGAAGAAGTATCACTTCATCTATAACAGAACATAGCGGTTAGCTATAAGAGACAAGTGGAGAATTGGACTCGAAGGATGTAGAAATAAAGTTCATAGTTAAGAGGGAGTTAGTTTAAGATGGATTGGAGAAATAATATTGGGGTTAAGGTTTTAGTGAGGGAAAGAATAATTAGAATAAGTAGGTTAGGGATTAAGACTTTTCAAGAAAAGTCTTCTTAAAGAAAGAAAGGACTGTAACAGCGCACCATCTCTGTTAGTAGTTTAGGAGGGGTTGATGTGCAAAGACTAGGCACGGTTGAGCATCCTATGAAGACGTAACGAAGGACGCTCAAGCCGTGACGCGGGGGCTTGGAGAGGTTAGTTACCGCCTGGACCTTGAATTGTCAACATCGATTGTAATATAGAAAACCATCTTGTAACCTTTGTAACCATCTTGTTTTATATATTCTGATTTATTTCGTCAAATAAAACCTATGAAACTACAACCGGGACTCCGTTTATATACATCATATTAACTGTTACTCTGTTGTAATATTTACCGATGAAGAAATCGCTGAGATGAACAGGAATCATGAATTCAGGTGCAAGGAATACAGAAGGCGCGTGGAAGGAAAAGAAAAGAAATACAAGAAAAACAATTCTTATGCCCAGACTTAAACACGGATGACGTACACCCATGGGCATACTATATAGATCAAGGTGAAATAGCCCCATGGCTGACCACGAAGGAAGAGATCGAAAGGCAACAAAAACTCAAACTCGAAAGAGAACAAAGGCACAAGGAAGAAAATGAAAACGTTGAAAAGCTTCTACGGGTTGTACACAAAAAAATGAGGCAAAAAACAAACAAATAAAAAGTCCTTCTAAGGACTGCAACCAGCCAAGCCAGACGAACTAGCAGCCTTCACTAACAAAAGACACACCAGAGGAGACGGGAACACAGGACAGCCGCCGACCCAGCTGACGTCACAGACACAAACGATAACATAATCAGTCCGAGATAGGACCCACTCGGAAGAGCCCACAAGACTAGAATTAGGGTGAAATGAACCCACAAAAACCACGGCCCTCAACAATAACCACAGCTGAAAGAAGCAGGTTGAATGAGGCCGAATTTGGAATTTTTGTTTTTAAATCAAGCAAGCAAGCTTGGAAACACCTCTGTGTCCCACTGCGCTGGTAACGCCATGAGCTCTTTCGGGCGCGGGTTCGTTTCCTGGGCTAGTCCTCGGCGAAAGTGAAGGAAGGTCTATCCCTCTGTGCACCAAGGCCAATAAAATGTGCTGAAGTTATTAGATCACAGGCCCATAACAGGAACATTACCTCCAGTATGGTTTTTATAACAGTGCTATGTCTTGTAACATCTGATGGCTGTGGAAATGTTCTTTCTGAGAAAAATGCAAAGAATACTATGGACAGACAGAAAAACCAGTGGTCAAGTCCGACAAAAAACAAATAAAAACCGCAAACTGATTAAAGTAATTACACTTAGACAGCCATATTTTGGGGCGCGTTATAAAAATAAATAAACTAGAGAACCTCGTGACAACTGGCAAGATTGGGTGGGAGTGGGGGGGGGGGGGGGAGGAGAGAGAACAAGGGGAAGGCAGAGAAGTAAATATCTGGGTGGCTTGGCCACAAGACATGGTCGGGACAAGAACACAGAGCTGATCCACGACTCTGGTGATCGTGTAAGATGGCGAAACATGACCGCCCACGCTTACAGACATGGCACATGAAGATGACGACTTTTAACGTGTTCGAAGTATTTTACTTGAATTCTGTTTATTTCTTTCAACAACTCTCTTTTTATTCCGTTTTTCAAGAACTTCTGTATGTGTTTGTTTTAATCAAGGGAGTATCCGTGGCAAATTGGTCAAGCTGTTTGACTCGGGCTCCAAAGGTTGTGGGTTCGATTCAGGGCCGCGATCGGGTCGGAGACTACTGTGAGTCGTCGCTGGAGCTACGGAGTTCGTGCTTTGTGCGACGCTTTGTGCGCTGCGGAAAGAGACCGAGCCATGTGGGATAAAAACCCGGTTCAATGAAGTCGACCCTGTCAACTTTTAAGCGACGTTTTTTTTTTTTTTTTTAATTTGAAACAAAATCAGTAAAAATGAGGAAAGTGAAATATTTCGGCAACGTTAAAAGGCATGACACTCTTATTAAAAACTATACTGTAGGGCAAGCGAGCAATATTTAAACAACAAGTAGGAAGATAGCAACAAGAGATGGACAAACAGCGGTCTGACAGAATGTACAATAAAGGTGAGAGACAGACAGTGTTGGAGATCCATTGCAGCCAACCTTCATTGTGGAGACGGCACCGTTTAATTGAAGAGGAAACTGCTTCGGTTCCCCTAAAAAGAGTTGTTGAGTTGAGTTGAGCTAAGAGCCGACATCACTGCACTCAGGACATTCCCATACGCGCTTCGACCTCGATCAACAGACAGCGAAGAGTCACACTACTAATCGTTCCCACCGCTAAGTTCTCCTGGTCATCCCTGTCAGTTTTGAGATTCTACCAGAACACTGGCCAATCCCCCGCATTCTCATCCTTTTCACATACGGGTTCTCAATCTGCTTCTTCCACCTTCTCCACCTGGTCCCACAGGCGCATTACCACCTCTCCCTTGTCCATAGGTAATCTACCATCAAGAGTTGCATTCCCTGTCAGCCTTCAGACTGTTCATTCCCCCGCACGCCCGCATGGCCAGGGCAAAGCATCCATACAATTCTCACAATTTGTGACCTCTTAAGCGACGATAGCCATTCCACACGAAACATTCCTTTCTCCGTTTTGCTAAGCATACTCCTTGAGTCCGTGATGAAGACAATGTGTGTTGCGGTGGTCTCCTCTAACCAACGGAATGCCGCTGTGACTGCTTCCACCTCCATTCTCATGCTTGAGGTCGTAACCTCATATGCCATACTCTCCTTTTCCAAGAATCATCTATTAGCCTTCCCAATGAATCCCCAACAAATCCGTCTGTTTCTCACCACTGACTCATCAGTATAGATCACTATGTCACCTTGATGCGTATTACTTTGGATCAGTTGTTGCACCTCAAACTCTGTGCGGCCAGCTGCCCATTCTCTGCACTCATGGCCCAGTGTTACTATTACATTGTGCCAGTCCGTCCTGTCTACCGGTGCTTCAACCCACTCCTTTTCACGACTAATAGTCTCTAGATCACACACCTGACGTATGGATATTTCTGCCTGTGCCATTCAGGACATGCCCCATCTCAGTCTATGACCCGTGACCATATCCATGGCTTCATGCAGGGGGTGATCCCTATCTGCAGCAACTCTCAGGAAGTACACACCATAACCTATTATTGTTTGTCCTGGATTATTACGCTACCTGCGTCCTGCACATAACTTTAAAAAAAGAGGTATCAGTCTGACTGTAGAAACAGCTCACAACAAAAGACCTTGTTTGCATACCAGATATAGCCTCCGTCTGTCTTCCGCGATACTTATTTTTCTTTTTTTCTCCATAGTTGGTTCATTTAAAAACGGCACTGGAACTAACCGGATCACCCATAATATAGCCTGCGTCCCTGCTCGGAAAGGGACAGGGATGTCTCCAGAGAGATCCAAGACCTCGTAGCTCCAGCCCCGCACAAGGACATATTTGACGTTCGCGGGGGGATTCTATTCCTGGCCCCCGCACATTTGACGTCCCGTGGCTATCGGTCTTGGAGTCGTCACCTTAACTTAGGGGCTTATAATGGGAGTTTTTCATCTCCCAGATTGGCCGCTGTAAAAAACTAATGGGCCCCCTCTACCCGGGAGCAAGAGTTTCATGCATCTCAATCTGCCTGGCAAACACATTAGATAAATGTATAAATGTATACACAAGACCTTTTCAATAAACGAGATGTCTGTAGAACAGGCTACACCAGACTTTTCAATGAACAGATGACAATAGAACAAGCTACATAAGACATTTCAATAAACAGATCTCTGAAATTTTCGTGTTATTCCTATTTTTCATGACGCAGTTCGGTCTTCTACAACTATATATGGATGTAAAATATCGCACTTTCATCAAAAATAGAAATTGTGGTCTAATTTAGTTGAGAGCGTTGGATTATGACTGTTTCGAGAATTGCTATTCTGTCATCTGTCTCCTGTGATTTAACTCTGAGTCTTAAAGTGGCAATTATTTTGGTCCACAGCTACAGGAAGCCACTTTTAAAGGATTGTCCCGTCTTTATATTGTCTGCAGTGGAGACATCGCGGGTAATTTAGGTAACTATATGAAATAGCTTTTATATTTCTACATTTTTAGGATCGACTTGGTCAATGGCATGACGTTCTCCTATAAATGGAAATGTGCTTGGGTCAAAGCTAATTGGAAACAGTAGTCATAGTCTCCAGTCAGCTCCGAATTGCGGATAGAAGGTTTAGTCTTCACTGACGAGGTCTGAATGTAGACGGCACGTCCGCGCCATGGAAATGGCTCAGCGTGTAAAAAAGTACAGAATTGGCCTATGGCTATTTCCTTTAGGAAAAAAAATGGAACACTAACATTCTCTTCTTAAAGTTGCTGCTGCTGCTGCTGCTGCTGCTGCTGCTGCTGCTGCTGCTGCTGCTTCTTCTTCTTCTCTCTTCTTCTTCTCCTCCTCCTCCTCCTCCTCCTCCTCCTCCTTCTTCTTCTTCTCTTCTTCTTCTTCTTTTTCTTCTTCTTCCTCTTCCTGTTCTGCTGCTGCTGCTGATTCTTTATCATCACCACCTTCATCGTCACCATTATTATCGTCTTTTCTTTTTATCATCCTCTTCTCCTTCATGCTACTCCAACGTTACTGCACTGCTATCAGAGCCGAAGTTACACTCTCTCTCTCTCTCTCTCTCTCTCTCTCTCTCTCTCTCTCTCTTCTCTCTCTCTCTCTCATCAGACACTAAAAAACTCAATTTTATTTATTTTGGATTTAAACATATTATAAACAAGCTGCAACCTGGGACCCAACAATCCTCAAACATATTGACGCTATTTAGAATGTCCTCGTCTGAAGACACATGCATTCAAGATCATTCTGAACTCGTTTCTATCTAGCCATGAGTCCACGCTGGAAAAGCGTTGACTAGTGTCTAAATCAGCCATTAGAAAAATTAAAGTCATAATCGTCGTATGTCACTTTACACATACATTTACTATGTCAATGACGAATACTAATGTTACTAAACATGGGCATGGTTTCTCGCTTTGACAAGTCCTATGTGAAAGAATATATGTTGAAATTATGCCATTAATAATTCAAAATTTGATTAAAGAAACATTTAACAAGTGTCTCCCATATTTTATATTGCTTTAAACCGGAACAGATCCAAATTTAGCACTGATGGTGAAGACTAGGGAATAATACAGAACATGTACTGGCAGCAAAGAGCAGCTATAACAGTGGTTCTCGACCAGTGGGGAATTTACCCCCCCCCCCCCCACCCTCAAACAAAAAAGGGGGGATTTTACTGTTTCCAGGCGGGGGGGGGGGGGGGGGAATTAAGACCACAGATCGGCAGATTCAAACTGGCTTCAGGTCAATATCTTGATTTCCTATTGAGAGTTTGTTTTGTTTGATGAAGCAAAATTCGCTGTCATTCTGGTGTCGTGTATTATGTGACAATGCTTTGACGTTTTAACTGTTTGTTTATTGTAATATGATTAATTTGGTATGTGAATAAATTAGTGTGAATATAAAAAGTGCACCTTTTAAAGCTGACAATTTTGGAAAGGGGGGAATTCTTCTTCTCTCGTTCGCTGGAAAAGGGGGAATGACATCCTGATATAAAGTGAAAGGGTGCATGGGCTAAAAAAAGGTTGAGAACCACTGATCTATCAGAATTGACAACCAATTGGGAGCTTTTCAACACATTAAATATGGTGTCAGACAGGATTGTGTACTATCACTCGATCTGTTCAACTTGTACAACCAGATAATAGTGAGATCCGTACAATACACCAGGGATGTCGGTAGGTGGGCATAATGTACACAACGTGACTTATTCTAAAGACATGGTTTTAGTCGCTGAAAATGAAATGCAGTGATAAGAAATGATGTAAATAATTGCCACAGACAATCAAAACAGTGGGTTTAGTCTAAATAATAAGAAAATATAAAAAATGATTATTCCAAAGACAAATGGTATATCAAAGTGAATGGAACCAATCTGAAACAAGACAAAGTATTTAAGTGTGTGGGTATTTAGTAACAACAGTTGGAAGATGTATTAAGGAAGTTAAATCTTAAGTAGAGGCGGCATCTCACAAGATAAAGAATATTTCCTGCAATTTATCTTTGTCAATTGAAATGAGGAAAATAGTGGTGTTTTTTTTTTTTATTTTTAATGTTTTTCTTTTAACTTAAGCTGTATTGAGTCTATTCTGATGTATGGACGCGATCAGGGACAATCAGCTGACAAGTGGGGAGTTATGTGGAATTGCGGAGATGTGGTTTTATAGAAGAGTAATGAAACTACTGTGGACGGATAGAAAGAATTATAAAAATACCATGACAGGAGTTAACTCAAAAAGAGAAATGATTACTCGTATAAAAAAAAAAACAGTCCACACTCTGTGAGCATGTCACGAATAGAGGAAAACTGGAGTATGTCGTCGCAACGGAAAGGCAGGAGGAGAAGAGAGGCAGGGGAAGACGAAGAGATACGACGGTGGACAGTTTGGTAACGTAGAATGTAGAAACGTCAATACTAGAAATGTCTGGAACCTCAAGATACAGAAGGATGTGGACAGACATGATCACCAACGCCACGGGACCTGGACTATAAGAAGACTGGCAGTACAGGAGACAGAAGACTGTGGACAGACATGATCGCCAACGCCACGGGACCTGAACTATAAGAAGACTGGCAGTACAGGAGACAGAAGACTGTGGACAGACATGATCACCAACGCCACGGGACATGGACTATAAGAAGACTGGCAGTACAGGAGACAGAAGACTGTGGACAGACATGATCACCAACGCCACGGGACATGGACTATAAGAAGATTGGCAGTACAGGAGACAGAAGACTGTGGACAGACATGATCACCAACGCCACGGGACATGGACTATAAGAAGACTGGCAGTACAGGAGACAGAAGACTGTGGACAGACATGATCACCAACGCCACCGGACCTGGACTATAAGAAGACTGGCAGTACAGGAGACAGAAGACTGTGGACAGACATGATCACCAACGCCACGGGACATGGACAATAAGAAGACTGGCAGTACAGGAGACAGAAGACTGTGGACAGACATGATCACCAACGCCACCGGACCTGGACTATAAGAAGACTGGCAGTACAGGAGACAGAAGACTGTGGACAGACATGATCACCAACGCCACGGGACCTGAACTATAAGAAGACTGGCAGTACAGGAGACAGAAGACTGTGGACAGACATGATCACCAACGCCACGGGACCTGGACTATAAGAAGACTGTCAGTACAGGAGACAGAAGACTGTGGACAGACATGATCACCAACGCCACCGGACATGGAATATAAGAAGACTGGCAGTACAGGAGACAGAAGACTGTGGACAGACATGATCACCAACGCCACGGGACATGGACTATAAGAAGACTGGCGGTACAGGAGACAGAAGACTGTGGACAGACATGATCACCAACGCCACGGGACATGGACTATAAGAAGACTGGCAGTACAGGAGACAGAAGACTGTGGACAGACATGATCACCAACGCCACGGGACATGGACTATAAGAAGACTGGCAGTACAGGAGACAGAAGACTGTGGACAGACATGATCACCAACGCCACGGGACATGGACTATAAGAAGATTGGTAGTACAGGAGACAGAAGACTGTGGACAGACATGATCACCGACGCCACGGGACATGGACAATAAGAAGACTGGCAGTACAGGAGACAGAAGACTGTGGACAGACATGATCACCAACGCCACGGGACCTGGACTATAAGAAGAAGAAGCCTGTATATTATCCTTGTTGTGCCGACGCCTAAAATACCATTTCTTCAAATCTTATAGGAATTGGAATTTCCCCCATTGTCGGTAGTCAAATTTTGTCTCTGAATTCGCAAACATAGTTCATGTTTTAAGTCAATTGCTTTTAAAAAATTATATTTAATTAACAAATAGTATGCAATGAATCATTTAAAACAGATGGGTCGGTCGTCCGACATGTGAGAAGCTCATGGGCCTTTACAGCTCGGGCCGGAGGGAGAATTGTGAAGGAGGACTCTGGTGCTTTCACTGAAACCACAAGTAGCCTGACTATGGAAGTCATGGCAGTAAGTAAAGCAATAACATGGCTCGAGACACAGACATTCACTAGGGCTTGTTTCCTTAGCGACTCAATGAACATGATCAAGAGGATAGAGGAGGGGTCGATCCGAAGAGAATGGTTGCTGCCTCTGGAGCGGTCTCGGCTGGCAAAGATTAGTTTCATCTTCGTGCCAGGGCATGCGGGAGTACAAGGAAATGAGCGGGCTGACAAGCTCGCAGATGAGGCTAAGTGGAAGGGCGGACGCGCCATGGACCAGGCTGACATTCTGAATGCTCTACGAGAAGTAAGACTTTTGCGAGAACCAAGTGATGACTGTGAATCTACAACAATGGCCAGACTGCGAGAGCAGCAAATTAAAAGAGGTGTGGCCAAACAAGAACACTACGCAGGAAGCCAAAGAAGATTGATAAACCAACACAGAACTGGCGTCGTTAGCCGCTACACGCTGCGGGATTTGCTGAGGAGGGGATCCGAGCACTTATGAACTGAATGGTTCGATGTGCAATGAGGATGATCTGTGGACTAACTAACTAACTAACATTTAAAATATAAGAAATAAAACAGTAAGTTTCTCCCCCGATGTGTCTTCACCTTGCCGTGGTGGGGGAGCTTGCGTGTCCCATTGACCCCATGTGATATGTCGATGGATGGTAAACTACATATCGAACGGCTTATGGGATAGGGGCCAAACTAAGCGAGACACACACAACCTGCTGCTCTGCAGGTAGACTTAGGAGAGCAGTCAAAGGTTTAAATCAGGCGCACGAAGGCAGAATTTCTTGGTCCGGACACATACTCTCTGTCGGCTCTCTGTCGAGGGTTGTGGCTGAACGCCTCTAAGCCATAAACCCTCGGATGTGAGAGCCTGGCAGATACCCACTTACCGAAAAATGAAGGTGAGATTCTAAGCACGCTACATGCCCAGTTCGAATACTTGTCCGAAGGCTCTCAGCTGGGGGATATGAGGGATCCCTGGATGAGAGGGCCTGGCCGTTTCTCGCTCACTTCTGCACGGAGGTAAGGTGCTGAGCCGGCAGCACATGTAGCCTACCTCGTGGGCGAATACAAAAAGGTAGAAGTGCCCCAGTCGAATGAAAAGGGTTACGAAAACTGTCTGTATCTAACTCATAGAGAGTTTAGACAAAGGTGGAAAAAACGTCTCAATAACACGCGAATCCATTGCGTGGCCCGAAGTCCAAAGCGAAAGCTTACCTAGTGGATATCGTCCGCAGACTGACCGTTCCTGGTGTATACTTGAGCGACCAGTGACAAGCGAAATGCCCAACACATGGAAGTGAGGAATTAAAGCAGCCATGAGCAGGATGTGGCAACTCCTCGGATGAGCCCAATCTCAGAGCAATATGTGCCGGCTCTGCAATTATGGAAGATTCCTTGGATAGCAGGGGAATGCCCATGGTCTGCCCCTGCCTTCCCTTGAGGGTTGACCGTGATGTCGTTGACCGTTCTACCTTGACCAGCTGAGATGTGGGCGACACCACAGCAGTAACAGTCTAACGTCTCTCAAATCCCCGGGAAGGCCAACCCGTAAAAATGACCGGCTGAATTCGGATATGCTGGCCTACGGGTGCAAATAAATCAGGCACAACGCAAAACAACGTCCGAGTGAAATTTCTTTCGTGCTAGGAACAGCTCTGACTAACTAGTTTTCCGAATAGCTCGCGTCCGGAAAAGCTCTAACTAGCTAGATTCCGAATGTTCGTTGTGCCCGGAACAGCTCTGACGGACACATCGACAAGCATATGTCCGAATCGAAAACTCGCTGAGTGGATACCATCTGCATACCGGTCTGGTCAGTGCGGGAAAGGCTCGTGGCGAACGATATGCCCAATGTATCGAAGGGAGGAATTAAAACAGCCATGAACAGGACGTGACGATTCGCTCGGCCCAGCACCAGGGCGCTATGTGTCGTCTCTGCAACTATGGAAGCCACCCAGGATGGCAGAAAATGCCATGGGCTGTCCCTGCCTTCCCTTGAGGGATGATCATAAAGCATTCGTCCGTTCCAACTTGACAAGCTGGGATGTGGACGGCACAACAAAAGTGAGTGTCTCCCATGAATGCAACCTGGTCAAAAATGCACGCTAAAGTCGGATGTGTTGGCCTACGGGTTTCGGCCCAATGATGCATAACTTAGACACACCGCAATCACATCTGAAGAAAAAAAATTCCTCTGGATGAACGCAAAGAAGAAGAAGAAACAACAAGTTTATTAACATTGCTAGTCGATATTACTGGCTTCTAACTAAGTGATTGTGAAGACACATGAAGGGTGTAGCATAGGTGGGAGCGCAAGCGCAATTGAAATACCACTACTTTTATCGTTTCTTTACTTATTCAGTCTCTCGGTAGAGATTTGTTCGCAACAGACGAGCATAATCTCCGGCGGGCCTATTCTCGCTGGTCGCGAGATCCGCACAGTGGAAGTATGGGAGATTTGCTCGCAAATAGACAGGCAATATCTCCTGCGGTAGCTATGGCGGGCCTATTCCCGCTGGTCGCGGGGACCGCTATAAGTCAGGTGGGGAGTCTGACGATAGTGCACGCTTTACACAGGTCCGGACACTTGTGATTGACAGATGTGCGCGCCCTCATGGTTCGGGCTCGTACAAGGCCCTCACCTGGGGGACATGGCTGAACGCCTCTAAGCCGGGTCCCTTGGGTGTCAGGGTCTGGCCATAACTCGCCACCGGCTCGTGGTGGTGAGGTCTCGGTGGATTGACGCTGAGCCGCCAGCGTCTGCAGCCTACCTTGTGCCAGAAGTATTGGTTACCCATTCCTCTGGACAACACAAGGTTAGGCCGAGAGAGAGGTCATATCGTTTGGGCATCACATGATTATCTGAAGCTCTGCCCAGACATTGTGATGGAATATTGGCCACATTCCACTCACATACTTTGGTCTGTCAAGACTGCAAGGTGTCTACTACTAACTAAGTGAAGTAAATAAAATACCACTTCAAACATCTTGATACGGACTGGGTAAATGAGCCTTCAAGACAACGCGCTCTCTCACAAAGCACGACTTATACAGCTAACAGCCAAGGATTCGAATACTGGTATGATTATATTCATACTATTATCCGGATTTGGCAGCAGTAGACGTGTTTCCTGTTCTCAAATCTTAAAAAGCTGCTCACGGGAAATATGTTTACAGAGGTGACGAGGTCACACAGCTATTGGTGGCAGTTCTAGTTGGAAAAATAGGGTGTTCTATTCCCAAGGTCTGTTCAAGGTCGCGTAAAGATGACAAAATTGTGTCAATTCATGTGATGGTTTCACTGAAAAATACTAAACACCAGATAAAATGTCACCGCCACTGCCTGTGACTCTTTTCCTGCACTTAATATAGATCATAACAACACTCTACAGTTAAAAGTGGGAAAAACAGCCTTGAGAATACGTGATGATAAACACGATTTCTTTTCCATTTAGAAAAAGCAGAAAAGAAAGTCAAGCAGGGTTGCATTATGTCCCCTTATCTGTTTTAAAACAATTGCATGTGTGAGTGTGTGTGTGTGTGTGTGTGTGTGTGTGTGTGTGTGTGTGTGTGTGTGTGTGTGTGTGTGTGTGTGTGTGTGTGTGTGTGTGTGTGAATAACAGAATATGATAGATGAAATGGGGAAGCGGAAAGGAAGATGACCAGAACATAAGTGGGCGTGTTGTGATAGGCAATATACACATGGCAGATCTGCACTGACATCAAACCACTCGTTGGGCGCCTATTCCCTATGTTTAAAACATGTTCCGTTTGTTTTTTCCCGTGGCCAAGCCGAGAGATAACTGTTCCCAGCAACAACAATATACAGCTGAACTTTTCTTTCTTTCGCCAAATCTCACATTGTCTCCCTTTGTCCCATTGTTGACTTCAGCTTCCGGTCTTTTCACAGTCGCCATATTTTTCAGACACTAATGGCTATAATGCCGAGCTCCATGGCAATAGGCTTACTGTGGGGATTCGTAAGCCTGCTTACTCACGTTCGAAACACTGCTGCACTCAATTTTGGAAGCCGGTCGTTAGAAAAAAATGACAAACTACTTAACGTAAACTTGCCAAGACATCAACAAACAGCAGTAGAATGTTGGTGTTTGCAGCGATGTCCTGTAAAAAAAAAAAGATCTGCAAAATAAATTGACTCTAATATCTTCTTCTTCTTCTTCGTTCATCCGGAGTTTTTTTTTTGGGATGTGATTGCGTTGTGCCTGTTTACAGCAGAGCTGCGTTCTTGCGCCGTTAGGCCGACACATCCGACTTCTGCGGGCATTTGTTGACCGGGTTAACCTTCCCGGGGGTTTCTTAGGACGTTTGACTCTCACTGTTGTGGTGTTATCTCCCCATCCTAGCTGGCCCATATAGAACAGCCAAAGACATCCTGGTCAGCCCTCAAGGGAAGGCAGGGGCAGACCATGGGCATTCCCCGCCATCCAAGGAGGCTTCCATACTTGCAGAGCCAACACACAGCGCTCTGGTACTGGGCTCACCCAAGGAATCGTCACGTCCTGCACATGGCTGCTTAGCCTCACTTCCGTATATTGGACCTTCCGTTCACCATAGGCTGTTCTTCCGGAAACCAGAAGAATGCAGTGTGCAGATGACATCCACACAGTGAGCTTTCGATTCGGACTTTCCGCACAATGGATTTGCTATCCGAGCAATATTCCATTTCGTGCACTAGGACCTTTTTCCACCTTTTTTGAAAGCCCACACAGTGAGCTTTTGATTCAGACTTTCCACATAATGGATTTGCTATCCAAGCAATATTCCATTTTGTGCCACTAGGACACTTTTTCCACCTTTTTTGAAAGCCCACACAGTGAGCTTTTGATTCGGACTTTCCACGTAATGGATCTCCTATCCAGCAATATTTCATTTCATGCCTCTGGGAGGCTTTTGTAACCGACATACCTGTGGTATGAAGTGTGGCAGTCTGAATACTTCTTCATACACCTTTAAATGTCAACCTGTATGTAGTTAAAGTAAACTACGGTCAACTTGAGCTTGTTGATATCTCCATAGAGCTTGTCCTCTAATGAAGCAGGTGTGGGCCAAAATATTTTTCTCTGTTCTGCATATATTGGGCAATCCTGAAGCAAATGTTTTGCTGTCATGTTTCCAGTTCGACAATTTATTCATCGGTATCTCCTATCTTTCGTTTATTGAACAAGTGGTATTTCAGCCTGTTATGTCCTGTGCGGAGTCTGAAGATTGCTACTTGTTCTCTTCTGTCGAGTTTGTAATATGCATCATCCTTCTGGTGGCCTGGATGTTCTGATTCCCATTTGGTTCTATAGGTGGTTTTTATCAACCTCTTTGCCTCATTATAGGTTATGTCTATGTCAGGCTGTGGTAGTCGTCGCCCCTCTTTTGCCAGTCTGTCAGCCTCTTCATTTCCAGGTATACTGCAATGTGATGGGATCCACTGTATTACAACTTTTGGATTTCTGGCATAGACCATGGAGTGCTGCTCTTAGGTCAGCTATTTCTGTGCTGTTATTGCTCTTCAGTATTGAGACAGCTGACTTGGCATCTGTGAAGATAGCTATTTGCTTCTCTTTATTTTCCTCCATCAAGAGCATTTCTGCTGCAGTTTTCAAGCCTCTACCTCCGCTTTGAAATTACTGGAAAACTTTCCAGTTGGCCACTGAATGTGTTTTTTTTCACTCCATTTTTTAAATTTAGGAGAATTCCTCCTCCTCCATTCTCTATTGAATTTTTGGCTGATCCATCTGTATATGCATGGGTCCAATTGCTGCTTGGGTATTGTTCTTTTATGTAGTTTAGGGTTATATCTCTTCTTTCGGTTTCATGCTGAGTGTTCTTTTTCTCAATACCCAGGAATGTTTTCTATCATCTCAGGCAGTTGCTGCTGTCTCCAAGCTGGGAACTTGTCTGCATTGTAAATAGGTTTGACTGTGATATGTTAAGTATGGGATCTGCCCTAATCTTTCGTTTTGCGTTCTACAAAGTTGTACCCCCCCCCCCCTTTTTTAAAAGGGGGAAAAAGGGGGGGCCCTTTTTCCAAAAAAGGGCCACTTTAAACC
>JACEFZ010023765.1:0-32003 GCA_014155875.1 Cepaea nemoralis
GACTTATAAGTTGACGTCTCGATCAGAATAAATTTGGGAAAAATATATGTGTGTGTGTGTGTGTGTTTAAGTGCGTGTGTGTGCTTTGTGGGGTTTTGGGGGCTTTGGCGTGTTTTGTCTGTATGTGTGTTGTGTGTGTGTGTGTGTGTGTGGACATTACATGTGCTGTGTCTCATACCGTAGGGGCTCGGGTCTCCCCCGCAGGCCCCATCCTGGGTGTTCTGGAACCACTGTACTACTGACATTGCCTCACGGCACTGTAGTAGATATCAAGCATCATTTGTATCGGTCTGCCACTGCCTTTTCTGCCGCTGATTATTTCAGTCGTAACGATGTACCTCTGTGTCTCTCTTGTCATTACATGACTAAAGAACACTGTCCTTTTCTTATCGTCGTCATCAAGTGCCTTGCTGACTGTCGCGGGCGATCATACTGCTCCACGTCTTGCGTGAAATATCCAGTGTCATGTATCAGTTCATGTGTTGACTGACTCCCTTTCGTGTCATGACATAAGACTGTCAAGAATTTTCCCTCCTTGTCTTCCCCTATCTTTCTGTCCACAAATCCTTCCAGCTGTCACAACATGCGCCAGTTTTTGTCTTTTCACAATGCAAGCAAAAAATAAAAAAAATGATGACTGCCTCTGATGTATGTGATAAGTTTTTTTTTTTTTTTTTTTCAACCCAACATCCCTCACAATGGTCCTGATTACTCATTTTATCAGTTCAAGTAATTTTCAGCATTCTTCTAAAAAAAAAAAAACACACACACACACACACATCTGCAAAGCTTCTGGAGATTGTTTCGCTTTATTGACTGTCCAGGATTCGCAGCCATATGTTAGAACCGGTTCTATGTAAAATGTAACAATTCTTTTTCTAAGTTCAAATGACAAAGACTTATTTCATAAAACGTGTTCCATTTGATAGAACGCAATTTTTGCTTGTCCTATTCTTTTCTTTATCTCTTTTCTGCATCTTCCATCTGATGTAATTATCCGCCTAGATAATTGAACTTCTGCACTTTGCCAAAAATAACATTTGCACTTTAATTGTTCATGTAAGCACTATTTGTTTCTTTGCTTTCACCAAATGCATATTTCCCCTGATATATATTCTTATAGTTGTGTATAATATTGTACTTTCATTAGCCTCCTCTATGTAATAGACTAGCTTGCTTAAGCCGCGTATGATGTAAGTGCGTATGCACTGTCGCTATCTGCCCTGAACAATTCTCACTGTCTGTAGCTCTCACCGTTAAAACTTAAAACCAGAGTTCAGCTAGCAGCCGTAAGAAAAAGATGCATTTTCTTTCACTCTAAAGTCCAAGTTATTATTTAATAACGTCTATAAAGAGCACGTGTCATATTTTTTTCCCTTGATATTTCCTAGTTGTTGTCTTACAATTCTGATAGGGTTAGATTTCACTAAAATATTTACAACTATGAAATGAATTGCTATTGATATTGTAGGGGATTTTAAATTGTCTGCGTACACGTTGGTAAAAATGAATAATTATACCTAACACTGGGTCGGTGCCAAGCTGAACCAAGATCAACTTAAACTGGGTCGGAGCTACGATTGAGGCCGGAGAAACTGCGACGGAATCAGAGCACGACTTAATCAGGAGTAACTGCGAATCAGAAACAATTAGGAAGTGGACTGGAGCACGCTGCTGAACCAGAACAACTAGGAGTGTATTGGAGCACTGCTGAATCATATCAATCTAGGAGTGTATTGGAGCACTGCTGAATCAGAACATCTAGGAGTGTATTGGAGCACTGTTGAACCAGAACAACTAGGAGTGGATTGGAGTACTGTTGAACCAGAATAACTAGGAGTGTATTGGAGCACTGCTGAATCCATAACAACTAGGAGTGGATTGGAGCACAGCTGGATCAGAAGAACGAGGAGTGGACTGGAGCACAGATAAATCAGGAACAGCTGAGACTGGATTGGAGCCAAACTTAACTAAGAGCTGGATTGGTCCAGCCCCATATTGAGATTTAAATCATATACAGTAGCCGGTACGGCTCTGAAGGACAGTCATAGTGCCTATCCCACAGAGCATTGCCAAGGCCCCGGGAAATCATAGAATACCGTCGTAGGCGGGACTATAAGTAGGGGGTCCCGCCATTTTATCTGCCTCTCTAATCGTTGCAGTTAATGTTAGAGGGGGAGATCTCGAACCCCAAACCAACCAGGAGAGGGCCAGAACCGGCTCCTCTCGACCACATCCCCCGCAAGGGGGCACACTTCCCCTAGGCAGGATTGCCAGATTGGCTTTTAAGGCCAAATCTGATAAATCTGGTGTTTAATAAAAAAATTGAATTGGTCAAGTTAATTGTTATCTTGTTTTAACACTTTTTAGCTCAAACAAATGCAAAATAATAAGCTTAACTTACACTGCTTTTGGTTCATTCTCAAGAATTAACGTAACAACTAACAAGTATTAAACACGTATGGTTTTCGCACTGTTTGTACTGTTTTATGTGCACTCACGCACTGCGCAGCCACCTTACTGTTCAGTTAAGTTTTCAAATTCATTATACCTTCATGGCAAAGTATTTCTTATTACTGAGCCCATTATCATGCCAAAGTGGAAACCATCTTATGATACTAATCGGAAATATAATCAATGGGAAAAGACATTTGTATTGCTCAAGGAATCCCCTGATGGTTCTGAATAGGCATATTGCAAATTGTGCCGGTGTAATATTGTTCCAAGACTTTCAAATCTCGTAAATCATGAAACAGAAAAACACAAGTGGAGTGCGCCACATTCAGAAAAATTCTGACACGAAAATTAATTGCCAACAAGAGGTCTTAGATCTCAAAGAAAGATGCTTATCCATGCTAGAAGAAGCACTTGATCAAGTTAGAAAGCGCCTTCCTTCAGCGAGAAATATATTTAAAGATCTAACCAATTTTAGCCCTGGAATAATCTTAAACCACGCTTATAGACCACTATTTTCGAAATTGCCCTTTTTGCATTTGGCTGGGGGAAAAAATCACACTATTATTGAAGAGCTATACATAAATTACCTTTTATTGATTGGAAGGAAGAAGAACAATTTAAAGAAAAAGGACTGCCCAAAGATACAGAGCAGTTCTGGCAAGGAGTCATGAAACATCCCCAATTTAAAGAGCTTGCTTCTGTTGCTCTTACCTGCTTAATAACATATATTAGCAATGCTGTAGTGGAGAGGATGTTCTCTCTTTTAACATGCATAAAAACCAAAGCAAGGAATAGACTTCAGCTGTCTCTCTTAGACGCAATTATTAGAATTGGAGTAGAACTATTATCTTCAAACAAGTTCTGTAAGGAATTGTTCCTTCATCCAAGGTGTTGAATGATTTTAAAGCTGACATTTTATATTCTAAGGAATCTGTACTGAATTTCTCAACAATGAAGAGGAATACTTATTTGAAGAAGATGTTTTCATGTGATGTAACTATAATTTTATTGGGTAACGTTTGGTTTTTTTTGTGCTTTTTTATTTCATGACTTTGGCTTTATTTGATCAGTGATCTGGCACCCCTGCCCCTAGGTTTGGCCAATACTGGCCTAGGTAGTTTGCAGCTGCAGTTGGAAGAAGACGAACATGCCTATGGATAGAGACTGCTAGACCCAGGGAGAATCTGATTGGCAACCGCGGGTGCCTGCTTTGGGTGAGTGTTGAGTGTATTTAGTATTTTAGTGTAGTAATTAGTGACTAGTTGTGTTTACTTGGAGCAGGGTAAGTTGCGTGTGTGCTGATAATAAAAGCAATGTGAAGGTGGTAGATTTGTTGACACAGGTAGCTGCTACCCATTATTTACAGTGGTGTGTATTAGTGTGGGTTGTAGAAGGTACCATTGGATTTATCATTAACAGTGACTATTGCGGATAATACAATGAGCAATATAGGTGATATTACATTGGGGGATGTGGTGGTGACAATGACGTGCAGAAGGTCTTTGATACCCGGGGTCAACCTCTTGATTGGATGCCCCTAAATTGTTCTTTCCCTAATTCATTCCTTCCCCCCCCCCCAACTCCACTGTGCTTCCCCCTCTCCCTAATTGGATGCCGCCCTCCCGGCTGGATGCCCGGGGCCGTCGTACCCCCCGCACTCCCCTTTGCACGGTGGTTGTCGCGAAATAAACTTGGAGTTGCGATCGATGACAACCAGACCCGACAGTAGTCTGAAAAAAAAAAAAAAACAAGTAATCCTTTGATGTTGTACAGACTGACAAAAATACGTCGTTAAAACTGTCTACACAGTCGGCATTTCTAACTGGGAAACAAAATACATGGCGTCAAAATGTCTACACCTGGTCGGCATTTCTGTATGATGTGGATTGTTCGGGGAACAAATACGTCGCGTTACAATATCTACACCGGTCGGCATTTTGTTAACAAAATTGTTGCTCGAGACGAACAACAACGTCATTTGTCTGCAAGGCGGGAGACGGCATTTGAAGTGCTAGACGGAATGTCTGGACAAGACGCGGAATGGATTCTGTGATGTGGGAACTTCTCGGGTTCACAGACAGCCCGGATCTTTATGTACGGGACAAAGAATTTCCCCAAATGAAAGCAAATTTGACCGCAGATTGACTCCAGTTAGTCTAGAATAGGAGGAGAAAACCAGACTCTGGACTGATTGGCGTCTAGACTTTTTGGTGACGTCACTCAAGCACTGATATAAAACCCAGTTGCGGTAAACAAGTGGAGTGAGTCGGCCAAAAATTCTGAAGTGTTAAGATCGGTGCATTATTCCGAGTTGTGTTCCATGCAAGAAACTAGGGGTGTCAAATTGTTGATAGTTATCGACGGACATAGATCCAGTCTGTGATCGCCTAGTTTCGATTAGCAACTGGAATAGGCATATGGTAGGTTATTAATCATATCTAACTTAGAGTATGATTATGAATAGAGTACAGTAGGTGCGGTGATATAATGTATTATAGGTGCGGTGATATAATGTATTATAGGTGCGGTGATATAATGTATTATAGGTGCGGTGATATAATGTATTATAGGTGTGGTGATATAATTTATTATGATTAGTGATAGAATGTTCTATAAGTGCGGTGCTAGAAAGTATCATAGGAGCGTCGGCACTAGTATTCTATTGTGTGGCTTCAACTAGCTTGTGTGATATATCATTTTACTCAGAGAGTTGAGGACAATGTAGTGGAATAATAATTAGAGAGATTAAGGATGGTTGAGAGGGAGGAGAAGAATGTGAAATGGTAGGATCTTCCAGTAGGGCATCTGCTGGGTTTCTACCCGTTCCTTTATTCTTTCCTGGGGTTGCCATGTCTCAGATCATATGATGAGTTATTTGGCCGTATGACAGAGAT
This sequence comes from Cepaea nemoralis, assembly GCA_014155875.1. Classification (NCBI taxonomy): domain Eukaryota; kingdom Metazoa; phylum Mollusca; class Gastropoda; order Stylommatophora; family Helicidae; genus Cepaea; species Cepaea nemoralis. The sequence continues at coordinate 5,352 of JACEFZ010023765.1, forward strand.
CGGATCTCTGTTATAGATCTGAGTGCTGCTATTGGCCTACACTCACCTAATTCCGGCCAGGATTGAGTTGCCCTCACCATAGTATTCTCTATTCTACAGGTTCCATTTACAGGTCCACGTATGTGTGCTATGATTTTCAACAGTGAAGCTAACACATTTTAGAAGATGATGGCTCAGAATTTGAAGACAGAAGTTGCTTATACCCAAGTTGGTTTGCGGGAACCTGGCTTCTGCTGAGCAGGACATGCTGATGAGATTTATGTTTTAGCAGGTGATAAGTGTATCACTGAACAGTCAGAACATTGTAGATATACACTACTGATACCAGGAACAGTCATACAACTTTATACTGATACCTAGAATAGTCAGAGTATGGTGTTATTATGGGGAATCTTTAAAACCAGTGACACTAGATACATTAAGATTTCCCCAGTAACAGTGACAATAGTCTTAGAATTCTCTGATAACAATCATTTAAATAACAGAGGAAATTCATAGTGTTAAACAGATTGAAGACTCTCATTAGACAGTGTTTGTCATGGGTGTCCAAGCATCCTAGTGGTTCAAGAGACAACGGAGGAAGTCTTCACGTGACCGGAGGAGCATCACCTTGGTGAGGTTGCTTGTCTGGACTAAATGGTGCGAATGTGTTCTCAGCACAGTGATGAAAATGACTATATTCCTAAACACTGATCTGAGTCTATAGACACTTTAGAGTACACGTCACACATTCTACACCTTATATACACACACACACACTTCTCCTACATATACTCTTTGCTTTAATAAATTTCTTGTTTTTATGTGTTGAAGCTAGAGTTGTCAAGTATGTTATGTTGGGGAAGAATGAGAGGCGGCATGATCCAGGGGTGAGTAAGAGTGAGAAGAAGGTGTCTTCAGATTGAGGGAGTGTTTTGGACGGAGTCTGCTGGATATCTCCAGGATAGAGATATTGAATTAAAACAAATGTGGGTGTTGACTCCTCTCACTCCAGGGACGACACTAAAGTGGTAAAGAAGAACAAAATACTACTACGACATTCATTCTTTACACACACGACAGTGGTGAATGTTGTTTTATGTGGTCACCTAATTATTATGGACACATGATAATGATGATGATGATGATGATGATGATGATGATGTTGATGATGATGATAATGATGATGATGATGATGATGATGATGATGATGATGATGATGATGATGATGATGATGATGATGATGATGATTATAAGGTTGATACTGGCCAGGAGATGAGTGGCCCGTGGTAATTTAAGAGGTCACATGTGGACTGTGTAGCTAGGGACAGGCAAGATATGTTATTATGTGGTTGCATTGTGACTTGATCCAGCTATCAATATTGTACTGAGTAGAGGACAGAGGACATGCTATGGGTTTGTGTAGGACACAGAATGTCCTATGATGCTCATGTTCTTACAAGAGGAGGAGTCTGTGCACCCGTGGGACAGAACATATACAAAGTTTCACAGAAAAGTAAACGAATTCTTGCTGTAGATGCTGAAAGACCGGACTGTACCCATGAAGGACAGGTCATCATAAATTGAACTACGCAGTACGCCTAGTCTCAACCCGGCGTATGCGAGACATCTGACTTTCCACGGGTTGCACGAGGGGTAAACACCTTGTGACCACTGGGCAGTCGAGGGGAAGCCAGACGGGCTTTGGACTGGACAGAGAGAGGATGCGTGTCTGAGAGTGTGGCAGGATAGACTCTACTTAGTACTTCAGGATTTGAATAGCTGAGCCGTGTGACTTGTGCTTGTGTGTGTGGCCGCGATACGAGAGCGGAGTGGCTTTATTGTAATGTATTGCTGAATTATCGCCACATTGTGGTATGTTATGAATGTGTGCGAGAACGAACGCTAATAAGACATTATTGTTATTGTGATTATATCCTAATGTAATAAATTATATCTTATTGACTCATGCGTTGACGTCTCACCTATGCTCGCACTATCTACCTGTCTTGAACCCTTCACTTTCAAATACTCCTAGACATTGACACTTGCCTATTAAGAATAAAAATTAAAATGTTCCCACCAATGGCATTGGTTTTGACAAGAGGGTATTTGCAGCGGTGACGTGTTCAGCAATATTTATGGGCAACCTTTTAATTTTGGTTCAGTTTATGTTGTACCGTTCAGTCGTATGACCAATTACTGGAACGATGAAGAGAATCGAGCAGCACTTAGTTTAGTTAACGGAATTTTGATTGTGTAATCACATTTTGATCTTTCGTGTGTGGAATTTTATACCTGCATCTAAAATTAGACACAACTGTTGACATAGATACAAGCTTCTGAGAAGTATAAAACACAAATGTTTGATTGATGCATTATCATTATATAAGCAAATACAATTAAATGTTAGTATAGGTTGCAAATTATAGTTAACTTAAAAGCTGCCAATATCATACAATTTCACATAATGATTTATGAGTAAAATAAATCATCATCATCATCATCATCATCATCATCATCATCATCATCATCATCATCATCACCATGTGCCTTGCCACCTGGCGTGGGCGATCACGTCTCTCCATAAATTACGATCTCCAACATCATTGATCATTTCGTGTGTTGACTCCCTTCCGTGCCATGGCAAAAGACTGTCAAGAATCTTCTCACACTGTATTCCTCTATCTCTCTTTTCGCAAGTTTTTTTCCGGTTATCACAACATGTTCCAGTTTTTGTCTTCTAATAACGTGGCCAAATGACGATGACTGTCTCTTTCTGATGTTTGTGATAAGTTGTCTTTGCGACGCAGCTTCCCTTAAAACACCATGATTGCTAATTTTGACTGTCCAACAAATTTTCAGTATTCTATACAACCAAATCTCCAAGGCTTTCATGATTTTTTTTCGCCTGTTTACTAATTGTCCAGTATATTATTCGTATATTACATCTGGTTCTATGTAACGCACTATAATTCTTTTTCTAATTTTCAAGGACAGTGACATATTGCACAAAATAAAAACATTAAATAAAATTTTTAAATTAATTCTAAAAATAAGATTTGATTCTGTAGAGGCCGACATGGCCGAGTATTTTAACGCGCTCGCACTTTATTACATTTTCCCTGGTGACCGCGGCTCTGTGAGTTCATTGCACACACCGGTCAGCTAGACTTAAACGTTGACTTCTAATCCTTGACTTGGGGACGTAAATTACAAGTACCTCAGACGTCGGAGTTGGTTCGCCTGATGGCGAGGGACACCGGTAATATGGAAAGGAAGGGGTTACGGACGTGTTTCGTATTCCCGAATATCCGGGTTCGAAACACAGCGATGTTGGTTTTTTTTTTTTCGAAAAAGGTATAGGAACCGGTTGTTCAGAAAGCAATGGCAAACTACTAAACGTAAACCTTGCCCAGAAATCACGAACAGCCAAAATGGTGGGGTTGACTGCTTCGCCCTGTGAAGGACATGCAACTAAATTAAATTAACCCAACGACAAAAACCAGCCCAGCTGCGCTCACTAGTAGTAGTAGTAGTAGTAGTAGTAGTAGTAGTACTAGTAGTACTAGTAGTAGTAGTAGTAGTAGTAGTAGTAGTAGTAGTAGTAGTAGTAGTAGTAGTAGTAGTAGTAGTAGTAGTAGTAGTAGTAGTAGTAGTAGTAGTAGTACTAGTAGTAGTAGTAGTAGTAGTAGTAGTAGTAACAGCAGCAGCAGCAGTAGTAGTTTAGTTTAGTCGTTGGATCAACATCACGGCACACGGTTTAACCCATAAGTGCTCCGTTTTCCTCCTAACTCAAGCCTGAGTCTGGAGAAACTCAGCTCAATGCACGAACTCCGTTGCATCGGCGAGGATCCTGAAATACTTTGGGTAGATTTTTAACTCGAAATTAATCCCGGTCAGCTCCGTTAGGCTACTCTTTTTCGATTTCCAACTGCCAAGGGATTTTTTACGTGCGCAACAATACACACGGGCGTCCGATCTCACTACCCAGAGACCAGGGGAAATTTTATTACTGGAAATCCAGGTGCATTTTTTAAATAAATCCCGGTACTCACCGGGGCCTGAACCCGGGACCTCCAGCACTCGAGGCGGACACCATAACTCGAGACCACTCAGCCCTTTAGCAGTAGTAGTAGTAGCGAGTAAGGTCTACGCTCAAGTTCAAAGCGAGTGAACGCAAGAAAGATGTTACTTGTTGGACTATTGTGTCTAGTGGGTGTCCAGAGATCTGCCTGGTCGCTGGGCCTAATGCACTTGCGCTTAAACTCCAGGTGCGCTGATGGCTGGGGTATTGGGTTCAATCCCTAAACGAGCCAGTAGGACGTCAACAATGACTTCTCGTTCAGAAAGCAATGGCAAACTAATGGACGTAACATTGCCCAGAAAATCAATTTGGGGCTAGGGATGATCGCAACAATCTACAAGGTATATTTTTATTGACTGTGGGGTTTTTGAAAATATTGCCGTTCCAAGTTTTGTATTTACCTTTTATGTTGCATGATCTCCACAGAGGGTGAATACAAAACTTAGAACGGCAATATTTTCAAAAACCCCACTGTCATTAAAAATAAACCCTATGCAAAGGACATGTAACATTTTGTTGTAATGGATATCCTTTTTTTTTTTATATATCCAAAATCTGGTCACCCATATGCACAATACACCTTAAGATGTATAAACGTGTCCTTCCATTAACCAACTACCTGGGTTAATATTAAAATAGTAAATAGCTTTCTCAATGAATATAAAAGACGGGTTGATTTTGCACAGTACCTCACTGTTTGTGTACATGGACGTGTTAACAGGCTGCTAACGATACATTCGTTGCACGGTGAGCTGGCTCATGGGACCTTGACATTCGTATTCTGGAAAGTCAAAAAAAAAAGGAGGCGGGGATAGCTGTTAAAACACAAGGAAAGTTGCCGTAAATCACAAACTGTTTAATAAATTCATAACGCAATCATATACAGCTTATTTACAGTTTACATCTCGCTTTGACGTGTTTTTTTTTTTTCTAGTACGGAGCCGAAATAACTACATTTAAGCCAGTATCCCTTAGGAACTAAAAATAACTAGCTTCATGCAGGCATGCAATCCTGCATAGGTTAGTAGGTTGCATGAATATACAGGTGTGATGTCATACTCTGGTATGTTTATTTTCACCTGTGCCGTCTTAATCTAGCTGTTCTCGTTTCCCGACTTGTATTCGTTGAGTTTCCATTATGGTTTGCCGACAGCACATAAAACTGTTTAAAAACAAAGGCAAATAAAATGAATAGGTTGTAGAGAAGATTGAAATATAAGGAGAGTATGGAAGGAATACACAGTGAAGCCAAATACAAGGAACGAAACGCCTGTTGATGTTGTTGTTGTTGTTGTTGTTGTTGTTGTTGTCTTTGTGCTTTCACAGTGTCCCCGTGGCGAAGGGTCATGCCGTCAGCTTCGCGCTCCGAAGGTTGCGGGTTCGATTCCGGGCTACGTCTTTATGTTCACGAATGCATGTTTCTCGGAGACTCTTGGGGGTCGTTGCTGGAGCTGCAGAGTTCGATGTTTTCGGCAGGCCGCACTGCGGAAAGAGACGGAGCCGTATGAGATAAAACCCGGTGCAATGAAGTCTATTCTCTCGACTTTTAAGACTTTTTTTTTTAAGACTTATTGCGTTAAGCGTCGTATGAAGTGGTTATTGAAGTTTCAGAAGCCTGTGACTAGCGACTTTCCTTCAAATGTCTCCATGAATCATGCGATAAATTAGTCAAGGATCAAGTAAATTCCCCACCGCTTTTCTAGACCTGTCGTAAGTTTCCTAAACCCCTGTAACAACCATACACAAGTAAAGGTAATCGGCTGGTAGATACTGCTTTTGGGATGTCAAGTGATAGGCTTTCCACCACTACATGACGCAGTGGGTAGCCAGACCCTTTACTCGTCTCTTAACTTTGGAGTCAATTCTAAGAAAATTATTAAAATTGTGTGGTACCATCTTAGTAGGCTGGTAAGTTAAATTGCGACTACAGCTGGACATGGCAATATGAAATATATATGTGGCTTCTGCGAGAAAGAGGAGAAAGAGAAAACAAACACAGACACAAAGTACATGCATTACAACGAACTCAATTCTGATCATCAAGAAATCACAGTGGGGAGGTGAATAGGAAAGAACAACACCAATAACAATAATAATAGTAGTAGTAGTAGTAGTAGTAGTAGTAGTAGTAGTAGTAGTAGTAGTAGTAGTAGTAGTAGTAGTAGTAGTAGTAATAGAAGTAGTAGTAGTAGTAGTAGTAGTAGTAGTAGTAGTAGTAGTAGTAGTAGTAGTCGTCGTCGTAGTCGTAGTAGTAATAGTAGTAGTAGTAATAGTGGTAGTAGTGGTAGTAGTAGTAGTAGTAGTAGTAGTAGTAGTAGTAGTAGTAGTAGTAGTAGTAGTAGTAGTAGTAGTAGTAGTAGTAGTAGTAGTAGTAATATCAGCAGTAGTAGCAGTAGTAGTAGTAGTCGTAGTAGTAGTAGTAATAGTAGTAGTAGTAGTAGTAGTAGTAGTAGTAGTAGTAGTAGTAGTAGTAGTAGTAGTAGTAGTAGTAGTAGTAGTAAAAGTAGTAGTAGTAGTAGTACTTGTAGTAGTAGTAGTAGTAGTAGTAGTAGTAGTAGTAGTAGTAGTAGTAGTAGTAGTAGTAGTAGTAGTAGCAGCAGCAGCAGCAGCATTAGCAGCAGCAGCAGTAGTAGTATTAGTAATAATAATAATAGTAGTAGTAGTAGTAGTAGTAGTAGTAGTAGTAGTAGTAGTAGTAGTAGTAGTAGTAGTAGTAGTAGTAGGAGCAGATGCAGCAGCATCAGTATTAGTAGTATTATAGTAACAGCAGCAACAGCAGCAGTAGTAGTAGTAGTAGCAGCAGCAACAGCAGTAGTAGTAGTAGTAGTAGTAGTAGTAGTAGTAGTAGTAGTAGTAGTAGTAGTAGTAGGAGTAGTAGTAGTAGTAGTAGTAGTAGTAGTAGTAGTAGTAGTAGTAGGAGTAGTAGTAGGAGTAGTAGTAGTAGTAGTAGTAGTAGTAGTAGTAGTAGTAGTAGTAGTAGTAGTAGTAGTAGTAGTAGTAGTACTAGTAGTAGTAGTAGTAGTAGTAGTAGTAGTAGTAGTAGTAGTAGTAGTAGTAGTAGTAGTAGTAGTAGTAGTAGTAGTAGTAGTAGTAGTAGTAGTAGTAGTAAAGTAACGTTAAACACATATCTAAACATTAGCTAACCCACTACTAATCCGTCAGTTCGATCGTAGTGATCTTCATCAATCAGAGCACAAATAGAAATAGATCTGAAGAAAAAAAAATGTAAATAAAAATACACAGAGGTTCAAACAGAAAAGTGTAAATAAGGGGATTGGTAGGCTGGGTCGACCCCTCAGCTGTAGTGATTGGGGAAAAATTGTCCTGCCTCTGCTGGGGATTGATCCCAGACTTATGTCTTGGCTAGTAATTGATAAAAACCTCTACTGGAAGGGGGGAGGGGGAAGTGGAAGTCACAAGAGCAGGAGTTTAGGAATGTAATAACAAGATGCAAGATCAGATGAATATTGAAGATTTATAAAGATGGAAATTAATATCAAAATTTAAGATAATATTACGAGTTAAGACACTATCAAAATGTAAGATAATATCAAGAGGGAATATAATATCAAGAGATAGGATAATATCAAGGAGGAAGATACGAGGGGGCTTCAAATGAAAACCTTAAATGTTGTGATATTTTTGTTCATAAGAGAATATTCTGAAAAAGTAAAGAACGAATGTATCATTTTTCGATGTAGTCATCACAGAATTCACGCCGTATTCAAACGTCCTACTACAACATACACTTGCTGGACTGATAGGCATGCCTCACTATACTGGACCTTCATTCGCCGGTGAATTTCTATAGGTTTCACCGCTTCACTGATAAAAAATACGGATAACAGAACGCTGCTCATCTTTGGTGCTTGTCAAAAGTGTCCTTATGACGTCACGATGTTCGTCAGCACCTTAATGTCATGTGCTTAACACTCTTGACATCCTTACCAACAATATTGACAGGTTACAAGGCAATGGAATGGTTATTGTATTTTCGATCACACTTTAAGGTTGTCATGTGAAGCTCTCTCGTACTATCAAGAATTAACATAATGTCTAGAATTAGGATAATATCCAGAGTTAAGATAATATCCAGCGTTATGATAATATCAAGAGGTAAGATAATATAAAGAGGTTAGATAATATTAAGAGGAAGGATCAAATCAAGAGTAAAGATAACATCAAGACTTAAGATAATTTCAAGAGTAAAGATAATATTAAGAGTTAAGATAATATCAAGAGTAAAGATAATATCAAGAGGGAGGATAATATCAAGAGTAAAGATAATATCAAGAGGGAGAATAATATCAAGAGGTAAGATAATATCAAGAGGGAGAATAATATCAAGAGGTAAGATAATATCAAGAGGTTAGATAATATTAAGAGGGAGGATCAAATCAAGAGTAAAGATAATATCAAGGCTTAAGATAATTTCAAGAGTAAAGATAATATTAAGAGTAAAGATAATATCAAGAAGGAGGATAATATCAAGAGTAAAGATCATATCAAGAGGTAAGATATTATCAAGAGTTAAGATAATGTCAAGAGTTAAGATAATATCAAGAGTTAAGAGCATTTTACTGCTGTTGTTGATGTCGTGGCAAGTTTACGTTCAGTAGTTTGCCTTTGCTTTCTGAACAACCGTTTCTCATATCAATTCGTTAAAACCCAGCGAAATGCGGTCCGCTGCCAAATCAGTCACGGCTGTGTTTAAACGCGGGTAAGAGGGCGTACGAATCGCGCCCGAAACTCTTCGCCACGGAGCGCGGCTACTGTTAAATTACAAGTGTATAATCTTTACAATATCAACGTCAAAAACAACTATCTCCCCAGGTTAAAAATCAATGCCAGTCCAATGTATTCAAGTTGCACAATCCAGGTCAAATGGTAATTGTATCCTTGTGACATCTAGATGCTATTCCATTATACGAATTTGATTCCACATACTTCGTTACCAGGATGTACTGATTTAAAAGTGCAGGTGGGAAGAGCAGTGGATAGGCCAGACGTAATCAACGCAATAAGAGAATCTGGGCGAACGAGTGACTACAAGGACCCTCGGGAATCTGCGTCTTTGCCCAGAGTGAGAGAGATGGGGGTGAAACGGGAAGCCGCCAGACATGAACATTGTGTCAAGAGCATGTGACATTTGATAAACCATCACAGAACGGGTACTATCATTCGATATATGCTGGCGGAGATGATGAGGGGGAGACCGAGGATGTCTGTCTGTCTGTCTGTCTGTCTGTCTGTCTGTCTGTCTCACTCACTCTCCTTTCATTCTCTCAAAGTCTGTCTGTCTGTCTGTCTGTCTGTCTGTCTGTCTGTCTGTCTGTCTGTTTGTCTGTCTGTCTGTCTCACTCACTCTCCTTTCATTCTCTCCAAGTCTGTCTGTCTGTCTGTCTGTCTGTCTCACTCACTCTCCTTTCATTCTCTCCAAGTCTGTCTGTCTGTCTGTCTGTCTGTCTGTCTGCTCACATAATAAAAACGATGCATATAGCACTTGTGGATCTAACATACACATCTATAGATTCTCGCCAGTGCAACGAAACTCGATCACTGTTGAGATTCTTCTTACTTCTTGTATGATCTGTGGGCCGAACCTGGAAAACTTACTGCACAATTAGTGCTCAGTGTGGTGATTTAGAACACAAACCAAACTGGACAGTGAAGGTGATCATTTAGAAAACAAACCAAACTGGACAAACATAGAATAAACAATGTAAAACTATTTAAAAAAATAACTATTTCAGTCATTCCAAAGAATTCATTTATTACCGTGAAATGTAGAGGAACCATCAGTCTTGTTGTATTGTGGCAAACACATGCTTCCCTGCAGCATAAGAAAAGAGGAAATAGCAGAAAGCAACAATTAGAGAGAAGAACACGGCTAGACAATCAGAAAGAGAGTCAAACAGTAAGATTGTGGTCAGTATGGCCGAATGGATACTAGAGCTCGTTCTTACAAGTACCCCAGAAATCGGAGTGGGTTTGCCTGATGGCGAGGGACACCGGTAATAGGGAAAGCAGGCATACATCAGTTCAGTGCACTAGCCGTAGTAGCACGTGTGTGGGCCACGCTTGAGGTCAAAGCGAGCGAACGAAATAAACAACAATAAGATAGAGCTAATTAACATTGGGTGAATTGTGGGAAGGGTCAATACTGCAGTTTCTATTGTGATACGTGGAATATATCACCATTGAAGTGTCGAAACATTTTATAATGCCTGGATTAGAGACCATTTCGTGGTGTTAATCTCTCCCCCACAGTACCATTCTCTCCAAGCCGTGATGATCTACCCTTTCTTCTGTACCATCTTCTGCCACTCTGCCCGAAGCATGCGTGACTTCACTTTTCTCAACTTAGTTTGTTAGTCACTATCTTAGATACAGGTGGAAGCAATATTAATGTGTGTTCTCTTCCTCCTCCTACACTTCTTCTTCTTCTTCTTCTTCATCTTCTTCTCTTCTTCTTCTTCTTCTTCTTCTTCTTCTTCTTCTTCTTCTTCTTCTTCTTCCTCTTCTTCTGCTTCTTCTTCTTCTTCTTCTTCTTCTTCTTCTTCTTCTTCTTCTTCTTCTTCTTCTTCTTCTTCTTCTTCTTCTTCTTCTTCTTCTTCCTCTTCTTCTTCTTCTTCCTCTTCTTCTTCTTCTTCTTCTTCTTCTGCAACTACAACTGCTCGATGTCTAAATCCGACACACTGGCCCCTAACTTTCAGAGCCTTTCTTAACCAGTCCTACGCACGTACCTCGAAGTAGGATCAAGAACAGGGAATATCTATTCGTGTTCTACTGACCTAATTTGTGCCGTGCAGTTTATTATGATCATACTTGTGTTTGCAAACACACAATTGCTGCAGTAGTTTATGCTACAGTGTTTATTATGCCTTCATTCCATCATATAGGCATTTTTGTTCTTATTGTACAGTTTAAAACCCAAAAGTGTAGTTTTTCTCATAACAAGTTGTGCACAAAACAACAAAGAAAGACTCTCCGTCAACGTAATCCTAACACAATGGCCGGTCCCTCTCTTCCTCCCATGCGAATCTCCTTATTCTGCAGAGCTCTCTCCGAATGCCAAGGTCCACCGGTGCACAACATGTTAAACCGCCCTCGGCGATTGGCTAGGTTTCTGTTGCCAGCATGAGGTCAATAAACTGGCACGAGCCTGGTAGAAGAACGCCAGTGCAGTTGTCCCAGTGCCGGTAATGACGCGCTGTCTGTAAACTGGACTTCCGTTAGTAGCCGATATAACGGTAAAAAAAAAAGTGTGCGTGCCTTTTGCGATTAAACGCGGTTTGATTTTCTAGGGAATGTTATCTGCAATTGTGCGCCGCTGTTTTCTACACGAGAAGTCAACGTTTTATGTTCAACTTAATGTGGCAGTGTGTTATAAACTGCAGCTCTGAATACTCAAATACTGCCTATAAAACAATTGCACGTTCTACATTACAATTACAAATACTGAAATACCGACATAAAAAAAAGAATAGGATGCGCCACATTTTAATTGATAATGCTCAAATACTGACAGGTAAATCAGTGGTGCGTTTTTTTGTAACTCACAATTTCAATCTCTGAATGATAATACAGTTATGTGTTTTCTACACGGCAACTTATAATTTTCGAATATTTTCTTTCTTTTTTTTTTTTTTTTTTGCATATCCTTTACAGGACATCGCTGTCAACATCAGCATCTTTCAGCTGATTGTCGAATACAAACATAAAAATCCTTATCACGCCTTGAATGTTGCTTTGCTGATCCGACAGCTTCTGTAACTTGTCTTGTTCCAGATGTATTGCTGTTACTTTTCCTCTGGAGTAAACTAGGCAGAGAGAGAGAGAGAGAGAGAGAGAGAGAGAGAGAGAGAGAGAGAGAGAGAGAAGGGAGAGAGAGAGAGAGAGAGAGAGAGAAAGAGAGAGAGAGAGAGATCATGCTGCATGGGCAACACATGGTCTCTAAATTCAGCCCAGGCTTTGTTTTATTGAGACTATTAACTTCATTTTACAAACTAGCTTCTGTCAAGACGGCAAGGTGTCAGTCAAAGAATCCTTTTCAGTTCAGTTCAGTCCTTGATACTAATGGCCCCGTTAAACCATCAAATTATTGATTTCATTATAGTCGGGACCCTTCTCGTACTTCATCTTTCGTAATCGGAGATGCGTATATCTGCTTCCTAGAAGATCACGAGAACCCTTCCACACATTCTAGGGTGCAATGGGCATATGGTGCCTAACCCTTATATCCATAGATCAATTTGCAATCAGAGAGTGGTGTGGTTAGTATTACACCGACCTTCTTTACTTCCCAGGAATGTCCTGGTACCAATTTTACAATGGGTCGACCTGGGAGCCCAGATATATTTTAAACTTTTGAATCCTCCCCCACTCGTATTGAACCCCTGACCATCAGGCCTATAGGTGAGTATTCGGCCATTACCCTAAAGCGGCTCCTCAACTGAGAACACAGTCATTTTAACTGAGATGTGAGATAGAATGTCCGCTGATTGTCTCTGCTGCTATGGTTCCTGTCGGTCTGACCCTCATTGAAAGTCTTAAGAATTATCTCCAAAAATATTAACACAGAACAAAGAACTCTCTTATGCTCGGGATGCTCGGGAAACAATAGCTATCTAACTTTTGTGCAAGGATGTTGACAGGTGGTTCTGCTATAGAGGCCGTAAAAACGAGAGGCAGTTTAATTTACACAACATACATACCATCCCAGATAACATAACATAACTTCTGGTACATAACATACCAGATTACATAACATACTAATTTACATAACACGCCAATTTACACACCAATTTACATAACACGCTCATTTATATTACATACCAATTCACCTAACATACCATTTCATCTAACATACTAATGCACATAACACGCAAATTCACATAACACACCAAATCACATAACACACCAATTCACATAACACTCCCTAACACCCAGACAACCCCGAAGTACTCATCTATACAGATGGATCTGTTGTAAAGAAGCAGAGAAGTGCATGGGCATTTACAGCCCGTTCAGCAGGCCGAACCGTTCAAGAATCCAGTGGTGCCCACCAGTGGCGTCACTGGGGTTGGTGTCACCCAGTGCGGTAAACTCTTGGTGTCACCCCTCTAGACTTTCACCATGGTCTTCTTCCGAGTGTTCCTGTACCATATATAATCGCATATAGTAATGTTTGTAAAATAAGTCAAAAAGTTAATAAGGACATAAGAAAGAAAACAAATTGAACAACATAACTTCAATACTTCAGGTAAAACATAAATAAAGAACTTCGACAAACTCGGACAAAGTTAAATTGTTGTTATTTTGCTATGTCTGCTTTGTCAAATTTGCAATTTTGTTATTTTGGTGTCACCCCTTGATGGTGTCACCCGGTGCGACCCGCACCCCCCCCCCCCCCTAGTGACGCCCCTGGTGCCCACACTATGCCCATGAGCATTATACCAACGTGTGTGTACTAAGTGATTCAATGAGCATGATTCGGAAGGTCGAAGCAGTGGACTGAGTCGCTGAGGAAGGCTGTTGTCCGTAAAGTCACCTTCATCTTCGTCCCGGGACATGCGGGAGTCGAGGGAAATGAACGAGCTGATAAACTGGCTGGCTCTGCACCCCCTGCAGATGGCCAGCTCATGGATCGTGCCGATGTTATTAACGTCCTTAAAGACATGTTGAGAACAGAAGACTTTGACGTCAGTGAATCCACATCGCTGTCCAGGATGAAAGACTTGGGAGTAAGAATTGGCACGGCCAGACACGAGAAGTACATCGGGAAAACGAGGTGCCTCGTTAACCAACACAGAACTGGCACTATTAGCCACCGAACGTTGATGCATATGCTGGGGGGAGAATCTGAGCGCCTATAGACCTGTCCGGAGTGCAATGAAGATGCTCAACTGATAACTGATAACTTAACTGATAACCCTAACGGAAACTCATACACACGCCATACCGGCATGAGAAATCTGCACCAACCTCAGATCAGACAGAGGCAACGGCCTCTCCCACGTCGGTTCAGATTAGTTTAGACTCTTAAAGGGTTAGAATAACTCAAAACAAGACCGTCTTCACAGAGCCGTCTTTCTAGCCGTCTTATGCCCCAGATAGATTACAAATCTGTGCCAGTGAAAGTGACCCTTGGCAAAAGGCCAAAATCAGGTGCCAATATTGTAGCGTCGGTACAAATGTTAATATCGGTACAGGAGATAGTCTCGGTACTAGTGTTAATGAGGGTACAGGTGTTAAAAACGGTACAGGGGTTGGTCTCGGTACAAGTGTTAATCATGTTACAGGTGTTAATATCGGTATAGGAGATGGTCTCTGTACAAGTGTTAATGAAGGTACACGTGTTAATAACGGTACAAGTGTTAATAACGGTGCATGTATTAGTGTCAGTACAGTTGTTGGTGTCGGTACAGTTGTTGGTGTCGGTACAGTTGTTGGTGTCGGTACAGTTGTTGATGTCGGTACAGTTGTTGGTGTCGGTACAGTTGTTGGTGTCGGTACAGTTGTTGGTGTCGGTACAGTTGTTGGTGTCGGTACAGTTGTTGGTGTCGGTACAGTTGTTGGTGTCGGCACAGTTGTTGGTGTCGGCACAGTTGTTGGTGTCGGTACAGTTGTTGGTGTCGGTACAGTTGTTGGTGTCGGTACAGTTGTTGGTGTCGGTACAGTTGTTAGTGTCGGTACAGTTGTTAGTGTCGGTACAGTTGTTAGTGTCGGTACAGTTGTTGATGTCGGTACAGTTGTTGGTGTCGGTACAGTTGTTGGTGTCGGTACAGTTGTTGGTGTCGGTACAGTTGTTAGTGTCGGTACAGTTGTTGGTGTCGGTACAGTTGTTGGTGTCGGTACAGTTGTTGGTGTCGGTACAGTTGTTGGTGTCGGTACAGTTGTTGGTGTCGGTACAGTTGTTGGTGTCGGTACAGTTGTTGATGTCGGTACAGTTGTTGGTGTCGGTACAGTTGTTGGTGTCGGTACAGTTGTTAGTGTCGGTACAGTTGTTGGTGTCGGTACAGTTGTTAGTGTCGGTACAGTTGTTGGTGTCGGTACAGTTGTTGGTGTCGGTACAGTTGTTGGTGTCGGTACAGTTGTTGGTGTCGGTACAGTTGTTGGTGTCGGTACAGTTGTTAGTGTCGGTACAGTTGTTGGTGTCGGTATAGTTGTTGGTGTCGGTACAGTTGTTGATATCGGTACAGTTGTTAGTGTCGGTACACTTGTTGGTGTCGGTACAGTTGTTGGTGTCGGTACAGTTGTTGGTGTCGGTACAGTTGCTGGTGTCGGTACAGTTGCTGGTGTCGGTACAGTTGCTGGTGTCGGTACAGTTGCTGGTGTCGGTACAGTTGCTGGTGTCGGTACAGTTGTTAGTGTCGGTACAGTTGTTGGTGTCGGTACAGGTTTAGCCTCTTTACAGGTGATGATACAGTTGCCTGTGTTTTTATCCGTACAGGTGTGAGTGTCGGAACATGTGTGAGTATGGGTAAGTGTCTTAATGTAGATACTGGTATTACTATCATTACATGTGTTAATGTCGACACATATGTTACTATCATTACAGGTGTGAATGTCGTTACATGTGTGAGTATCATTACAGATGTCAATGTCTATACAGGTGTGAGTATCTTTGCAGGTGTTAATGTCGATACAGGTGTTACCATCATTACAGGTGTTAATGTCGATACAGTGTTAGTACCGGTACAGGTGCTAATTCGGATACAATGTTTAGTATCTGTACAGGTGTTAATGTGGATACGTGTAATAATGTCGGTACATGTGTTAATGTGGATACAATGTTTAGTGTCTGAACAGGTGTTAATGTGGATACGTGTAATAATATCGGTACATGTGTTAATGTGGAAACGTGTAATAATTTCGGTACAGGTGTTAATATGGATACAATGTTTAGTGTCTGAACAGGTGTTAATGTGGATACGTGTAATAATTTCGGTACATGTGTTAATGTGGATACGTGTAATAATTTCGGTACAGGTGTTAGTGTCGCTACTGGGTTTAAATGAGGATAAATGTGTTAAGCCTGCGCTGTGGAGAAGAGCTTTTGAATGCAATTCGTAATCCCGCATTCCGCGTTTGAAACACAGCTGAAGGCGATTTGGAAGCAGACCGTCTTGCGCTGGTTTTCATTCAATGGTATGGGTTACAGTTGTCCAGAAAGCATAGGCAAACTACTGAAAGTACACTTGCCACGAAATCACAAATAGCCACAAAGTGCTGGGGTTGACTGCATTGTCCTATAAAGCGTACGCAGCTGTTACCTTTTTTCTGCATATCCCTTTCAGGACGTTGCAGTCAACAGCAGCATTTGTCAGCTGCTGTTGATGTACTAGGAAAGATTACGCTCAGTGGTTTGCCATTGCTTTCTTAGCGACCGGCTCACACACCCCGTAAGTTAGCAACGCGGCGAGAACCGCTACCGATTCTCGCACAGGTACGTTACTCACGAGAATATACGGGATTACGGAGAAATGTTTTACATGTGCTAATGTGGATACCGGCGTTAAGTGACAATACAGGTGTTAGTCTGGGTACACGTTAGTATGGTTTTAGATACAGGTATAAAGAGATATTCCTTAAGGAAACTAATGTCGTGGTGACATTAATCATTAATCGTGCAGGACTTTAGATCTCCTCTTTGCCAAGACGAGACTGGATGGTGGACTTTATATTGCCGAGGTCAAACCCAAATCTTCGAGAACACCACTGAGTGACGCAGCTGAGTAACTTAGTTCTATTGCTATAAAACAAAGTTAGTCAATCGGACACAGCTCAGCAGTGATGCAGATGAGTAACTTAGTTCTATATCTACAAAACATACCTCTTCAGTCCCGGGAAGGCTAACCCGGTCAACAAACGCCTGCAGAAGTCGGATGTGTCGGCCTAACGCTGCAAGATCGCAGCTGTGCTGTAAGCAGGCACAACACAACGACGTCCGAGTGAGAGTCGAATGTCTTTCGAAACACCCGGGAAGGCAAACCCGGTCAACAAATGCCTGTAGAAGTCGGATGTGTCGGCCTAACGGTGCAAGAACGCAGCTCTGCTGTAAACAGACACAACGCAATCACGTCCGAAAAAACTCTCCGGATGAACGCAAACGAAGAAGAAAAAGAAGAAGAAGAAGAAGAAGAAGAAGAAGAAGAAGAAGAAGAAGAAGAAGAAGAAGAAGAAGAAGAAGAAGAAGAAGAAGAAGAAGACGAAGAAGAAGAAGAAGAAGAAGAAGAAGAAGAAGAAGAAGAAGAAGAAGAAGAAGAAGAAGAAGAAGAAGAAGAAGAAGAAGAAGAAGAAGAAGAAGAAGAAGAAGAAGAAGACCTCTTCAGCCGCCGGACACAGCTCAGCAGTGACTCAGGTCTATTTTCCCTGCAACGTGTGTCCTTGTGTTTCCTCGCCAATAGTTAACACGCAAGTCTGCTGTGATGATTCATTCAGTCGTGAGCTTGATTTATTCAGATTTCTAAAACAAATATTTACATTCTAATGGGGCTAGTGTTGAAAAGAAGAATGTCACTGAAGTAGAAATTGTATCTCTTTTTGTCCACGGAGCCGCCGTTGTGGCAAAGGAGTTTCGAACGCTGGTTTTTGTACAATAGTACGAGTGCTGGTCGTTCAGAAAGCAATTATTGCAAACTGCTGAACGTAAACTTGCCAAGAAATTACAACAACAAAATAAAAGAAAATACTGGATTGACTCCGAAGTTCCGTAAAGGATATGCAACTAACTTTTAACTATGCCCACGGACAAAACTACTTGACAATTCAAAATCTCCATCAACAATAAAGAATTTGAACTTGTCACAAGTTGTGAATATTTTGGCTACTTAATCAATGACAAACAAGACCCGACATTCGTCTGCAAAAATAGGCAACCCTTTGATGTTCTATAGACTGAGAAAAATAAGTCGCGTCAAGATGTCTACACACGGTCGGCATTTTGTTATGATGTGGGTTGTTCGAGAAACGAAGAATAACGCCAGACGGCTGCCAGTGCGGTTGTTAGCCTTTGAAGTGATAGACGGAATGTCTGGCCAGACGTCAGATGGAGTCTTGTGATGTGGATAAGGTCTCTAGATCACAGACAGGAGACAATTTCCGAGATGAAAGGGGACACCAGTCAGATGTTCACATTCAGTTGGGAAAAATAAAGAGAAAAACAACTAGTGTGGCTTTAACTAGCTTGTGTGATATATCATTTTACTCAGGGAGTTGAGGACAATGTAGTGGGATAATAATTAGAGAGATTGGGGGTGGTTGGGAGGGAGGAGAGGAATGTGAAATGGTAGGATCTTCCAGTAGGGCATCTGCTGGGTTTCTACCCATTCCTTTATTCTTTCCTGGTGTTGCCATGTCTCAGATAATGTGAGAAGCTATTTGGCCGTATGACAGAGATCGGATCTCTGTTATAGATCTGAGTGCTGCTATTGGCCTACACTCACCTTATTCCGGCCAGGATTGAGTTGCTCTCACCATAGTATTCTCTACTCAACAGGTTCCACGTAGGTGTGCTATGATATTAAACAGTGAAGCTAGAACACAGTTTAGAAGATGATGGCTCAGGATTTGAAGACAGAAGTTGCTGAGAGGCCTCTACATTGGGCTTATACCCAAGTTGGTCTGCGGGAACCTGGCTTCTGCTGAGCAGGACAGGCTGGTGATACTTATGTTTAGCAAGTGATAGTTGTGCCACTGAACAGTCAGAACATTATATATATATATATATATATATATATATATATATATATATATATATATATATATATATATATATATATATATATATATATATATATATATATACAACACTGATACCAGGAACATTTATATAAAGTTGTAGAAATACCTGGAACATTCAGATTGTGGTGTTAATATGGGGAATCTTTACAACCAGTGACACTAGATCAATTAAGATTTCCAAAGTAACAGTGACAATAGTGTTATAATTCTCTGAGTAACAAACAGTTAATAACAGAGGAAACTCATAGTGTGAATTAGATTGAAGACTCTCATTAGACAGTGTTTGTCATGGATGTCCAAACATCTGGATGCCTCGAGAGATAGCGGAGAAACTCTTCACGTGACCGGAGAAGCATCACCTCGGTGAGGTTGTTTGTCTGGAATACATGGTGCTAATGTGTTCTCAGCACAGTGATGAGAATGACTATACTCCTGAACACTGATCTGAGTCTATATACACCTTATAATATACGTCACACATTCTACACATTATATACACACACACACACTTCTCCTACATATACTCTTTGCCTTAATAAATTTCTTGTTTTTTATTTGTTGAAGCTAGAGTTGTCAAGTATGTTATGTTGGGGAAGAATGAGAGGGGGCATGATCCAGGGGTGAGTAAGAGTGAGAAGAAGGTGTCTTCAGATTGAGGGAGTGTTGTGGACGGAGTCTGCTGGATATCTCCGGGATAGTGATATCGAATTAAAATTGTTGATTCCCCTCACTCCAGGGACGACACTAAAGTAGTAAAGAAGAACAAATAACTACTACGACATTCTTTACTTACGACAATAATGAACAAGAAGTTGGAAAGTTGAATTGAAATAATGGAGATGAAGAAATACATAAAAATAGTCAAATACATTGATTATGTATAGCTGGAAATAAAATGAGAATTAACGAAAGAAATAAATTAGAGAAAAGGTAAATTTGTTAGCCACATGAATCGACAAAGCACTTTTGTAAAAATATATACTGGAGGAAAGAGACGAAGGCAGACGAACAAGAGGTAGACAGCTGAACAAGTGAGAAGATAACATCAAGAGAAGAGTGAAAAGCAGTCTGTTTGAGTGAAAAGAGAGAGAGAGAGAGAGAGAGAGAGAGAGAGAGAGAGAGAGAGAGAGAGAGAGAGAGAGAGAGAGAGAGAGAGAGAGAGAGAGAGAGAGAACACACGAACAAACAAACTTTATTTTCAAAGTGTTAAGAAATGGGCATGCAGGCCCGTCTGGCAATCTTCCCTTCTAATCTTTCTGCTCCCATACATTATTTCATTCATACATCACTTATGGAGCTAATCTTAGACAACAACAGAACAATAAGAATTAAACCGCATGAAAAATGTGCAATAATCAACAATACATAACTCACTAAAATGAAGTTTTGACATTGCAATTATAATTACCTAAGGTAGCTGTAACATACCACAGTTAGGATTATGTTTATTATACTAGTTGTCATTTGGGATAATTATTATTATTATTGTTATTATTATTATTATTTTTCAATTTATTTTAGATGTGTCGGGTATACGGTGCTAGATCGACATGTTTAGAATGGTCCTCAGTCGATGTTTGATGTGGACATGTCCCGCCGGCATAAACGTGAGGTCGTCCAGAGACAATGGCAGCCTCACGGAGTGTCCGGGTGACAGGAGTCCTAACTTACAGTATGGGTGGGTGGGTGTGTGTGTGTGTGTGTGCGTGCGTGCGTGCTTGCGTGCGTGCGTGCATGTGTGTGTGTTCAACAGAGAGAGAAAGACAGAGAGCGAGACAGAGAGAGAGAAAGAAGGAAAGAGAGATAGATAAAGACGTAGAGAGAGGACGACAGAAATAGATATATAAAGAAGTAGAGAGAGATGTAGATAAAGAAGTAAAGAAAGCAGATAGAGAGAGAGAGAGAGAGAGAGAGAGAGGAGAGAGAGAGAGAGAGAGAGAGAGAGAGAGAGAGAAAGGGAGAGGAGAGAGAGAGAGAGAGATGAGAGAGAGAGAGGAGAGAGAGAGAGAGAGAGAAAGGGAGAGAGAGAAAGATATAAAGAAAACGTGACAAAGAGAGTAACTTAATCTTCATGAAAAGAATGATGACGCTATTCGTCTGCCGCAGTTTCCTGTATTAAGGAAGCGTATTGGACGACAAGGGACGTTAATGAGGCTTCACTGTTTCTGCCTTCAGATCAAAAGGCCCGGTCAGGCTATTGATCCTCGGCTGCAGCAGACTTGGCCAGAGATGCGTGAAGATGGTTGGGTAAACAGATATGACACAATCGGAGCACGTAATTGCATTAGACAACTGAATACAGTCATTACCGCGCATTGTTAGTTGCATGTTATTTATAGGACGCTGCAACAAGAGAAGCTGGCAACGTCAAATAGATTTGACAGAAAGTTTTTCTTGTCTCATGTATAACTTCCTGTCAAATCTGTTTCACACTGTCAGCTTCTCTTGTCTTATGTATATCTTCCTGTCAAATCTGTTTCGCATTACCAGCTTCTCTTGTCTCATGTATACCTTCCTGTCAAATCGGTTTCGCATTGCCAGCTTCTCTTGTCTCGTGTATATCTTCCTGTCAAATCTGTTTCGCATTACCAGCTTCTCTTGTCTCATGTATATCTTACTGTCAAATCTGTTTCGTATTGCCAGCTTCTCTTGTCTCATGTATATCTTCCTGTCAAATCTGTTTCACATTGTCAGCTTCTCTTGTCTTATGTATATCTTCCTGTCAAATCAGTTTCGCATTACCAGCTTCTCTTGTCTCATGTATATCTTCCTGTCAAATCTGTTTCGCATTACCAGCTTCTCTTGTCTCATGTATATCTTCCTGTCAAATCGGTTTCGCATTGCCAGCTTCTCTTGTCTCGTGTATATCTTCCTGTCAAATCTGTTTCATATTTTCATATCTGTCTCCCACCCCGTCCCCCGCCCTAATTGCCAGGATGATTGACGTCAGTAGTTATTATTCGCGACCTCAAACCATCACAAGTCTTGCATGAGGTCGGTGTTTTTGTCCCATTTATGCCATGTACCCTAGTCATCCCGATTTGTATCTTCTCCTGACTCTTTTCCCATCGCGCTTACCCATTGTAACCAAGTTTTCAAATGTACTTCTGCTCACAACAATATATGTATCTCGACTATCTACGACCAATTTCTCTATTCAATTTACAGTTTTCATTTGCTTGTTTTTTAAACAGACATGTAACATTCATTCTTTTCTGCCTTTGCATATTTCTCAGAAACCACAAACGTCACAACCCATTCTAATATCTCCATAAGTCAATTCTGGTCAGCAGTGTTTTGATATGTGGTGTAATTATCATTTATAAGCTGACATGAAGAAATCGTGGCTCAACTTTTAATTCTAAAATGAGCTTGTAAAAAGATGGTTTTCAAGTGCGTATATTAAGAGTTAATATGCATTTCTTTTATTATTAGAATCTATTTACACGCGTTGCGGTGTGTTGGTCATGTGGTGCTAGCCCAATATTTGTATAGATCACTCAGCACTTCAAGAATGATGTGGTCAATATTTGTATAGATCAATCAGCACGCCATGGATGATGTGGTCAATATTTGTAGAGATCAATCTTTTGCATATCCTTCACAAGACATCGCTGTCAACACCAGCATCTTTCAGCTGTATGTTGATTTCTTGGCAAGATTACGCTCAGTAGTTTGCCACTGCTTTCTGAGCGGCCGGCTCACATACCCCGTAAGTTACCGATGCGATTCGAACCACTGCTGATTCTCACCGTCATCACGTTACCTACGAGAGTATACGAGATTACGGAGGAAAGTCGCTAACCTCTAAGCTACGAAGCCGGCACACCATGGGTGATATGGTCAATATTTGTATAGATCAATCACCACTCCAAGGGTGATGTGGTCAATAGCACACTGGCAGTCTTTACTTTTCAGGACGTTTTCTGGTACCAATTTTAGAAGGGCTTGACCTGGTTTGGGAGCGTAGCTAGTTTCTAAAAAAAAAATACCCCCCTCAAAATGGATTTGTACACATGAACGCCCGCCCGGTATGCAAGCCAGCAAGCACTGCGCTACCTCGGCTCCAATGCGTTACCATGAATGTCCGCCTCATAAAACTTCGACGCTGTAAGAGCACGGAGGAGAGCTCCTCGACGATGTAGAAGAGAGACGTTTCTGATCTCTCAGACGACAGGCATCACAGGAGATTGCACGAGATCAGGTTCCTGGTTCCTTCAGCGAGGATAGGACGTCATTTGGAGGCGGCGGTTTCCAACCCCATTGTGGTCGCCATATCTTGCAAATTTTATATTGTCTAGCCTGAACGCGGCTGGGGATTTTTCCAACAACCAACTGTATATAATGATATCACACATCCGGCTGATCTCTTGGGTACTTGAAATGGGGACACCCCCCTCTGCTGTGTGTCCACCGTGACGAGGTAGAGGGGCTTGTGCGTCCCAATGACCCCAAGAGCTATGCCGACGGTAGCACAGCTACTGGTAGGGCCACCCATGTCGGACAGGTCAAGGGAGAGGGACCAGACGAAGAGACACACAAACCTGCTGCCTTGTAGGTAGACTGGGGACAGTCAAAGGCTAGGGAAAGCACCCCAAATACATGCTTGTCGAAATCGGATGTACTGAGCCACAGGCTTGACAAAGCATTGCAACGTGAAACCTGCTGCCTTGTAGGTAGACTGGGGACAGTCAAAGGCTAGGGAAAGCATCCCGAATAAATGCTTGTCGAAATCGGATGTACTGAGCCACAGGCTTGACAAAGCAGTGCAACGTAACTTAATTCATGATGTCACAAATCAAAATTAATCGATATGGTGCTAATCCCGTGAAGTCCCATCAGGCGGTGATAGTGCCGGGCCCCCTGCCTCGAGGGGGTCCACCCATGACTACTGGTGGTCACCTTCCCCTGTGCTGTGGAGTCAAGGCACAGAGGAGTAGGTTAAGAGCTATTGACCAAATACCCCGGACACTCAACATACTACAGTGGAATGCCGAAGGAGTTTACAAGAAGAAAGACTCCCTAACACAGCGTCTTCATAAAGATAGAATAGATGTGGCATGCATTCAAGAGACACACCTCAACGCCAATCACAAATTCTCAGTCAGAGGATATCAGGCCACACGTTTCGACCGCGAAGGACACAAAGGAGGAGTTCTAATACTTACACGAAATACAATACCTTGCAGCGAAGTATCTGTGATCTCTAACAACCAAACGGAAATTATAGGTGTTGATATAATGATAAAGGACGTGAAAATAAGAATCTACAATCTGTATAGCCCAGCAGATAAGGATCTTACACTCTCAAACATGAAAATAACTGACACAAACTGCATTATTGTCGGAGACTTTAATAGCCGTTCAGAAAGATGGGGATACCCAGATACTGACAAAAGAGGAGATGAATTGGAGGACTGGGAAATAGACTCAAATCTCCATCTACTCAACAAAGCGGATGACACACCGAGCTTCTACTCCAGAAGATGGCTTACCACTTCTACTCCAGACTTAGCTTTCTGCACAGGAGACATCCTCCACAAAATTGATCGCCATGTGCTGGACCAATTAGCAGGTAGTGACCACAGACCAATCAAGCTTGAAATGAATATGGAGTATGTTCCACAGGAGCAAAAGCCCTTGCCCCGCTGGAATTACAAACGAGCAGATTGGGACAGATTTGCCATACTAACAGACAAATATTGTGAAAACATAAATACACGATATGGCAACATAAAGCAAATGGTGGAAAGTCTAAACAGAGCAATAATACAGGCAGCCACTGAGTCCATTCCAAGAGGAGCGAGGAAAAATTACAAACCATACTGGACTGAAGAACTACAAAGTTTGGAGGACAAAGTTGAAGATGCCAGGAAGACAGCAGAGAGAGAACAAACAATTGAAGCAAACATCTCTCTCAAAGCCATCTCAGCAAAATATAAAAGAACAGTAAATCAAACAACAAGAGATTGTTGGAGGGAAAAAACAGAAAACCTGAATTTTGACAGGGATGGAAACAAACTATGGAAACTAGTGAAAGCCATGAACAATGAAGGACCTAGAAACAAACAAATAACAATTAAACAAGGAAATGCCTTGCTTACAGGCAAAAAGGCTGCAAATGCACTAATGGAACACTATGCAAATGCAAACCACATTGATATTACAACCGAACAGAAGAAAGCAATCAAAGACAAACAGATACATCATAGAAATAAAGAGACAGCAGCAGAATATATGATGGCAAATCTAACAATGGAAGAAATGGAACAGGCAATGAATACCCTAAAAAAGAAGAAATCACCAGGAAAGGATGGAATCACAAATGAAATGCTAATAGGACTAGGCACCAAGGCAAAGAAGAAACTACTAGCAGTCCTAAATAACAGCTGGAAGAGAGGAATAGTCCCACAGGCATGGAAGGAAGCTATACTAATACCAGTCCCAAAGAAAGGAAAAGACCTGGAAGAACCAAATGGCTATCGACCTATCAGTCTACTTAGCTGTGTAGGAAATTAATGGAACGCATTATCAATGGCAGGCTAACATGGCATCTGGAAGAAAACAAACTCTTAACACCACACCAAGCAGGATTCAGAAAATACAGATCCACTGAAGATCAAATAACCTATATAGCTCAGGAAATAGAGGATGCCTTCCAAGAGAAAAAAGCACACACTAGCAGTCTGGATAGATTTAGAAAAAGCATTGATAAAGTATGGAAGGAAGGACTGAAAGTAAAAACTGCAAAAACATGCATGTTTGTGGAAAAATGGTATAAATGGATCAGCCACTACCTTGAGAACAGAACTGCCAGGACAAAAAGTACAAGGACAAACAAGCAAAATGATGCTGCTGGAGCAAGGTGTCCCCCAAGGAGGAGGTTCTTTCACCAACATTATTCCTAGCATATATAAATGACATCACAGAAAATTTTCCAGCCAGAGTACACACATCCTCCTTTGCAGATGACCTAGCCATATGGACATCTGAAGAATATATTAGTACAGCTAACAGCAGAATACAGCAAGCCTTATTAGCGCTAGAGGACTGGTCAAAATCATGGCTAGTGAAGATAAGTGAGGAGAAAACAACATGCACAGTGTTCTCCCTCTCAAATAAAACATCAGCAACCTAAGCTGGTATTGAATGGAAAATATTGCGCCATGAAGAAAATCCAAATTATCTAGGAGTCACCTTGATCGTCGCCTGACATGGAAGACACAGGTTGAGAAAAATCGAACAAGAGCAAGGCAGAAGAATGGCAATCATGAAAAAGCTTGCTGGTACAACGTGGGGAGCAGATGAGAAAGTTCTCAAGAAGTTATATACTGGACGGGTGAGGCCAGTACTGGAATATGGCATTAGGTGGTAACTGATTAGGAAATCAGGATTGACCTCTAAGGATTGAGCCCCAATCCTTTTCGGTCTCGGATCCTGGGTGGGTAGGGTAGGGTAGGGTAGGGTAGGTATCTAGGGTCACATGTAAGGGTCGATAATTCTAATAAAAGACATGTTTTCTAAGGGGCAGATAACTATTGTGTATCATATTTTAACTAATTGTAAAAAAATAAATAAAAAACATAAATAAATAAACAACAACCAGGGGCGCGCGGCGGCGGGCGCAGGAGCAAGCGCGGCCGATCGGTCGCGTGGAGCGGTCCGACCCCAGTAAAACAATGTCTTTAGTACCCAAGTGGCCAGTCATTGCTGAGTGATCACTAGTCCGGGTTATTGACGAGTATTGTGGTGGGGTTAGGTGGGTCGAAGTCTCGAACCGCGCCGGGTGTCATATGAAAATTATAAAAAGGGGTTTTTTTTTTAAAAAGGGGGGGGGT
>JACEFZ010023766.1:0-14217 GCA_014155875.1 Cepaea nemoralis
GAAATGTCTGCTCCATATTACCTAATCAGTAGCCGCGGTTGGTGGGAACCCTATACTGCGGTCGACATACAAACAAAGTAAAAACAGGTAAAGCTAAAAGAGCTAACCATATACTCTTGACAATTGGAACTTGGAATGTACGCACCCTACTTGACAGAGACGGTGCGTCGGGTCCAGAGAGACGAACAGCACTGATTGGGAGAGAGCTGGGCAGTTACAACATCGACATTGCAGCCTTGAGCGAGACACGACTTGCAGAAGAAGGCCAAATCTGTGAAGTAGGTGCCCCGGCTACACATTTTTCTGGAGTGAAAGGAAAGCGAGGAAAGACGCCAATCCTGTGTGGGATTTGCCATTAAGTCGGCCCTGGTTGGCAAACTAGCTGAATTTCCAAAGGCCATAAATGACAGGCGTATGACTATTAAGTTACCCCTGCTGAAAGGAAAGAAGCATGCAACCGTCGTGAGTGTCTAGCACCAAACATGACAAATGAAGATGACGTCAAAAACAAGTTCTACGAAGATCTGCACAACGTATTAACATCTGTTACCAAAAGAGACAAACTTATACTCCTTGGGGACTTCAATGCCAGAGTAGGCAAGGACACCGCCTCTTGGAGTGGCATCATTGGAAAGTACGGAGTCAGAAATTGTAACAGCAATGGGCTCCTCCTCCTTCAGACCTATGCCGAACACGATCTCCTGATGCCCAACACAATTTACCGTCTTCCCACGAGAAATAGGACATTATGGATGCACCCTCGCTCGAAACACTGGCACCTCATTGACTAAGTCATCATCAGAAGGAGTGACAGACAAGACGTTTGGGTGACAAAATCCATGTGTAGTGCCGAATGCTGGACAGACCATCGTCCCATTATCTCGAAAATAAACATACACACCAAACCACCACGGCGTCCTCAACGGGTAAACATGAAAACAACAACAACAACAACAAAACACTAAATGTCACCCGCCTAAACAGCAAAAAACAAATGCAGCTGTCGTTTGAAAACATGCTGGAAGACCGCCTCAAGCAAAATGCTGCAGCTAAACAGGATGCGGAAACAGAGTGGAGAGCCCTAAAGGACATAATTTACAACACTGCTATGGAAATCCTGGGTCCAGCCCCCCGATAGCATAAAGACTGGTTTGATGAAAATTCTGAAGAAATGAACCAACTGCTGGCCGAGAAACATCTTCTCCTCAAGGCACACTTGAATGACCCGAAGTCAACATCAGAAAGAAAAAGAAACGCATGCCTTCAATAACATCCGGAGAGTAGTGCAGCAGAAACTTCGGCACATGCGGGACTCCTAGCTTAGCAACAAAGCTGATGAAATACAAGGATTCGCTGACAGACATGATATGAAAAACTTCTACGACTCACTGAAAGCGGTCTACGGACCTCCATCACCAGGCATAGTTCCCCTCTTCAGTTCAGATGGAGGAACATTGGTCACCGATGAGAAAGAAATCCTTCAACGTTTGGCTGAGCATTTCAGCAGCATCTTAAATGCAGCTTCCTTCTTCGATGATGAAACCATCAACTGTTTCCCTTAGGTTCCCACTAATGATACACTTGATGAACTGCCAACCATAGTGGAACTAAACAAAGACATCCAACAACTCTCCAGCGGCAAGGCACCTGGTCCTGACTCCATCCCAGCAGAGATATACAAGGCAGGTGTGCCGGTTCTAACAGAGCAGCTTCACCACGTCTTTACAAACATATGGGTGAAAGAGACCATCCCACAAGATTTCAAGGATGCGTCAATAGTCCACATTTACAAAAGTAAAGGAAACCGCCAATCCTGTGACAACCACCGAGGCATCTCCTTGTTCTCAATTGCAGGGAAGATACTCAATCCTCTCACGGCCCATCTCGATTAAGGTCTTCTTCCTGGGAGTCAACCAATGTGGCTTCAGAAAATAACGAGGAATTGTTGACATGATTTTCGCTGCAAGGCAACTGCAAGAGAAATGTCAGGAACAGAACTCTGAAATGTTCTCCACTTTCATTGACCTTACCAAGGCTTTTGATACAGTCAGCAGAGAAAGACTGGAAGATTATGGCGAAATATGGCTGTCCACAAATGTTTCTCCAAATAGTGCTGCTATTTTATTTTTTTATGCAGGCAAGAGTACAGGAAAATGGTGAACTGTCTGAGCCCTTTCCTGTCACCAATGGAGTGGAGCAAGGATGTGTCCTGGTACCAACACTGTTCAGCCTCATGTTTTCAGCTATGCTGACGAATGCATTCCAGAACAATGACATTGGAATAGACATCAACTACCGCATGGATGGGAAGTTGTTCAATCTTAGAAGGTTGAAAGCCAAAACCAAAACTTACAGCGACACCGTCAGAAAACTGCAGTTTGCGTTCTATATGCCAACTCAGAGGCAGACATGTAACACAATGTTTCAGCTTTCTCATATGCTTGTGCCAACTTTGGGCTCAATATCAACTTGGAGAAGACTGCAGTTATGTACCAGCCAGCTCCATGGAATAATCACACCGTGCACACCATATCAAGGTGAACGGTCATAGACTAAGTGTTGTGGACAAATTCACCTATCTTGGCAGCACTCTGTCACAAGCTGCCACAATTGATGATGAAGTGAATGCAAGAATCTTCAAGGCCAGCGCGGTCTTTGCAGACTGTAAAAGAATATATGGGACAAAAATGGAATAAGCCTGCAAACAAAGCTGAAAGTCTATAAAGCAGTTGTATTATCCACACTGCTATATGCTTGTGAAACATGGACTGTTTATCAGCGACATGCTAGGAAATTAAACCACTTCCACACAGTCTGCCTTAGGAAGCTATTGAAGATTAAATGGCAAGACAAGATCCCAGGCACTGAAGTTCTAGAAAGAGCGTCCATGCCCAGTATCCACACTCTACTAATGAAAAATCAGATTTGCTGGGCTGGTCACTTAACTCGTATGCCAGGTCACAGGCTCCGTAAACATTTTTTTTTTTTTTTACGGCGAGCTGCGTTGTGGTAAACGCTCCCAAGGCGGCCAGAGGAAACGCTTTAAAGACACTCTGAAACATCTCACTGAAAGCTTTTGGAATTCATCTTAACACCTGGGATACTGCTCCTAAAGACCGTAGTTCGTGGCGTAAATCATTACATAAGGGTGCAGTCACTTGTGAAGCAACCAGGACTGCAAGAGCTGTGAAGAAAAGGCTGGACAGAAAAACCACTAAAGGAGATCCTCATCCTGGAACGTCAAGCATGCTTTGGCCACATTGTCAAAGAACATTTCGAGCTAAAATAGGCCTTGTCAGCCATCTTAGAACTCACGGCTCCATACTTTCAACCCACTGGATGAAATGAAAGGTCATCATCATTTTTGATGGACAAACAACACCATTTAGTGAATCTGTCATATCATTTTGCTTCTGCTATTCTGATCAGGCACCAGTTAATTAAAGTTTGCAGTTTATTAGCTCATGGTTTAGTGGTTCTCAATTGTTCTCATTCGTACACCATCATGTCTATGTGACATACCGATAAGCTTTGGCAGTCATGTTTCGTCATCTCACTTTATCACCAGAGTTATGAATCAGCTCTGGTTTCTTGTCTCAATAATTTCATATGACCAGGCCATCCAGATATTTGTGTCTCTGCTGTCTCCTTGCTCTTTTCTCACCAATTCTTCTAGATGCCACCAAGCTTTCTTGTTTATTTCTCCTGAATACGTGCTCTAAGATATCTTACCTGCCTACTCCTAATTTATTGAATCAGTTTACTTTTTACAATTGTTCATACATGGTATGCTCTTAAGGTTTTTTTTTAATGTCAGTCCGTGGTATTCTCAGTATTTTCATCAGAAACCACGTTTCCTTTTTCCATGAGATGTTTCTAAGCCTGTAAATTTATTGTCCATGATTCAAATACATACAACAGTATATGTTTTATGAAACAGTCCAACTCTTGTTCTCATTACAGTTGACAGCCTTTACTTGGTTAGTATGTTCTTGCAATAAGCTACATTTGTGCTGATCCACGCCGTAGTGCTTATTTAACGTTAGATTTAAATAGTTTTATCTCATCATAATCATCATCATCATCATCATCTTCATCATTATCATCATCATCATCATCATCATCATCGTGAGACAAACCGACTGGCGAAGACGTTCATGTCTCTGCCCAAATCTCGGTCTCCGGTGTTAAGCCTAAACTCTGCAGATGATATTCCTTCATGCCACCGTCTAACGCCATCCATCATCATTTCTCTCGTTCTGCCTCTGCCTCTTTTCCCACTGGTATTTCCAGTTGTCACGATGTACTCCAACGCCTCTCCTCTCCCAACATGACCACAGAATGATTTTTGTCTCTTTCTTATAGTAATATATGCCGGCTCTGTGGCGAAGGGGTTATGAATGCAATTCGTAATCCCACATACCGTGTTCGAAACATAACTGCTGGCGATTTGGAAGCAGACCGCCATGCGTTAGTTTACATACAATTATTTGAGATCCGGTCTTTCATAAAGTAATGTCAAATTACTGAACGTAAATTTGCCCAGGAATCACAAACATCCAACACAGGTTGAGTTGACTACTACGTCCTGTAAAGGATATGCAACTAACTGTATAGTAATATACAAAGTTATAGTTTCATTAGCCTTTTCCAAGCAATGGTTGTTTGTCACACTGGCAGTCAACGTATTGGCAACGATCATCTCGGGAATTACAGCTGCTATGCTCTTCCTAATTTACTCATTCGAGTCCCATGATTCATTGCATTACAATGTAACTCTGGTCATTCATTCATTTTTCAGTAGCACGTCCCTTGCAGAACTTCGCTCCCATAACAACCATCTGGACAACTTTTCGATCATAATCAAGATGTCCCACATCCAATACACACACCTGGAGATCATCTGCCATACCCTGCACCCATCTTCTCCTTGGCCTTCCTCTTCTTCTCTCCCCGGACATATAAGCCCACATGATTGTTAGCTCCAAAAGTTTCATGACGTATCAAATGACCAAAATATTTCTATTTTCTTAGTTTTATCGTTTTTAGTAGCCAGCTTTCTTCAATATTCATTTTTTGTCGTATGGATTTATTTGTTCTTTTCTGTATCCAAGATTTTCTTAGAACCCGTCTATACCATTTAAATTCAACGGCATTTATGCGCTGTTCAACTTGTTTAGTAAGTGTCCAGGTCTCACAGGCGTATGTTGCAACGGGAAGGATGCATGCTCTTAACAATCTAAGTTGTGTACTTCTATCCGTTCCCCTCCATAATTTATTCAGTTGTTTTATTTTCTGAAGAGCAATAGATATTCGTCTTTTAATGTCTTTAATTGTGTCACCATTGTTAGTAATTAATGACCCAAGATATTCGAAATTGTCCACCACCTCCAATTTGTCCTTATTTACATATATTTCTTTCTCCATAGTAGTTTTATCTGTATGCATTATCATTGTGTTTGCTATGTTAAGACATACATTGTGATTTTCACTGTTCTGGTCCTTGGTTTAATTGCCTTTGATCCTGGTGCCATGAAAGGCTACTCGCCTTTTGTAATCTTATGTTTAATTCAATTTTTTTTTAAAATGTTGCGTATCCCTTACGGGACATGTTAGTCAACACCAGCATTTTTCAGCTGCTGTTAATGTACTAGGCTGAGCTTCGAATGCCTGGTACCCGGCTCACGAACCGCGTTCGCAAGCCTTTAGCCACGGAGCCAGCTTTAATTCATTAACTGTTCTTAATTTATCAACAACTTTGGCAGCATGAGCTGCTTGTGTAACTTGACTTATTTTACAAGCTCTTTTAGCATTAATTAAATAGAAATGTATCAAAATATAGTCGTTTACGCATTTTATTTGCTATAAATGAAACAGGCTTCTAATGACTTAAACATTTAATTTATACAATTTAACTGAAAGAACAAAACCTTCCATGAAACTTCAGAGATTCATACCCGTCGATCTCTAGTCTTGTGACTGCCTGACAGCCTGTAAGTAAACAAGAAGAAAGTAAAGCATCCTGTGCAATGGCATGTATTGGGTATATTGTGCTGGTGTCACATTTATAGAACGATAGACACTCGGTTAGTGATTTTGTAGATATCAAGACGGCCGCTTTCATTTCTCAGGAAACGTTGTGGTACACATTTTAGGCAAAATAGATCTGAGAGCCCAGCACAATGTGTTATCCTTATAATTTCTTTGTAGAATTCTTAATTATTTCATAGTCATTCCTTAGTTTAAGGAGCATGTTTTTTTTTCTTCAGTATTTGACAATGTAGCGTCAGTGATATATTTAGTTTATTGTTTACTTGCCCTTAGCTGTCTTTAATGTTTCTGTGATCAGTTCAATGATATTACATTGTTTATCTAGTTATGATAAATCGGTCGCTTTTAGGTCTTATTTATATATGACTGAGCTATTGTATGATAGTAGTCGGTACTAACTGCTTTCTGTTAGCTCCGAATGTTGGACGGCGCACACCAAACCCGACGCCCCATATTGTCCCAACAGCTTCGGGTGGAGGAGCGCAAATGGGAGGGTGCAAGCCGTATCTTGATGAGAGAAAATGCTCCCTAAAGATTAAATGTCGTGGCAGGGCAGACCAGGCGCTAAACCGTGGTCGGCAACAGGTCTAGGTTCGCAGCTTCAGCGGGCGGATAGTTAGAGCATTATTTTACTGATCCTGTAATTTCTGTAGTTTGTTTTGTTCCAGGTAGACTGGTGTTAACTTTCCTCTGGGGTAACGAGGCAGGCCGGGAGATGAATCATGCTGCATTGGCACCAAATGGTCTCTACACTCAGTCCAGGCGTTGTGCTAAGGAGAGGTATATCATTCACTATCCCCATGTGATGAAGATGTTATGCCTTGTTAGAAGCACAATATAACAAACTATCGTTTGTCAGGACGGCAAAGTGCCAGTCGATAATGCGGAATGGGTGCGAGGTTTTTGTGCCCACTGCTGCACACGATGTATATTTGTTTGCTTGCAAGAACTATTGGTGTGTAACAAATACCAAACTCCGAGGAAAGGCCAGGTGGACAATTAAACAAACTACTATTGCTACCATCAGTATTGGGACTAATCACTGGCTGTTGGAGATGAGAATGGAGCGCGTATTGGAATGCACCAAGAGCTGTGATTTTGATTTTGAATCAACTCAACTCGACTCAACTCAACTCAACTAACGCAACTCTCAAATCGACTCAACTTAACTAGACTCATCTCGACCCAACTCAACTCAACTAAACTCGTCTCAACTCAACTCAAATCGATTCAACTCAACACAGCTCGACTCGACTCAACTCAACTCAGCTCGACTCAACACAACTAGACTCAACTCAGCTCGACTCAACTCAATGATACAAACACTCCCCCATGATCTCAATGACACCAAACTTCCCCCTTGACCTTATTGATACCAAACTCCCCCCTCCCCCCATTGACCTCAATGATAACAAACTTCCCCCTTGAACCCAATGATAGCAAACTTCCCCTATGGCCTCAATGATACCAAACTTCCCCCTTGACCTCAGTGATACCAAACTTGTCCCTTGACCTCAATGATATCGACATCATACACCTAGCTTACTTGGATAAGCGCAAAATAATAACAAACCGGACAGGCGTGCAGGTTGCACACGTTAAGATCCCACCACATTTTAATGTCTTACCACAATGTCCAACTTTCACACGATTATCTCATAGACATTATTGACTCGGGTCGAATCTGTCTAGAAAAGTTAAACCTGGAACAAATGTTTGCCTCGGAGCCTCGATAGCATAGTGGCTAGCCTGCCGACTCACTGGTTCTAGGTTCAGATCCGCATGGAGATTTCTTAAATTGACAGGGTTACTAGGATGATCCAGGCAAAAATGGGTAACAGGAAATAGTTTGGCAAGCAAAGGCGACGGAGAAAAAGTTGAAGTAAAAAGAGAAAGAAAGAAAGAAAGAAAGAAAGAAAGAAAGAAAGAAAGAAAGAAAGAAGGGATGAGCTCAGAAGGTATGGAGGAAAGAAACAAGGAAGGAACAAAATAAGGGAAGGGAGATTAAAGAAAGGTAGGAAGAAGAAGAAGAAGAAGAAGAAGAAGAAGAAGAAGAAGAAGAAGAAGAAGAAGAAGAAGAAGAAGAAGAAGAAGAA
This sequence comes from Cepaea nemoralis, assembly GCA_014155875.1. Taxonomy (NCBI): domain Eukaryota; kingdom Metazoa; phylum Mollusca; class Gastropoda; order Stylommatophora; family Helicidae; genus Cepaea; species Cepaea nemoralis. Next base: position 8,148 of record JACEFZ010023766.1, read on the forward strand.
GAAGAAGAAGAAGTAGAAGAGAAGAAGTAGAAGAAGAAAAAGAAGAAGAAGAAGAAGAAGAAGAAGAGAAGAAGAAGAAGAAGAAGAAGAAGAAGAAGAATCAAAGCTTTTTATGTTGTTATTGATAATAAAATATACACGTTTTGGTGAGCTCATGACCAAGAATAACTAAATAAATAGCCAAACCGGCTTGTCATAAGGTACCCACAATACCTTATGTTTTCTGCGTATTATTAAACAGCATATATTTGTTTTCCTGGTATGTCCCCCATCTCTTGGACATACCGGAACTATTCAATGTATATGCTCAGTGTTTTGAAACAAAGGAAACCGTTTTACAGAAAACTGCAACATTTTATATTTTAATTACATATTTAAAACACAGAATTTTGCATTTGCAGTAGTAAGTACGCAAATTGCAGGCATTTGGTTTAATTTACGTTCTAAACTAAGAAGTAGGTCACGTGAAAACATTTCTATAGGGCTATGCCCTGGGCATTATTATTTTTTTCTTTTAATTCCACAATTTTTCTTTTCCTTCAGGCACATTGACGATAATGGTTTTCATTTTCTGTAGCTAGCTCATTTCTGGTATTCATGATAATTACAGAGGTACCGTGTCTTGGAAATCAGTTATGCCACGAAAAGTGTGATCGTATATTTGATTTTCCTTATGCTGTAGGGCTTTTCCTTGGCGAAGGTGTTAGGGGCGTAATTCATAATCACGCATACCTCGTTCGAAACACAGCTGCGGGCGATTTGGCAGCAAACCGAGTTGCGGAGTGTTGAATCAATGTACATTTGTCCGCAATAATGTAATATTTCTAACCAATAATTATCACATTTTCTAAAACGTCAAGTATAGATTATATAACGGCAATGAGTTGTGTTTAGTTGAGTTAAGTCAAGAACCGATATGACAGCACTCAAGGCATTCCCATGTATTCCCCCATGCGTGCTGCATTGCACCTTGAGCCTATCCGCATTAGCTAGAAAAGTGTAGATATATTTCATACACACTGTTGGCGAGTCCGTTGTATATCCCCGAATCACTGCATAGTTTTCATTGTGTTTATGCTCAAGTTTCACCAGTTGACTCTTTGAAACTGTGAGCAGTCACAGCCACACTTAGTTACTGAGATGCTCAGATTTTGATAGAGGATGAACAACATTCTTTTCCCCATGTCCATTTCTGCCATAGTTGTAAGTGCACAAGCCAGTGTAAATTGCTAACAAATTGTTTACCCAAGCTTTGCGACTGTCTCCGTGTCCATTGCTGTCATAGTCGTCAGTGCACATGACAGTGTAAGTTTCTAACACATTGTTTACCCAAGATTTGCGACTGTTCTTTTTCATATGTGTGGAATGTGCTGCTCACTTTGGGGTCATCATTAGGAGGTTAAGCTGACAATGTCAGGTCACGATCGAATAAAAATTGGTTCCTGCACTCGTCGTTCTCTACTAGAGGTACAGACTGCCCACATATTCCTACCTGGTGACTGCACTCGTCGTTCTCTACTAGAGGTACACACTGCCCACATAATCCTACCTGGGGCCTGCACTCGTCGTTCTCTACTAGAGGTACAGACTGCCCACATATTCCTACCGGCACCCAGGTCAACACACTGGGATGGTTCTAGCACGCCACAAAATCAGCACGTTCTTCCGACGAGATTTGAAATCCATAAACATATTTACTTTTATTTGTGTTTTTTAATCTGAGCTTATAGCTCCGTAGCAAAGGATTACGGACGCAATTTGCAAACCCGTTTACTGTGCTCGAAACACAGGTACAGGCGATTTGCTAGCAGACCGCCGTGCATTGGTTTCATATAATGGTATAAGTGTCGATCGCTTAAGAAAACAATGGCATCCTACTGAACGCAAACATGCCACGAAATCGTTGACTGCGACGTCTTGTAAAAGATATGCAACAAACTGTTATTAGCTGAGCATCGTCTGACCCTATTGCTAGCAAATGCCATTCTAGTTTTTCACGTGGAGTTTTCTTCCTGTTAGCTCGCTTTGAACACAAGCGTAGTCCATACACGTGCCATTACTACTACTAGTTCACTGGACTGATGTTTGTGTGTGGATTGGCTGTCCCTATTATTTGTGTCATCGCCATCAGTCGAACCCACTTTGACTTCAGAGGTAGAGTAAACTTCGACTAACCGTCACCTATGTCGCCACCACATTCTGTTATCCGTCACCGTCTAAATAAAATGCGTGAGTATCAACAAACAAATGGACATCTATAAAATTATTCATAGATTACTTTTACACTCTATAGTATAAAGCTGGAAGTGACTGCACTGTATGATAGTGGAAGTGATTAATCGTCTGTGGCGAAGGAGTTGAGCTTGATATGGCGCGCCACACACCCGCCACTAACCAGTCGGTATTGTGTTGCATACTGGTCTCAGTCCTGACAGAGTAGCCTGTGTGTTCGAATGAATGTTTTGTTTCATAGTGCCCTGATCAGCATAACGTTACAATAGTGCTACTGTTCTGTATTTTAAAGCTGTGTTTTGATTTCGCCGTTTATAAATAGGCCTAACTAGTAAAGCCTAATCTCTTTGATTTGATTGTTCTGTAAAATTGTGTTAAAATTTCCGAAAAGTGGAAGCGTGTAGTGCAAGGTTTTAACCAGTTCATAAATAAACACACATAGTATTGTTTGGCACTCACGGAAAGAGAAGAAGGAAGTATATTAGAGGACGCACTAGACAACATACAATTTGAAAGCTATACTATACGTGTGTGTACACTTTTTCCCGCAGCGAGGCGCCTTGGTCATTTAGAGGTGACAGGTTCGAATCCCGATTGGTAACAATAGCTTTCAATAGTATGTTGTCTAGTGCGTCCTCTAAACTCTAATTCCTTCTTCTCCGTCTATGAGCGCCAAACAATACTATGTGTGTTTGTTTGTGAACTGTCTTAGTGGCCTCAAAAGTCACCACCAACTGATATCCTGTATAATAGGTTTTAACCAGAAACTTGAAATTAACAAACTTGTTAAGAAATTTGACGCAGCCAATAGTATTGCTCAGATTTACGGTGTTCGAGGAGCAGCCAATGATATCAAACGTGATGCTGAAAGATTGAACAACATGTGTCAAACATGCAAAGCACGAATGGAGTTTCGTAAATAAAATAAAACATGTATCATTCCTTTTAAAGGATTTTATTTTCATTTTCGTCCCCAGCCTGCAGTGAAATCAAGTTATTGAACATATGTATTAAGATATTTCTGTTATCCGACTATTCTGTTATCCGTCACTTGTCCTGGTCAGGGCGGGTGACGGTTAATCGAAGTTCTACGGTACTTGTTATTTACGTCCCCAAGTTAAAGGACGAGAAGTCAACATTTTAGTCCAACTGACCGGTGTAGGTGTTGAACCCGCTACCACGGCATCTGCACACAGGATATTTTAAGAACGAGCGCTTTATCCATCGGCCACGCTGACCTCCTCGGTGTCTTGTTTTTGTGAATAAAATGTCAAGCCTGAACAGGTTTCTGGTCAGTGGAATGTCACAATTAGTGCCCAAACTCAGTTTCAAGTTGCTGTTTTTGTCAAACTGATTTCTACAACCTAGATCATATGTGTCAAACTCAATGCCCGTGGGCCATATCCGGCCCGCTGTACAATCATATCAGGCCCTAGACGGTCTCAACCGTCGTACAAATATATTAGGCCAAAGAGAAAATTGTAGGCAAAAATAATTTTTTTATGGTCACGATATAAAGTACAAATCAATTCCTTAATTAGCAGCCTTCCGAATGATAGGCTACCTGAGAGCGTTTCTGGCTCTCAGATCAGAATAAGCAAAAATAAATGTTGTGTAATGAGTTAGTGTTCGTCGTTATAGTTACATAGGCAACGTTCAGATGCTCGTTTTGGATTGGCGCATAAAAATGAAAGTAGTGTAATGCCCGGATATTACATCACCTTTTCCCGCTACGGCTAACCTGATATCAATCAAGCGTCTGTGGTAGATGTACAATCTTTTAAAATCAAAGCTAGCCTTTAAATGGCCAAGAGAAAAGTTGATTCTGAAACAAAGCCTTTCAAAGCCTGTGGGAGCTGAATGTATGAAAGTAATTTCGAGCTGTCTGTCGTAATCCATTTGCTATAGATGTAGAAACTGTACCTGTAAATTTGGAGATGGAGTAATAGAGCTGCAGTGTAATGGGACACTAAAGCAAAAGTACGACAATGTGGGGACCTGCCACAGTTCACCTCGTTTTCATTCCTGAAGAGATGCCCCGGTTTATCGTCCACACGCGGCTCAAACCTTTGAACATGTTTGGTAGCACATATCTGTGTGAGCAGCTGTTTTCTGTCATGAAGCATTAACAAAACACCACTCCAGTAGTCGTCTCACTGACGCAACACTTGCAGTCCATCATGAGAATCTCAATGACACACAACATTACTCTAAACATAAACGAACTTGTAGCCAAGAAAATATGACAAACATCGTGCTCTGACAAATTGACATAAGAGTGAAAATGTGTTACCAATGATGTTTTATTATTAAAACTTTTTTCTGTGTTAACTTGATTTTAAAAAATTTTAAATTTTTGGGTTATTGAATGTTTATCTTGCCCGGCCCGCAACCTTACGTGTGATTTGAATTGCGGGCCGCTGAGCGATTGAGTTTGAACCCACCCCCCCCCCCCCCCTGCCCTAGATTCATTCTATTAACTACAATCATATCGACAAGGGGCCCCGTGTGCCCAAGTCTTCTTTTAGTATAAGAGATTAAAAGCGCTAGTATAAGAGAGAACAACCGTTAACCAAGGCTTCCACATAACAACAATTGAAAGACTTCAAAACATTTTTCTTGCAAGATAGAAGTACATCATGTTAGTTTCATATCCTTTATAGTACGTCGCAGTCAACCCCATAATGTTTTGACTGTGATTTCTTGGCAAGTTTACGTTCGGTATTTACCATTGCTTCTGAACGACCGACACTCATGCCATGTTATGAAAATCATCTCACGTTAGTCTGCTACGAAAATACTCGCAGCTGTGTTTCGAATGCGTTATGCGGGATTACAAATTGCGTCCGTCACCCCTTCCCCCAAATGGTTTGGCCATATCCTTAGAATGCAACATCGGCAATTACCATCACTGGCCTTACATCAAAGATCATCTGCGACGAGACCACGAGGACGTCCAAAAAGAAAATGGATTGACGACATCAGAGACATTGTACAACCACACGGAATGACACTACCAGTGCCGCCCACCGGGGGCTGGAACGCAAATTTTTTCCTCCCCACGACGCTTGACGGCTTATTGCGCTCAGTACACAGTTGCGGGCAATTTAGCAGCAGATCGTCTTCATTTGTTTTTTTTTTCGAAATGGTGTGGGTGCCGATGATTCAGAAATCAATGGCAAACTACTGAACATAAAATTACCAAGAGATCACAAACAGCATTTAAAATACTGGGGTTAACTGCGACGTCCTGTACATGATATGCAAATAACTTTGTTTAAATTTGTTATTATGCTTCATCCTTTCCTGGTTGTTTACCCCCCCCCATGGAGTGTAGACCCTCAATCAACTCGCCCCAAGCCCTCCGGTCTGTTGCCGCATCCTGCTTCTCTCTGCACGCCATCCCCTTACTTTCAATATCTATCTCTAATTCACTGGTTTATGTGTTTTGTCTCTAATTCACTTGTTTGTGTAGTTTGTCTCTAATCTACTAGTTTGTGTGTTTTGTCTCTAATTCACTGGTTTGTGTGTTTGTCTTTGAGTCTTTACTTTGAGTCGGGCCTAGAGTCAAGTCTTTTTTGTAGACCCTCAATCAAATCGCCCCAAACCCCCCGGTCTGTTGCCGCATCTGCTTCTCTCTGCACGCCATCCCCCTTTCTTTCAATATCTATCTTTTAAATTTACTTGGTTTTTTTGTTTTGTCTCAATTCAATTGTTTGTAGTTTGTCTCTAATCTACTAGTTTGTGTGTTTTTTCTCTAATTACTGGTTTGTGTTTTTTTTCTCTAATTCACTGGTTTGTGTTTGGGCTTAATTCACTGGTTTGTGTTGTCCATGCC